>VZTF01007412.1:365327-482259 GCA_013397755.1 Cnemophilus loriae
CCGAGGGGCCCGGCCGTGGGCTCGGCCGGCAGCGGGCAGGGGCAGGGGTAGGGCGGGGGGGACGTGTCCCCTCGCTGCCCCCGCCATGCGCCCCCGCGCAGCCCCGCGCCCCGCCCGCTGAGCCCCGCTCGCTGCCGCCCTCGCTGCCTCTGGGGGGGTGCGGGGCCGCCCCCTGCCCGCAACTTTGAACGATGATCACAGTCAACGCGGATGGCAAGATAATGGTCAGAAGATGCCTCGTCACCTTGAGACCCTTTAGGTAAAGTTGGTGTTTCCTCCCGGCCGCTGCCGCGTCGCCCGGCTCCTGCGGGTGGGGAGCGGCCGGCGGAGCGCGCTCGGTGCGGGGTCTGCGGCTGGCCGGGCTCTGCGTGTGTGTGGGGTGTGCGTGTGTGTGCGCTGAGCCCAGCCGGGGATGTCAGGGATCCGGGCAGGGCTGCCCGCGGGGCAGCGTGCGGGTCCTGCGGCTCTCGCTGGCTGCCGGCCCCCGGTTCACCCCACCGCCGGTATCTCTGGGCTGTTCGCCGCTGGCTTCTTTAGTACCGTCCTCGGAGATGTTGATACTCGGGGGGGATTCTGTTCCTCTGGTTTAAACCTGCTGGTGCAGCTGGGGATTTTGAAACCCACCCTGGACCGGCAGTGGGGCTGGGGTGGGTGTCCGAACCTGAACCCCACCGGCTCCAGCACACCCGTACCCACCCATCGCTTTTTTCCCCTTGCTGTAACTCCCCATTTTTGCTTCCATACATTGGCTTCCCCTCTCCAGCCCTTGCTCTCCGGCTTCTTGGCTTCACTGGAGATGTGCTTGGGTTGCTCCCGGGCTTGAGACACACGGGAGATGTTGGCAGGTACGTGCTTTTTCGCTGGGGTGAGGGCCCAAAACCCCTTAGAGAAAGAGGGGAACGTGCCGGGGGACGAAGCTCAAGGCGGGGTGAGCCCAGCCCAGCGGTTTCCAGCGCTTCCCGCTGTGTTTGGAGGTCTGGGATCACCGCAGGGATCTGCTCGCTGCCTTTTTGCTTAGCCCAGGCTACCGCCCGGCGTCGCGAGGGAGGACAGGCTGGGCTTGCACCGCTCGCTTGCACTCAGGTGTGGAGAGGTTGTCTGCCTCTCCTCGGGAGCTGCTTGGCTCTGCTTGCCTGGAGGGACTCCGGCCGCTGGATCCCGCGGCGCTGCCCTGGGACTGGGGAACTCGGTCAAGAAGGTGTCACAAAGTGGTGGCAGAGGTGTGAGAGTTCCCACAGCTCAAGCTTGCTCCAAGTGGAGCAGGGAGTGACTGTGAGAGACACGAGAAGGGCACGCCGGCCCCCGGGAATGCTCCTTGCCTGGCTCTTTGCTTTCTTGACTGGGTTTGAATTCCACCGGGAGGCAGTGACTGGCTTGAGCATCCCTGTGCTCTGGGCATCACCCCTGAGACAGGGGAACCCCATCTTCAGCGGTGACCTGGGGTCAGGGTGGGAGAGCACAGGGAGTGCATTTCGGGGTGATCACAAAGTCCCATTAGGGATGAGGATGTGTGTGGATGAGGGGTTTGTGATGGCTGGATGGTCTCTGGTGTCCAGGAGGAGAACTTGCACTGTCCTGTCCGTGTGCCCTGGGCTGCCTTCTGCTCTCCAACCAGTACAGACCAGTACTGGTGCCTCTGGAAGCAGCGGGGTTACCTTGCTGTTAACAGTGAGGCTTTCCCTGTGCAAGAGGAGAAATCCCCAAGACCCTCTCCTAGCTGTGCCACAATGTCCAGGACCTCTGCGCCTCCTCCATGCTGCTGTCATGCTGAGTGTGACCCCCCGTGCCACAGTCTTGTGTCACCTTGCTCCCAGCCCAGTGTGGGCGAGTGCTGGCACTGCCCAGCTGCAGCCGTAACCTGGTGCAACTCAGCTCTGCTCCCCTAAAATCGGCACCCCACATCCTCAGCTGATGTGGGTCAGGGATAACCTCCAGGAGTGGGAGAAGGTCCTGGCAGTCAGGGTGGGTCCTGTAAATCGGTTCCTTGCTGCTGGCTGGGCAAAGCCTCGCTGCTCCGGGGAATCCCGTGGTGCAATCCCCTGCCTGATGTGGATTGCTGCCATCGGAGGAGCGGTGCCATCGGCAAACAGCACACAGGAAACCTGATCCTGTGCACCAAAACATTTCATTAACCACCCTCCAGACGCTTAGCAAAGCAATGCAGAGCCCTGAGCTGGGAGAGCGCCTGCAGAAAGGGAAGGAGAGAGGGAGCAGATCAGTGTGGAAAACCACAGGAATGTCCAAGGGTGGCTCTGACTTCATCTCAGCAGCAAATGGGGTCTCATTCGTGATGGTGCCAGACCTGGGCAAGAATTCACCGAGGAGCCCTGGTCCAGCTCACCCAGCTCTTGGCTCTGTAGTTCCATTCACCAGCTGGAAACCAAAGCCAGGCTTTCCCTGGGGTGTAGCAGTGGCCAGTGAGAGAGTTCACTCTGGTCCTCTGCATGGAGGACAGTGCCCGTGGCTGAGCATCAGTCCGACAGCACCACGGCCCTGTCAGACTCTGAGCAAAAACGGTTTGAGGGAGAGGGATCGTTTGTTAACCTGACTTCTGCTGGTAGGAATGGTGGCTCAGCTTTTGGAGTTGAAAACTTGTCTATTAAAAGATGTTACCTGACTCTGTAGCCCTTGCTTGCCTCGCGCCTCTGTGTAATATTCTCCCCGTGGGTCCCAGCTGATGATGTGGTGGTGATGTGGCACCATGGGCACAGACCCAGTGTCACAGTCCCCAGTGTCACAGTCCCAGTGTCGCAGTCCCATCCTGCTGGGTGCTGCTGGCCTTCCTGCCCCCACCACATTCCAGCTCAGCACTCAGACCCTCCTGGTCCCATCCAGCTTTCAGTTCCATCCTCTGTGACTGGGGCATCGCTTCCAATTTTCATGTAAGACTTGAGGAATTTTGCTTTCTTCTCTTGTGGGCACCGAGCCAGAGCCCAGAACTGTGAACATTTCAATTTGGGGAGGATGTGGAGAGGGACTTGGCACCAGAACTCTGCCTGAGCGATGAATTAAACGTGACATTGGATGACAGGCAAAGCCAGCATGCAGGATAGATGTTATTTGGTCCTTGGAACTCTACAGTCTTCAGAGAGTTATGCTTGATTTTGGGGGAGAGGACCCAGTGCATTTGGACCATCGGGGGTCTGGTATGTTTTACCTATTTTGTGGTATTTGTTTTGTGTGTAAGGAGTTTCCACTCAGCTGAGGCTGGGCCAAGCATTTTTATTCACCTGGAGAACATCAGCAAAAGTAAAAGAAGTGTGGTCCTCAGGCTGGGAGCCCAGCCCTGCACCCTTCCTGCTCCCTGGGCTGGATCCAGTGATCTCCCAAAGACAGCAATTCCAGCTAGGCTCTGATTCCTCTTTTTTTTTTTTTTAGGAAAAAAGCATCTTGCATCTCTCTTACTCTCTGTAATCCAGTCAAAATGAAAGAGGTTTAGTTTCCTAGGGAGATGGTAAAGCACAGATCACCTTTGTATCTTTTTCTTCCCTTCCCCTTTTTCTTTCTGCTCGGTGTTTAACGATCCCTCCTTGCCAGACTATAATTATGAAGATTAAAAAGCGTCAACAAGGTCTTGCATAATGATGAAGGTATTGTCAATAGGAGGCGTGAGAGCAGGATCAGATCCGAGTATTTATTCAGGTGATGCTTTGTTAAAATGCCCCTTGGAGGAGGACAGGGCCGTGGGTGGGGTTTGTACCAGGATGTGCTCCCAGGGAGGATCCTGGGGTGCAGGACTTGGCTGGGCTTTGATCCCCTTCAGCTTGTTTCTTCTCCACCCTGCTGTTGTCCTCTCCTGCCAGGGAAGTGTCCAGCCTAAGGACAAATTCAGCCCTCCAAAGGCAAGCTGGGTGCAGCGATCCCCTCCAGTGCGTTCCCGAGAGCCCTTCCCAGACCCAGCACTGCGCTGGGTACAGGCTGTGATAATGGCAGCGCACTAATGTCCCCAGATCACCCCCTCTCCAAGCTATTTATGGGACACCACGTTGCTTTGCAGCATCAGGGATGCTCTGCTGCCTCCACAATCACCTCCCTGCTGGAGCTGGACCACGGCTCTCTGGAAACCCTTCTCCCAGGTCTGCTTTGGGATGGGGGCTGAGGTCTGTATCACCTCTGTATGCAGATTCCACAGCTTAATGCTTCATCAGCATCTGCTGGGGAGGGGGTGGCTCTGCTCCACTGGTTACTGCTTGTGGGACTCACCAGCTGTGCCTGCAGCCAGGCCTTTAGGGATGCGAGTCTGGATTAGTGAGTGCACAGCGCTTTATTTATCTTGTGGAAACTGCTTTCCACCCTCCAGGGGTGGCTCATTCAGAAATTAAAGGGACCTGAGCTGGCCCACACCTGCATGGGGATGTCAGGCAGTTTTAGTGATGCACTTGAGCATCCCCTCTCCCAGGTGGGCCAGCTCTCCCGGCCTGGCTGTCAGGGAGCGTTTGTGCCGGTGCTGAGGGTGCTGCTGGCAGAGCTCGTTAGTGCTGACAAGCCCAGGGTGTTGCTTTCCCCCTTGATTAGGTGGGAGGTGAGAAGGGGGTGGGAGGCTGTGCTGTGCTGCTTGTCCAGAGCCCATGGCCAGGTGCCCCTGATCCGCTGGGAATGGGGCAGGGCTGATCCGCGGGGATGGACAGGAGTTAGGGGCCTGTCTGCAGTGAGCAAGGCTGATCCTCCTCGAGCAGGTAGAGGAAACCCTTTGTTCTTGCCCTGGCTGCTGCTGAGAGTGAGGCTGCCCTGGATCTGGAGCTCAGGTGTGTGCTGTCTGTGTGACAGCAGCGTCAGAGCTGCCTGGATGGAGGCAGGGAGCTCGTGGGATCCCCTGCAAGTGCCGTGTCTTGCCCAGGAGCCTTTCCAGGCAAGGAAAGCCTGGCCATGCTGTGCTGGGACCGCAGGGAGCTGCCCTGGGAGCTCCTCCAGTACATCTCCCTGGGGAAGCCCAGCCCTTCTTGAGCTGCTTGACCTGGTACTCGAGCTCTCCACAACATCTCCAGTCACTAACGAGGGCTTTGAAGCAGGTCACTTTATTTGTTAGCCCTTTGCAGCAGCAGATAATTGGGGTGCTGGTGTGTTGTAGCCCAGAGTTAAGGGCTGGTTCCTACTCCTCTGCCATTTAGCTAGGTAGGAATGCTTAGGTGGAGGGCTGTGGGCTCCTTTGCACCTGGAAAAGCCTGGGTGGCTGTGCTGTGTCTGGGTGCAGCTCCCCAGCCCTGTGGAGGATGCTGTGAGCTTGTAAAGGAGAGTTGGAGGCTCCTGTGCTCTGGTTGCTTCCCCCGAGGGCTTCCTCAGCTCCCTGTCCCACACAGGATTTACCTGTCGGCACACAAACCTGTTGTTTCACAAGGCTGGCTGGGGGTTGTCTTTTCTCTTTCTCCTCCTCGAGATTTCCTCTGGGTTTGGTGGCTGAGCTCACTCTGCTGCTCTGGGAGCTGTCACACTCACACTTGGCAGTGGCTCTGCCAGGGCTTTTCCCGTGTGTCTGCCGGAGGATGCTGCACCTCCACGGAGTCTCGGGGATGATGGCAGTGTCTCTGAGCGGTGGAAGGAGGCCAGACATCCATCCCTTGGCACAGAGCACTCTGCTTTGCACTCTCTGGTGCACAACAACCGGGCTGGCACAGAGCTCTCGCCTTCAGCCTTTCCACCCCCGAAAGAGTGACTGGCCTGAATTTGGCCTGAGCAGGAGCAGTGCTGGGAGCTCCTGCCCCTCGCTGGAGGTGACCGCGAGCTCGGGTGGGAGTGACGTGCAGGTGACATCCTGCCCAGTGTGTCCCCGTGGGAGCCACTTCCCTGCCAGCCCCGGTGAACAAAGCAGTGATGGGATGGCCCCAGGCCACGTGAGTGCTGCCGGTGCAGGTCCCTCCTTGTCCCGGCCACGGAGGACACAGTGACAGTGCTGGTGGCCTAGTTACAGGGGAACAAAAGGCTTTATTTAAAAAAAACAAAAGGGCTTTTTTTAGATCCTTTGGGAGGAAGGGAAGGTAGAGGTCTCTCTTTGCTCCTCTCTCCCCGAGGAACACAGGTATTGTTTATTGCAGTGGTTCCTGCAGTCTGGGTTATGGGGCTGGACCTGGTGGAGCATCCTACGGGCAGTCCTGGTCTGGCTCAGCTTCCCCACTGACGATGCAAATCCTCCACTCCTGCTTGGATGCAGTGGAGGATTCCTTGAGGCCTGCCCATGGGAGCAGGCTGCAGGGATTTCAGAGGGGGTTCTCAGGCAAAACCCCCCTGCTCAGTGCCAGGGTTTGGGCAGAAGCGTCCTGGGGCTCTTTGAGAAGCGCAGGTGGGTCTGGCTGTGGCTGGGGTGAGGTGCTGGTGGGGCTGGGGCTGCACAGATGCTCCCTGCCAGGGCTGGGTGTGGGGTGAGCCACGGGGATGGAGCAGTTGGGAAGCTGGGATTGTCCCAGACACCCAAACCCAAAGCATCTCCAGCTGCTGTGCAAAGGGATTACCCCAGGAGTGGAGGGCGGTGGGGCTGCCCCAGCAGGGAGGAGCTGGCTCCTCATCACACCTTGCTCCAGCTCTGCTTTCTCTCCCGCAGGATTTTCGTGCTGGGCATTGGATTTTTCACCCTGTGCTTCCTGATGACATCCCTGGGAGGGCAGTTCTCAGCCAAGCGCCTGGGGGACTCCCCCTTCACCATCCGCACCGAAGGTGAGCGCGGCTCTGTGTCCCGCCTGTCCCACGTGCTGCTGCACGACCCCCACGTGCATGGTCCACCTGAGCTGATGAGTGCCAGGGGTGCTGGAGGATGGCACTCGGATCTTCCATTCCCACGGGTCCCTCCTGGCCCTTTTTGGGATTATCAGCATGGCTCAGGGTCCTGTTGGCCTCTCTTGCCATGGCATGGGGCACTTTGCAGCCGTGTCTGGCTGTGTCCACATCCAGAGGTGTGACACGGTGGGGATGAACGCTGGAGGGTGGATGCTGACTCTGGCTTGAAGCAGTGGGATCAGACCCTCAGCTGGCAGTGGTGTGGGTTGTGTGGGCTGCCCCTGGTCTGACGTGTGGAGGATTTAGCTCAGGTGCTTGGAGGTCTCGGTGGATTTGAGCACTTGTGGTCTGCAGGGAGTCAAAAGTGTTCCTTAGTGAAGGGAAAATAAAAGGCCTTTGTGGTCGTATGCAGGTACTGAAATGTAGAAGAGAAATATTCTAGTTTTTAGGAAGTGTGTGTTCTGTTGCATTTAACAACTCTTTTGGTGAGACGTGGAGTCAGCTCAGGAGACACTTCTGTGGTGGGACAGTTGTGTGCTGCCCTTGCTCTGGGAGGACTCTGCTGCCATGGATGGAGCTTTCCTGATTTTCCTCTGAGATTCCAGTCAACTGAAATGCACAGAGGGAACTGCCCAGCTTGAACTCCCCCGAGCAAGGTGAGATGGGCTTGGTCAGGCCACCATGGTCTTTTCCTCCTCCGTACGAAAACCATGGAAGGATCTGAGCTCCACAGTCTCACCCAGAATGTGATTTTGGGGCATTAAATCCATTCCTTGTGGTGCTGGAAGAAGTGCCAGCTGCTTCCCTACAGAAAGAGAAGAATAAAGTGGTGTTTTCCAGAAGCTGGATGGGGTTAAACCACTTAATTGACCTTCCAGGAGATGGATTTGCAGCCCGTGGCAGCTGGATTGGTGCTCTCCCTATGGATGGAGCACACGGTGGCTGATATTCCTCCCCCTCTGCTCCCCTAATTGTTCCCATCACCAGCTCCATGAAGCCCTTTTCCTGAGGGCTGGTGTTTTCCTGGTGACCTCAGCCTGGGGCAGGTGGCAGGGTCAGTGCTTTTCAGTGTTTCTGCCCTTGGTCAGGGTACGTGTCCCCCTGGCGAGGGTGTGTTCTGTGCTCCTGTCCCCAAGCCAAGCACGCATCCCAGCATGGCTGGTGAGTGAAGTCTGGTTTTAGGGGATTTCTTCCTTCTTGGGATAAGAAACAGCACAAGGAGAGTGGGCAGAACCCCCCAGACCACCGCCTTCTCCAAACCTTCTCCAGACCTGGCTTTTGAGGAGATGGCTTCTGAAAAGATTGCTGAGCTGGAAATCAAAGGTGTCACTGTTACAGCTGCCCTCTGTCCCAGAGGAGCCCCAGTGTCCCTGAAAAGTTTGTAGAGAACTGAAAGAAAGGCAAAGAGAGAGTGATGAACTGTGGGACCAGCTGAGATGTGGCACAGGTCGTGCTGCAAAGGTTTCCAGAAACCTGCAGAAGCCCCTGGGTTCACTCCAGAGGGCTCTAAAGTTGGGCTGAAATAATGGCAAAAAGACCATGACTCAGCTCTTTACCCCCTTTCTGGACACCTTGGAGTGGCTTTTCCCATCCTTATCCTTGTCATCAATTTAACCCAGACCTCTGAATCCACTGGCTGCATCCTTGCCTGTCTCTTGTTTACCGGGAGCAGTGTCAGCACAACCCTGCAGCCGGGTCAAAACAAATCTCCTTTTTCAGGCCCTCACACCTCAAATCCTCCACACTTAGGGTTCAGGTGATTAAATCAAGCTGTGTAAATGGGTTCACCCTCTTGCCTGACCCTGTTTGGCTCTGCTGAGGCCTGTGAGCACCGGCCTTGCTGGTTGGGAGAGATGCTGCTTTGCTCTGAGGTGGTGCAGGTTGAATGCTGCTTCTGGTAATGCCTGACTGGTCTCATTTAAAGAAGAAAAGAAGTAAATTATGACCTAGGTCCTCTAATTTTTCAAGGTTTTAGTCTCTTACCTTTCTAACTGGGTAAGGCAAGTCCTGCTTTGTTAGAAAGCTCAAAAATTCAATGCAAATCCAATTTTTTTTTCCTATATTCAGTGGCTTTGCCAAACAAACTATCGCTTCCAGATGAATTGCTGCACATTTGGCTGTTGCTGTGCTTCTTACTGGGGAAGATGAGCTTCGTTCATGGCCTCACACACTGGTTTTAAACACAAAGCATCCTCTCTCCTGTCTCGGGAGGAAGATGCTGAATTGGAGGAAGGTTGTGTTCTTTGTCCCCAGAGCTTGGCAGGCACAGCCTGAGAGGCTTTTTCTCGCCCTTTAACACCTGGTTCTGGTTTTTGGGGTTCAGCTTTCCTGTCACGCTGGTTTTTAGGGACAGGCTGTGCCCCAGGGTGATGTAGCCGTTCCCAGGAGTGAGTGACCCCCAAAGCAGAGTGGGACCAAGGCCTCAGGGAATGTGCTGGCCAAGAGCTGGCCAGTGTCACCGCAGACCTCCCTGTGAAAGTTTGTGGCTGTTGGGGGGAGGATCTGATGTCTGAGAGAACCGACTATCACACCCAAGGACAAGGCAGGGAGGGTGATGCGTCCTGGGCAGCCTCCCTGGTGCACTGGGACGTGGGGAGTCACAGCCTCTGGGGAGGTGGGGAAACTCCATCCCTGCAGGCTCTGAGAGCACACCTGGCCGGTGGGAGGCTGTGGGCAGGTCTGGCCTCCTCTGCTTGGAGCAGGAGGCTGAGGAGGGGACTCCAGAGGCCTCTCCTGGCTGAGGGGATGTGGAGCTCGTGCGGAATGAACATCCAAGTGGGGAGGGTGGGAGCAGGAATGGATGTGCCGCTTATTAGCGCTGTGAAGTCTCCAAAGGTCTGTTTGAATAACAAACTGGCATTTAATTAACATGTGTTCTGGATCCCAGGGAAAGCCAGGAAATATTCCTGGCTGTTATGGCTGCTTTTAAGCACACAGTGCTGGGCTGGAGGTGAGCTCAGAGCAGCAGGTTAATTGTGCTGGGCTGATGAGCTCTTGGTGTGAGGAGGGCTGGGAATCTGCACAGACCTGGGCAGGTTCATGGCCAGGGGCTTGGGAAGAGTTCCCAGGTGTGTGGCCTCGGGTTTGCCATGCCCAGGCCTGAGTGTTTTCCAGGAATGGGCTCCTGGTGAGGAAGGAGCCTGCTCCCTGCTGCTGTTCCCTGCTCCACCTGGACTCCTGGAAGTGCCCTTCTGAGCATTATTCATTAACTGATGGATGTTGCAGGGAAGCTGCCAACATCCTCCTCCATGTGCTCTGGGGTGGGCTTCTCCACAGTGGAGGTGGAGAATTTACTGGGGTGGGCTTGTGGTGAGCGAGTATCAGCTCCTGCAGTCCTTCCTGGGGCTGATCCCAGCTCTTGTGGCTGTTTGTGCTGCTCCTTGTTCCCACGTATCCTGCCACACTCAGCTGTGCAGGGGGAGCTGCCCATGCCTTTCAGTGCCTGCAGGGTTGGGGTGGCTGCACAGAGCTGGGAAATACCAAAAAATCTTTTGCTTCAAAATCATCTGCATCCAAAAAATCTTTTGGGTTGTGGATGAATGCTAAAGTTCATGGTCCCTGGTCCAGCTGAGGCTGGGGCTGTTCCTGTTTCTCCCTGAGTGACCTGCCCAGCCCAGCCCTGAGCCTCAGCTATTGCAATTCAAACGGAGACATGAAAATGCCCCAGCCCTGCCAGCAGCTTTCCCGGCTCCTGAACTGTGTGAGCAGCCGATCACAACCAAAATAAACATAGATGTGAGGCAGGAGCATGAAAAGGAGAAATGGATAATGTCACAGTCCAGAAGTTAATCCCATTTAAAATTTGATTTTTGTATGTGAATACATTTCTCGGAGGTTCTCTCCAAAAGCCAAGTTTCTTGGTGTGTGCCAGAAATCATTCCTCAGATGGATTCTCTGCTTGGTGATTCGCTGCAGTAGAGGCTTTGCATCTTAACAATAAATAAAAAAAACCCTTCTGAAATGCAAGTTATTTTATCCTAATCCGCTGCTGTCAAGTAAACACAGACAAAGGTTCCTTTGTTTTGAAATGGCCACTGAGAGAATTTGTTCTGCAAACAAAGATGTAGATAAAAAAGGGATCAGAGAAGTCTATAAATTTTGAATGTGGAAGATGCTTTGGGAAGGGCTTTAGACTCAAGAGATTGAGTTTTCTGTGCCCTCTTCTCTCCTCTTATTTAGAATTTAATACATTTGGCGATCCCTTTCTTCCCCCCCCCCAAGCATCTTTCTTGCGGTTGTTTTACTGCCAGGGTCAGGGGGCAGGAGGGTGATGCTGAAAAAGTACCAAATTCTGTAATCATGGTGCCGGGAGGGGTTTGGCAGCGGTCCCTCTGCCCGTGGCTGTGCCCCAGGCTGGATTTGGTGGGATGTACATCCCGCTGGTGGAGCGTGCTGCTGCAGAGGATTAGCGGGGGAAAATAGGTTATTAAGTGTTAAAACGCGATTAGATGTGGCTGGAATGTTGCCTGCAACTGCTGTAGCTGGTTCAAAGAATCAAAAGCCTTCGGATTCCTCTTGCTGTTGATTCCTGCAGGGTTGGGTACGAGGTGCTGGAGGAATTTGCTGCAAACCCAGGGGATGTGTAGGACAGGCCCTGATATCCCGAAACAGCTGGAGCTCAGCTCTGCTCTCGTGCTGGGCTGCTGGTTCTTGCAAGAGGGGTCTGATTTGATTTCAGCTGACCTTGCTGGGACTTTGATAGGAGGGTTTGGAGTGATTCACAGGTTTCTCTGTGCTTGGGGTCACTGCTGCAGCAGCGGTTCTGGTGCTGAGGCCCTTGAATGCTGCTGCCTTTGGGAAGTGGGGGTTTGCTGAGCGGCTGGAGTTGTGTGTTTGCTGTTCCCATAACTGTCTTTTCAACCTGTTTTCAAGTGTTTCCTGCTGCTCAGCTGGAGAGCTCAGCACCTGCCTTTTCCCACCCCAAAACGAGCTCCCAGCAGCATCTCCAGCTGGTTTCCTGTGGCTGACCACAGCTGGGCTCCCGTGTTGTGTTTCCTCCCCCGCTTTCGGAGCAGGATCGGTGGGAATGGGATGGAGGAAGGACAAGGGTGTGGGGGAGAGCTGACTTTAGAGCACAAGCTGGAAAACAGAAGCAAGCAGGGATGAAGCTCAGCCTCTGCAAGGCTGTTCCACCTTGTCCTGGGTTGATGAGGTGTGTTTTGGGGTCTGATCTCCTCAGGGCTGCAGGATATGGACCCTGATGGGGTGATAAGCAGCTTGTGGGCTAGAACAGAGGTTTTCCCAGTCCTACACCACTGGGACATTGCAGCTGGGCAGTGGTAACTCGACCTGGAACCCGTCTGGAGGTGGGCAGTGCACCGGTGCCTGCAGGGACTTCCCGTGGTCTGTGGCACAGCAGAATTAAAGGTCACCAGAGAACAGCTTCTGCTGCAAAAAGATTTGGTCATTTACGTTCATTTTGGAGGGAATAAAAATAAACGTGGAAAAGTTATGGAGAAAGTCTTCTGAGGAATCCCCCCCTTGCTGGGTTGGGGTGTCTTGTCCCCCGTGCAGACCATGGGGGAAGCTGAGCCCTGGGGCTTCCTTGTGATGTCAGAGTGGCTCTGGTTTGCCACGTTGGGCTACAGGACTCTCGGGAGAGATCCAGAGCCAACAGCCAAGGCATGTTGTGCTGGAGACAGTGTTTAACATCACCTGGCAGGGATCCTGCCCTGTTCTCCTCAAACCCTCTCAGTATTCCAGCTCCTGGAGTGCTCTGCCTCTCCTGCCGCTGTCGCTTGCTCCAGTTCCTGGAGCCTCACCTGCTTAAAGCGATTTCTTCCATCAGTGAACACAGAAGAGGAGAGAGGGAGATGTTTAGGGCTGTGCAGCACAGCTGTAAGCTTTGGTATTTGTGGCTTCTGTTTCCCTCCAGAGCAGGGATGTTGTGGAGGGGTGGGAATTGTGCTGCAGATGATAATGCTGAAGGTTGCTCGGGGTTTTGTAGGGCATTTTCACCATTCCAGAGCCACAGCACCGTGAAGCAACGGGATCTCATGTTATTTCAATGCCTTGGATTGCTCCCTGAGGAGCGGAGCAGAGAGGCCAAATAGAAATGTGAGAACCTACACGATCTCCTCAGAGGGGTCCTTTGCTCCTGCTCCTGGCTCTGCTGCTTTTCCTTCTGCTCCAGCAGCGTCCCAGCTGGGTTAGCATGCCCAGGTACCATCACCATTTGTTCTCACAGAGGATGCAGAAAGGTCAAGCTTGGATTTGCTGATGCTCGGAGTGAGCTTGAGTAACTCTGTCATCCCCCCTCGCAGTCAGCTGTGCTAGGAGGGGAGGAGGAGGAGGAGGAGGTCTGTGTCCATGATCCTGACCCACTGTGTACTCTCTCGTTGTGAGGGCTGACAGCAGAGGAGGGCCCAGCTTGGTTCAGCTCTGTCCTGGCTGCACTGAGATGCTGCTCAGCCCAAAGGATCTTTAAGTAAAACACAGATGTGTTCACCCTCCCTCTCTCTTGGGAAAGGTAATTTCAGGACCCATTTGCAAACTTGGGTCGCTGCCACTTGTGACAGATCCCAGTCTGCTTCTGGGCGGAGCACACAGTTCTTCTGACAGGAGCCTGGGTAGGGGAGAATACCCAAAAGTTGCATTGTGGCTTTGGGAATCCCTTTTCTCACCTGCTCTGGCTGGAGCGAGCACCTGGGAGCGAGGGCTTGGACTGCTGCCTCCTTGAGACACGGCACACAGACGTGTGGTTGCAGGGATGTCCGTGTTCCCTCTGCTTTCAAGGAGTCATGTGAGTTATAAATTTATCTTGCTGCCTTTAGCACTCAGCGGAGGCGACAGGAGAACCAGTTGTGGAGACTCGTGTGAGCAAGTGACAGTGACGGGGGACACGGGCGGGGAGGGAGAGAGCTGGGCGGGCTCTGCTCAGCAAGCTCGGCGCTAATTATTCCCAGTTTCTTCCTGAGTGAGTTATAACTCTCTCCCGGGCTGCTGGTGTCATGTTTTGATGTTGTCTGCTGAGCAGCCCTGGATAACTGCAGCGCTTGTGAGCAGCTTGTCAGGATCAGCGGATGCTGGAGCGTGTCCCGCCGGCAGTGCCCGGGATGCTGCTCCAGGAGGAGGGATGAGACTCTTCTCAGGCTCTGAATTCAGAGTTTGCTTATGTAAAACTCCCTCAAAAGACAAGAGGTTCCCCTCTCCCACCCCCTCTGCCTGCACTGCCTGTGGGTTGTTATCCAGGCTGTGTTGCCAGGTGTGGGTCAGTGTGGTGTCACCTCCTCAGCACCAGCGGGGACCTGCAGATCCTGCACATCCCCAGTGCTTCATCTTCCTGCTGCTGCATCCAGAGCTGGATTAGACTCTCCTGGAGCCTGTGGGTGCCAGCCAGGGGGAAGCCATGTGGAGGAGCATGCTGGGCAGCTCTTCAGTGCTCGGGGCTCACTTCCAGCCTCTCTGCATCCGTCCCTTCCAAAGCCACTCCATGAATCCTCGGAGGCTGGAGCAGCCAGCTGATGCTGTGAGAAGTTGTCTGGTTGGTGCCAAGTGGAGCTGGCTGGTGCTGGGGGCATCTCCTTGGTAAGGAGCTTTGCTGGGAGCTGATGGGCTTTTGATTTTTCCTGGAGCAGCAGGGTTGGCTCTCGGGCTCACCTGGAAATGCTGAGCTCCGGCAGCTCCCACTGTTCTCTTCCTTCCTTCCTTATCCAAGCGTTGGTGGGGTGAGAGGAGGTGATGGAGGCACCAAAGCCAGGTAGAGCCCAGGTGCAGGGTGAGGGCTTTCTGCCCCAAACATTGCCTTTTGCCAGCTGCTGCTGGATGCTTGACTGCCCCGAGGGCTCTTTGAAGCAGGTGACACAACACCCACGAATGCCATCGGCTCCACCGTGCTGGGGTTGCACCCCCATGGCCAGCACAGGGGTGTCCTTAATCTGCATTTTTTTGGGAGCAGACCGTTGTTTTGCCTGGGTGGAGAAGGTGAGGGTCGATTAAAAGCATGTGGCCTCTCCTGCTTCTGCTGGTGTCCCCACTTCAGCCCCAAGCTCTGCACCCATCGTTACGTGCACCGGGCTCCCATCCTCACCCGCTCGTGGAAAGGGAGTTTAAAGCGGAAGTGTAAAACTTTACTGCCCTTACTAAATTGGTGTTGCAGGCAGGGAGATGAGAGCTGTTGAAATAAGGAAAATAAAGGCATCCTTGAGGTTCCACACGACACTGGGGGGTCCTGCCCACTTCTGTGAGGATGTGCTGGGGGAGCAAAATGCAGATTGGTGCTTTGCAGGGCACAGAGGGCTAAAAAGAGGCGTCAGGGCTGCTGTTGTAGTGGTTAAGGCTTAATCCACCCTGGGAAAATGTCTCTTCCTGAAGAAGTGCCTGTTTGATGCAATTGCTGCTCAGAATTGAATGCCTGCAGGCTTAAAGAGAAAAAAAAAATTATGCCAGCAAATTGGAAAATTGGAAGTGTGAATTCACACATCTTGAACTGGGGCAGCAGTGATGAGGCCCTTGGAGCAGGGATGTGTGCTGGCCCCTTCCCTGCTGCCCCTGTGTCGGAGAAGGCAGGAGCAGGATCCTGCTGCCCTGGCACTCTGTTATCTCCATAAGCAGGGACACCCAGGGAATGATTAAATCAATTAATTGATTTTCTATAGCTCATAAGGAAGTCAAATGGTGTTTCCATCAACTCGCGATGAGCCAACACCCCACCATGGCCAGGAGGAATGTTAATGGCTCTTTATGCTTTTATTACCCCTTTTCACTCCTAAATCAAAATTCATCCTGAGCCCGGGAGGCAGCAGGTACTTCAGAAAATAAAACTAGCACAGTGGGAACCATAGCAGCCTCTGTAAAAGCTGGGTTTTCCCATTGATTTATTTGTTTCTCTGGCTTAAACGAGAGAGCAGGGCTCGGTTCAGCTCGAGCACAGATTAGCTGAGGCTCATCCTGCAGCTCTGCCAATGCCCCCTAGCTCTGAGGGCCCTGCTTTGGGCTCCACTGCTGCCAGGAGGATCCAGCCCCTGGGCTAACTGGAGATTGATGGGTTTGGAGGAAGGGGATGATTTATTTGCCGCTGGAAGCAGAGCGGCAGGATGCCCAGCACTGTTTGGCCAATCTTTTTGGCTGAAGGAGAAAGGGCGATCATTTTAGAAATGTTAAATGAGTGAGTTCTGCTGTTTCTGAAGCTGAACCTTTTGGGGCAGCTGTGAGTGTGGCTGTGGGCTCGAGCGCTGGATGTGCAGAGCTGGAGGAGTGATGGTGGTGCTGAACCTCCTGGAGCCTTCCACTGGCTGGTTTTGGGCTGTGCAAGTGCTGGGTGCAGTCCTTCCTTTCCTGCAATCCATGGGGCACTGGCTCCTGACAGTACAGTTTTCCCTGGATGAGCAGTGGGGACCACCAGGAGAAGACCCAGTTGGGTGAAATGCTGATGCCCTTGGAGAGGCGCCTCTTGTGAACACCAAGAACCCAACTGAAGGTTGGTCCCTGGCTCGTGGGTCTGTGGGGTCACTCTGGGGCTGTCCCTGTCCTGTGGGACCTGTGTGTGCTGCTTTTCGCCTGGAACTGGGGGTCTCAGCTGCAAAACCAGAGTCCAGCTTTGCCCCTAGTCCCAACAACTTCCACCCCAATGTGGGGTCCAGCCATGCCCCAGGAGCTCAGGTGTCCTTTGGGCTTTGCTACAGCAGCTGCCCTTGATCCATCCCTGTGCTGGAGCCCTTGTGTTTTAGGAAGCAATTTAAAATCGATGTTAATCTTGTAATTTGGAAGCCTCTCCTGCAGTGTGAGGTGTTTGAAGCGCTGCAGAACACCTTAAAATGCAATCCAAAATAGTGCTGGCTGGCAATAGAGAAGCAACTAAAAATTCCCTGCTGCTGCTTTTTTAAAAGAAAAAGTGAAAGGGGGATGAGAAGGAGGAAGAAAGATGAGTTTAAAAAAAAATATAAATAAATAAAAGCTGAACTGCAGCTTGTGTTGGGGTTGTACGTATTCACCTCTTCTTCCCCAGCTTCCCAACTCCTCCAGCTCATCTCCAGGGGCTGCGGGGGAGAAGAGATGATCCAGCTCCTTTTACCTGCAGTGATGGCTTGTGGCAGGACTCATGGGACTGTCCTCATGTCCCAGAGGGGACATCAGGCCTCTGGTGTGTGGATGGCAGGGTAAGAAATAATAAAAATTGGGGGGAACAGCCCTGTGCTCTCCTTTGCAGCAATGAAAAGCTCCTGACTGGGAGAGTGAGTGTTTGTATTGTTCATTTTCCTGCCTTCTCTTATTTGTATGGAAATAGGGAACCGACGTGTTTGGGTGGAGCTGCAGGCTCTTCCTACAGGCTTTCCTTCAGGATGGGAGAGACAGGGGGAGCTGGTTGGGTAGAAAACCACCAGGACCATCTTCTGCAGGCTCAGCTCGGGGTCCTGCAGCTGAAGGAGGGAGGAACGAGACCCCAGACCCAGACCATCCTCCGGGAACCCTCCTGGGGCATCGTGCCAGCAGGAGAACCTGCAGTGTGCTGGGGCAGGGGCTGCGGGAGGGAAGCAGAGATGCAGCTCATTGCTCCTGAAGCCGTTGGCCATGGATCCCAAGGATGTGGCTTTGCTGTGACAGTCTGGGAGCGAGATGGGCAGAGCAGTGCCTGGCTGTGGGGGCGGCATGAGGCCTCCAGGAGAGAGTTCTGGGGCTGAACGGGGTTGTTTCCCACCTGCTGGCGCTGCTTGGGGCAGCACGGGCACCACGGCACGGCCGGGTCTGGCTCTCAGCAGGGAATTCCCACAGCACATCCTTCCCCCCGCTGCCACCACCCCGGGCACTGCTGGTGTGGGGAGGCTGCAGGAAAGCAGGGGGGGTCTCCTGAGCCCAGGGAAAGGCTGCAATTGCTGCAATTGCTGCAATCACACGGCTGCACCAGCAGAGCCCTGGGTCAGGTCCTGCCTGGCCGGGTTGTGGCAGTGTTGGAACCAGTCCTGCAGGGCACAGAGGGTCCCGACGGGCTCTGCCTGCCCACGGATGCAGAGAGCGAGGGAAAACACCCCCGAGGCTGCACATTTACACAGCGGTGCGCGAGGGCATGGCTGAATCCAGGAGGAGGTGATAGCAGGCAGGTGGGACATAATCTACTTTACCAGCCAGTGACTTAAGGCTGCTTAATTTGGCTGATTACCAGGGAGCCGCTCTGCTGCCGGCGCTTCCAGGGCTCAGCAGCAGATCGATGGTGCAGCTGGAGCTCTGCTGAAGTGTCCACTTCACCAGCAGCCCCTGAGCTGCTTCGTGGGCACCTCCAGCTCTGTGGCAGCTCCCTGTGTGGCTCCTGGGGCTCTCTTCCTTTGGGACACTGGCTAAGCAGGTCCGTATTTTCTCTGTATAACTGAAATTAATAAATCTGTAGCAGTTTAATGGCAGATGTGGGTGGATTTGCTGGCAGCAATAACTGGCTGGGAACCTGTGCTGGGGAATGGGTGCCCTGAAGGGGTGCAGCCACCCTGTGGGACCTTGTCCATCCCTGGAGCAGCTTCCCCAAAGGGATGGAGACAGGAGGTGGCTATTGCTGCCAGCCTGAGCCTGGCCTTGGGCTTTCTTGTTTCCAGTTAGTGCTGGGTCTCTAGGCTGTGATTGCAATGGATTATATGTCAGAGTTAGTCCTTGGCTAGTTGGCTCTTTGGTCTTTTAATCCGCTTGAATCAAAATCGATAGTGAAAGTAAATAGAGGAGCATCAGAGGGGCAGACAATTGAAGGGCTGGGGCTTTGCTCCCTGGGAAAACGCCAGGATGGGAGGGTGGGATCCCCAGGACAGCCCTGGGTGCCACCCCCGAGGAGCTGGGCAGTGAGTCTGGGTCTGCCTGAACCCCATTGGAGATCCTCCAGTTTCCTCTGCAATAAGTCTTCCAAGATTGTGCTGCCCTTTTGAGGAGTTTAAGTAGCCTGGAGTTGTCCTTTAAAGGAGAAAACCAAAGCAAAT
This sequence comes from Cnemophilus loriae, assembly GCA_013397755.1. Taxonomy (NCBI): domain Eukaryota; kingdom Metazoa; phylum Chordata; class Aves; order Passeriformes; family Corvidae; genus Cnemophilus; species Cnemophilus loriae. The sequence continues at coordinate 383,924 of VZTF01007412.1, forward strand.
GATGCTCTAGATTGAAATTAATTCAGCTGGTATTTCCAATGGGCATAAGCAATATCTCACTATCTCTGAGCAAATCCCCTGCTTGCACTGCAGCTGTTGTGGGATGGCCAGGCAGGGCTGTGACAGGTCTGAGAAGGGAGGGAACCAACAGCCACCCAGCCAGGCTGCGGGTACTGGGAATGCAGTGTGGGATTGCACTTTAAATGTCAGGGAGATGCTTTGGTGCTGTTCACACGGGTCTGTGGGGACGGGGGCTGAGGCTGTGCCTTGGTCTCCCCACAGTGATGGGCAAGGGAGGCTTTTGCTGCCCCTGAAATAACTTGGGTTTGGGTGGAAATGTGTTTTTTCCTACATCTTCTCAGCACAAAGCTGTTGCTGAGCAGTGTGAGAGTCCCTGAGTGGGATGGGGCTGAGTGACCCAGGGGCAGGGAGCTGCCATCAGGGAGGCTGGAGTCACTCCACGTGGCTAAAGGGGTGTCGTGGTTTAAGCCCAGGTGGAAATTAAGCACCACAAAGCCACTCTGTCAACCCTCCTCCCCCATCCCTGTGGAATGGGGAGGAGGATTGGAGTAAAACTTATATGTTGAGAAAAGAAAAGTTTATTAATTGAAAAGAAAGTAAAATACAATAATAATGGTAAATTATAATGATAAAAAAAAGTGAACAAAGTAGTGATGCTCAGTACAATTATTCACTACCCGCTGACCGATGCCAGAAGCCCCCTTCCTCCTTCTTCCCCCACTTTGTACCCTGACCATGATGCTGTAGGGTCTGGAATATCCCTTTGGTCAGTCTGGGTGCCCTGTCCTGGCTGTGTCACCTCCCAAGCACCCCCAGCTTCCTGAACCAGCCTGGCAGAGTGAAAAGCAGCAAAGGCCTTGGCTCTGTGTGAGCCCTGCTCAGCAGTAACAAAAACAGCTCTGTAAAATCAACTCTGCGCTCAGCACAAACCCAAAACACAGCCCCACATCAGCCACTGGGACGAAAATTAACTCTGCTCCAGCTGAAACCAGCTTGAGGGGACATGCCCCAAAGTGCTATTTTTATTTTCCTGAGGGGTCTAACTCCTTTTGAACACCTCAGCCCAAGCATCCCAGAGCCTGTGTGACAGGGTGACATCCTCCACACTCCATCCGTGCTTGGGAAGCGCTGGGTGGAGAGGGCTCCCGACGTGAGCAGTGGTGGAGGATGCTCAGGATCCCAAAACGTGGAACACACAGGGAAACTCCTTCCTGTCTGCTCCTTTCCCCATGGCACAACCTGGGCTTTGCCAGCACCGCTTCTCATCATCCCCACTGGTCCCAGTCCTGTGCTGGGCTGCCCAGCAGGGTGTCCCCTGCACCAGAGGTGCTCCTTTCCCACCTGCTCTCCACTCTTGCATGGTCAGAGAATCGTAGAAACGCAGAATATCCTGAACTGGGAGGAATCCACAAGGATCACTGAGTTCCACTGAGCTTCACCCTTGAATTCAGGTTGGCACATGCAGCAAAACCGCCCTGAGTGCTGACCCTGGCTCCCGTTCCTGGGGGCTCCAGTGGCAGGTACTGGCAGGGGGTGGCGCCTGCTCACGGCTGCTTTCACTCCAAGGAGGTATTTTAAAGACAAGTGCATCATTAGTGAATTCCCCTGGGCTTCAGGCCATCCAAATTTGAGCATATTGGCTGTTGACTATTCTGCTGGTTTCACAGGGAAGCTATTCCTTCTTCCACAAGACATCACCCTTAGGGGATGCTTTCCTTTTTTCCCCTGATTTCATCCAATTACTTAGCTGTGTGCTCTTCAGAAGCCCCATAAATAATTCTCCTCCCTCTGCTGTGTTTACCAGCATGTCTCACGAAATCCGGTAAGATATGATTGATTGCAATCATTATTTCCTAGTGCTGCCATGAAAACCTCTGTCAGTTCAGTGATTGCCTGGAAAGCGTGGCTGCCACTCACGAAAGCTGTCAAAACCCTGTCATACTTTAACAAACTCCAATTAATCTGTCGGTCGGCTTTACTTGGATTTGCTGTCCCATCATTGCTGATTATCCGGGGAAATTAGAATATTTTTCCTTTGTAATTATCAGCTTGGTGGCTTTATTTTTTTTTTAAATTCTGCTTTATTTTTCAGAAGTGTTTTACTGGGATTTTGTGCTGTTGAGGTGGGTTTGGGTTTACCCTGGCTGCCTGCAGTGCTGTGGGTAAAGTCTCCTTGGGGATCTTCATCACTGGCTTTAGAGAGAAGCCTGAGGTCCTGGCCAGGATCTCCTCCATCCTCTGGATCCCCGTGCCTGGCTCAGGCAGCTGAGCAGCCCTGGGTGGGTGTCTGAGGCTCCGTTTCAGGTTAACAAATTAATCCTGGCTCTTGCATTTTTAAAAGAGTCGCTTCAGCACTTTTCCTCCTTTCTTTTGGTTTTAATGAGACACACTTTCCAAGCGATGTAATAATCATTGCCAGAAATGTCAGGTTGTTGTTAGCTTCCTTAAGCTGCTGGAAAAACAACAACAACAACAAAGACCAGGAACAGAAAGGTGCTGATGCGGAAGAGCTTCGACTTCATCTCCGAGTGCCAGGGGAGGGCTGGGGGAGATGTGTCCTGCCACAGCACTGCTTCCTGGCTGGGTGCCCCAAAAGATAATGCAGGGAAAGCTGGGATTTTAATTTTTTTTATTACTATTTTTACTTAGTATTTGGGAATTTTTTTTTTATTTCTTTATTTGAGAAGGAATATCTCGGCTTGCTGTTGACAGCAAACTCAGAGCTTTGCTGTTGGAAAGCATCCTGGAATGGCTCGAAAGGAGCTGGGAATTGGATGGTGGCAGTGACAGGAGAGGACATCTCAGGGACATTCAGGGAAGCCAGTGGGAATGTCAGGGGCCGGAGCTGGAGCTTGTGGCTCCAGTTGCTGCTGGCTTCCCTGGGATCCAGAAGGAGATGGATTTGTGCCCTGGTGGGAATATCCTCGTCCCTCATCAGCGATCTGGGAGCAGAGCTGTCTTGTCTGCTGTTCTTCTGTGGTGAGGTCTTGGAGCTGGCATCCTTGCCTGGACTGCCGGGAAATCTCCATCTCTGTTGCCTTCCCAGGCACGATCCCTGCGCCCTCCCAGCAAACCATCACAACCTGACCCTCCCAAGCAAGCTGGGATCTAAATCCCCAGGCCAGGATGGACTCCACCCATGGCAATCTGGTGGTCGTGGTTTCAGCCTTTGTGGCCAGCTGTAGGGGTTGGGTCAGGTCCTTTTCCTGACCTCCAGCCTCACTCACTGGCACAGGAGCATCCAAGAAGGACGAGTACTCACTGTCTCACTCAAAAACTGAGTTCAAGGCCTAAGCTCTGAGCTGCTGGACATGCTGGGATGTCAGAGCAGGAGCAAATTCTGAGTAGAAATCCCCATTTGGGGGTGGTCAGTCCTAGGATGGACAGAGGGTGCTGGGAGCTGCAATCCATGAACACAGCCCAGCTGTGGGAGGGATGTCACCGGAATGGGCTCAGTCTGTGGACAAATAACTAAAGTGGATTTTCTGATTTAAGCCCATCTCAGAGCTGTTCTATTTCCCTTGGCTGTGCCTTTTCCTGATTTGCTCAGCTGTGTTTGGGGCAGCCCTTGTCAAAATGGAGCTCCAGGGTTCAAGATTCCACTTTTTAACCTCCATAGCATCTTTTAATAGCAGCTCTTTAGTGCTGCTGCTCTTCAGTGGGACAGGCTGTGACTTTTATATCACCCAGGGGACAGGGTGACCTTCCTGGTGGGATGGGCACAGGTGGCTCCTGCATTCCCGAACCCACCCAGGGAGATCTGGGGCTGCACAGGACCTCGGGCACCCACTGATTCAAGCAGAAGTCACTGACTTCTTGCCATGGAACTGAGGGAATGTTTGGGGAAGAGCCCAGTTTCACTCTTCATGAATGGTGGTTTGTCCTTTTTTTTTAGAGGAATTGCTTTTGCTCTCAATGTTTCTTCAGTTTTGTTAGATAGCGTCAGGAAAAATAATGTGCTGCTGATAATCTCAGCCGAGTGTGGAAGGCAGCCTTTGGTGAGGTCTGGCTGGCCCAGTGTCAGCTTCTTGGAGGGGTTAAGGGTTGGCTCACAACCCTGTGTTCGTGTGCCGTGCACCCGACAGAGCCGCGGCGATCCGATGTTATCCCAGCGCCCGCCGGGGTGAGAACCTGGCAGAGGAATGTGAGGGGCTGGAGCCTCCAGCTCAGCTGCAGTGCCAACGCAGCCTTCCCTGGGAAGCAGCCTTCCCAACCTCTGGGAGCTCCGGGTGAATTCCTGGCGAGCGCGGATGGAGCCGGGGCTGCAGCTCCGCAGCAGCGGGAGCTGGCACGGTGCCCCTGATCCCACCACGGCCACACCCCGCTGTCACCTGAACACCCAAACCACCCAGACGCCACACTGAGGCCTCTGTGTTGTTTCACGTGCTCAGTCAGCTCCTGTGGTGAGGAGCAGCCCGTGCCAGGGCTGTCCCTGGCACACGGTGCCATTGGGATGCCCTGCTGCATCCCACCGCCCTGGCTGTGCCAGGGTAGGGGATCCCAATTTCCCTCTTTGCAAGGCTGGTTGTGCATCTGTTTGGAGATGCCCCTAAGTCCTGATAGCCACCTGATAGCCACCTGATAGCCTCCTGATAGCCACTCAGGGCACCTGGCATCTGCTCGGCTCCCCAGTGCCACCCCCGGCTCCTGCTGCTCCCTAAATTAAGTATGTGCTGCCTCTTGGAAAGCACATGTGAGTGGAACGGCAGAGATAAACTAAACGGGAGAGGTTCAGGGGATTATGCACTGATTAAGTTATTACCAACGTGAAATGAGCCGAGCTGAGATGAAACAGGAGCTTTATTTTCTGTTCCCTGGCTCCGGGCTCAGGCTGCCTGTCACTAGATGGCAAATCAAGCTGGGAGCCAGGAGCTCCTGCATCCCCCTGTGCTTTCCATGTGGCAGCGGGTCAGTGCCGTGCAAACCCATAGGAAACAGTGTTAAATAGGGCTGGGAACTGGGGGCCTTCCCTGCTGGGGGCTGGTTCTGAGATGCAGCACTTCAGACAGAGCTATTTCCAGTGCTGGGCCACCCACCCCATTGCAGATTTGGGCAGAAAATTTATTCTCCTGTGTAACAGGAAAATCTGGTGCTGCTGGGAGGATGTGTTGGGGGAGGACCACATCTTTGCTCAGTTTCCTGTGTTTTTCCTTAAGCATCCCCTGCAGGCTGCTGTCAAAGGCAGGATGTTGGGCTAGGTGGGTCCTGGAGAGTGAAAAATAGAAGTGCCAAGTGAAAGGCTGTTTGGTTGGTGCTTGGGAATAAAGTCAGTTTTCCATAAGCCCTCGGGACAGGCTGGATCAGGTGGATAAGTCAGGAGTTCCTGCCTGGAGAGGCAGGTGAGGGGGCTGGATCCCGGGCTGAGATAACCACTGGCTATCCCGAGCTGGAGGAGCCCAGGTGGGCTAGGCCACAGGCAGGGATTTACCCTGCTAGGGCGGGACGAGGGGCTGCGGGGCAGAGCCAGGGAGGGGACATCGGGGACAGCAGGGCACCGTGATGGCCCATACGCCCCCGAGCCCACCCGTGGGGCTGGGGAGCACAGGACCACGGGCAGCTCCGGGGCTGGAGCCGTGGGCAGGGGGCTCCGTGGGTGGGGTCTGTCGGTGGCAGCCGTGGCCGTGTCTCAGGTGCTCTCTGTGTGCTGCAGTGATGGGCGCGCTGGAGTCCCGAGGGGTGCTGCGGAGGATGAGCGACATGCTGGAGATGCTGATGAAGAGGATGGACATCCTGGCCAGGCTGGAGAACAGCACTGACTTCCACAAAGGGGATGAAGCACGATTCCCTCTGGACAGGTCAGTCAGACCCCGTGGAGCAGTGCTGGGCACGGGGGCTTTGCAGGAGCAGAACAGCCCAATGTGCTGAGCTGCTCTGGGGGGGTGGTGAGGCCCAGCAGGACATGGGGCTCGGGGAGATCTTGTTTAGTCTCATTTGCCATGTCTGGAACCTTTTCTTTTGGGATTTCTGAACTGACTGCGATTTTGGGGATTAGATGTCACAGCCCCAGGCTTGCCAGAGTGCAAGAAGCATTTGCACTCTGCTCTCAGGCACACTGTGTGATTTTTGGGGCTGTCCTGTGCAGGGCCAGGAGTTGGACTCAGTGATTCTTATGGATCCCTTCCAACTTGGGATATTCTATGATTCCATGATTTCCTGAAGCAGCTGTTCCAGCTGCAAGTGTGAGAGTTTCTGCGCTGCTGTGCTGTGGTGCAGCTGGAGGTGGGGCTTGCCGAGGGCTGGGGCAGCACCTGGCGTGTGGGATGTGCTCCCTGAGCTCAGGACACTTGTTTTGTGCCTGTGCTCCTCGGGTAGCTGTGGAGCTGGGGGTTGTTTGGAATCCAGGGCTGATGTGCTCAGCCTTGGGGTTGAGCAAGGCTTAAAATGTGCAGAAGGGCTTAAAATGCTGCCCTGGCTCCCTGCGACGCACACCCCAGCTGGCAGCATGAGAGATGCCATTACACCATCCTGATTTTCTAAAGAGACGTCTCCCTGTGCTGTGGGAGCCTTTAGACATTCATTGATACTAATCTGAGTGTCAGGCCAAGACCTGCACAAATGGTAACTGATGGTGGGGGAGCAGAGATGGAAAACCAGAGGGGCAGCACTTGGGACAAACTTGGCAACGTGGAAAAGATGCCAGCGTGGATTTTGCCCAGGTGGAGCCTCGGGTGATACATGGGAGGTGGATGGCAGGGATGTGACGTGCAGGGGTCACCCCTGCCCTGTTCTGTGCTGACAGCTCAGGAGCTGTGGTGCATCCTGGTGGCTCCCACACAGCATTCCCACCTCCACCCACTGCCATCACCGTGCTTTTCCCTGTTCCCATCAGCACTTCCAACCCTCTCCCTCGCTTTCCTCACGAGCCTCTTTTGTGCCTGTAGTGGAAAACAGAGTAAGTGAGCCTGTAATTAAAGGCTGAGCTCTGCCACAGTGCCTGCACACCTGAGTTAGAGCTGCACAGGCAGCCGTGGAATGCGTGGTCCTGCCTTTTATGTAGCATCATTTCCAGCACTGAGAAAATATAATTTGCCTGAGCAATGGTGGATGCTGGGGATTTTGCCGTTCCGAGGCTGGCTGGTACCCAAGCGAATGAGATCGCCAATAATCCTGGAGACGAGTGGACAGGACTATTACAGCCAGCCACTGGAAGGTGCCTGCTCACATGTAACGATTTTCTTGGCCAATCTTGTGTTAAAAGAACCAGTAATTTCAGGTGATGGTTGTTTCTCTACACCAGCAGCCAAGAGAGAAACTTAAAAGCGTTTCTGTGGGCTGGCAGCAATGGCTGCAGAGGGGGATTTGGCGTTTCAGATCTGTTGTGTGAGTGATGACTTTGGGGCCATCGCTTGGAGAGACCAGAGAGGATGGCAGCTGATGGACCCACATCAAAACAGCCTCAGGTTTTGTGTGTGTGCTCTGAGTGGCTGAGATTACAGATGTCTTAATTTTCAGGAACAGAAAGTCAGGGACAACTAGTTCATCACCTTTTGCTCCTTATAAATCACCCGTAAAGAGAAATCAATTCTCTTCACTTGATTCTGCAACCAAACCCATCTGTCTCCTCTCCTTGTTCTCACCTGGCCCGTGAAGATCCGGTTCTGGTTGTGGGGCAGAGCATCTCCAGGTGAAGCAGCCACCACGGGGGAGTTTCTTGTGGGTGGGATTTTGCTGTGACACTCCCTAATGAAGCACTGGCAGCATTTGCCAGCACTTGGGAAGCATCTCCCGAGCTCTCCCTTCCTTCCCTGCAGCCCTGGCTGAGGGCTGTGGCCACAGGGGATGTTCTGGTTCACACTCGCAGCTGTTCTGGGTCTCAGCAGGTTTGAGTGGCTCTGTCCCTGCTGCCACATGTGCTCCCTCACCCAGGGTGCCCTTTCTTGGCTGGTCCCGGTCCCTGCCCCCGTCTGAGGGGTGCATGAGGCAGCTGGAAAGGTGCAGAGCCACCCTGCTGTGAGCAGAGCCTGGCCCTGTGCTGACCCCACAGCTTCGGGTGCTCTCCGGAGCTGAGCAGAGCATCCCAGGGGGAACCCAAAAGCAGCTGGGCAGAGACCCTGTGGAGTGGAGGTGCTGAGGTCCCTGTCCCTTTGAGGGTAGCCAGCTGCAGTCCCACCTGTGCTGAGGTGGGATTGGGCACCTGCAGCTGCACCGGGACCCAGCAATGACTCCTGGACCCGGATCAGCCCCACGGAGACACCCGGGTGCTGTTGCTCGTTAGGATCCCGGGATTCCACCAAGGGCTCGTCTCCTTCCCTCCCTGTCTCTGTCTCTTTGATCACCAGTGACCGACTTGAGGCTGTCAGGGAAAGATAATACAATTAAAGGGTGCTAATTTCAAAGCGATTTTAGTCTTCGAAGCGTCCCTGCTTGGCACGGCTCCCCCTTCATCTCCTTCCCGCTCAGCGTGGGCTTTGCGGTTCCAGTTGCCCAAAAGTGGATTAATTCTTGTTTTTACAAAGTACTCTCCTGCCGAAGGCTGGATCTCCAATGGAATCAGGAGGGCTCGATTTTGCAGAGCTGAGAGGAAGGAGGTGAAGGCTTTGCTGGGCTTTATGGAATAACCTGTGAGCTCTGTACCACTCGAGCAGAGGCTTGGGGTGGCTTTACCCCTTGGAAAGTGCAAGGAAAAGTCTGAATATACAGGGTGGAATTAATGACCTGCCTTGGAAAGCCTCCTGGGTTTCTAAGCTGAATGTTGCTCCAAAATCTTTTGTGCTCTGTAGGGGCTGTCTGATTGAATATTCCACAGGTGCCTCCATTTGTAGCCCACCAGCCCCTTGCAATGCTTTAGATAAAACTCCTGGAAAACCCAAATGTCCCAGCTCCCATTTTCTTCCCCTTAGAAGAGCTGCCCGAAGGTTTTGCGGGATGTCACGCTGGGATAAGGACACAGGCTGCACCTGTGAGCCCCAGGTGTTGCTGGATCCCTTCTCCAGCCCTGCCCGGGCTCCCTGCTGCCTACATCCTGCCCGTGCTGGGAAGGGAAGGATGGATTCCCTAACGAGGGCGAGCAGCCTGCCAGTCAGCTGCAGGAAAATCAATACTGCTGTTAATTGAATGCAACCCTTGTAAATCATCAGAGGGGAAAGAAATTAGGAGTACTTATGGAAGCCTCCTGGAGAGCTGTTTACTGGGCAAGGGAAATATTAGTTTGCAGGGGAAGTGTTGATCTCTCACTGGAAAGTGCTCGGGAGGGAGGGAGGGAGTCTGAAGTGGCTGACCCAAGCTGGCACTGTAACCCAGCAGCACTGGGGCTTGGAGAAGCCCTTTTCCAGGAGCTGGGCTGCCCCTGCCCACCTCATCCCACAGGGACATGGCAGAGGGGAAGGCTGGGGTCTGCAGCACTGGCATCCCTGGTCATCCCTCTCCCCCACATGGTGGTTAGCCTGCAAAGGGTGTTATTTGCTAACGACTGATTAATCTTCAAGCTTAATTACTGCCAAGGCTCAGTTAATTTCCACACACTTTAAGTATTTGTTCTTGTAATCATTACATGACTCCATATTCCCCCAGTAATTAAAAGTCTCGCAATATGACACTAAATGGATGATGTTCCTGCATCCTGCCAGCCTGGCTCTATTAATTCCTGAATTGTTGCTGCTGGTGAGCTGGCTGCAGTGAAATCACTGCCAGATGCTGTGGTCTCCTGCTGCCCAGGTGAGCCTGGAGCAGCCTTGGACCCCTCTGTGCGTTGCCTCTCCATCTCCTTGGCAAACTGAGGGGCTCAGCGGGGGCTGCAGCGAGGGGAGGGGGTGAAAGTTGTTCAGAGCAGCCCAGGGAAGGTAAGACCCATCCTGTGATCCAGCCTGGCTTTGCTGGGTGTTGGTTCTGCTGAGCAGAGCTCTGCTGCAGGAGCAGGGGTGCATCAGGAGACAGGAGCCTTCCTCCCCAGCACTCGCCTTCCTCACAGGCCCCACAGCCCATTCCATCCTGGCAGAGGTGATGAGTTGTTTCTTGCCAGCTCCTGAGGATGTCTCCAGCCTGGTCCTGGATGATTTCAGTGTTACTTGGAGGGGATGGGCACAGTGCAGGGACTCACTGCGGGTCTGGAGTCCCCAGCAGGGTCAGGAGAGGACATAAATTGTGGGATTCATGCCTGGGCAGCTGAGATAAATTGCTTTTCTCTCTAAGGCAGAGCAGGGAGGTGGCTGTGTGCTGCTCGCAGGTGAGCAGGGTCCACCCACGTACCCCACCTTTCCAGAAGGGCTGTGGCCTCATGGAAGAGCCCCACAGCCAAATGGTGCCGGGCATCACCAGCATGGTGACAGGACAGGTGCCAAGCTATGCCCAGGTCACTCACACCCTCCCCTCCTGCTCCCAGGCTTGTACCTCCCCCAGCACCTCCTGCTCAATTTGCTGAACCTAATTTGGCAATAGGCTTTGTTTTCTGTTTATTTTGTTTCTTTTAATTGATTTTTAAATTTGTTTTATTGATCCGATTTTTTATTTTATTTTATTTCCGTGCCAAAGCATTGACACACCGGGGACTCCTTTATCACAGAGCTGGCAAATGAGGCTCCTTGGTGAATGAGCACCTGAGGCCAAGTGCAGTCACGGGTGTTTTTGTGGCTGGTTTTGCCTTGGGTGGCTGTACAGGGGCAGTGCTGGGGCACTGGTGGTGTGGGGCTGCCTTTACCCAGCCTGCGTGTCTGCTTTACCCTGCAAGGAAAATCAGAGCCCGATAACCTCCGTCAGATTCCCTGATTTTGGAGCAGCTGGGAGCAAACAGAGGGATGGGCTCAGGCGCTTCCCAGCTTGGGGGGCGTGGACACGATGGAGAGGGGTGTCTGGGGAGGGTGTAGTGCTGGCAGTGGACACACAGGCTGCCAAAATACCCCTGCTAAAATTAAACAGAGCATGGCCACCAAACACACATCTGGCAAAGGAAATGTGAGGTGACGACTGTATTTTTCTTAGGGGATCCTCTGCCTCAAGGATTATGATCAAAACTGGTGGTTTTGGTCTCACTTTTAGGCAGGTCCCTCTTAGTGAAGCCTGTGAGGCTGGCAATGCCTTCCCAGCTCACTGAAGGTGGTTTCTCCCAGCCTGCATCAGGCTACTCAAGCCTGTAGATAAATATATCTGATTTATGCCCCAACAAAGTGATGATCCTGTAACCCTCCTTTCCATGATCCTTCATATTCCCGTAAATAAACCCACAGCTGCCCAGGTGTGTGGCTCAGCCCAGTTCTGCTCTGAGGGTCAGGAGGAAAATGAAGGTTTGGGCTTGTGGCTTCAGCTTCGTGTTCTTGGGGAAGATCCCAAAGCACTTTTTAGCATTGATAAAATATTTTAATTAATGATGTTGGTTATACTTTGCTGGCTGTGCTAGTGAGCTATGAGGTTTGGCTGGAAAGCTGGTTTTCATCATTTTTTTCATGAAGTTTATTGCCAGCTCACTGAAATGTCAGTGTCCTCCCCCAGGGTGTGCAGCCATGGGCTTTTGGTGAGCTCAGGATCTCTTAGAAAAGTGTTTGTGTGAGAAATATCACCCCCAATCAACTGAAATGAAAATAAATGGAAGTACTTTAGTGAGTTAAATGCTCCTGTGTTTATTATGTGATTTATTACATAACTTGGTGTTGGAGCAGTTCAATCAGGGCTCTGCCCATGCATCATCTGGTATTTGCTTCAAATGAGTTTCCAAGGAATGCTCCCGTCCCAAATCATGTTCTCTGGGATGTTTTCCCAGGGTGAATTCCTAGTGAGCACAAACACGGCCAGACTGAACTCAGGTCTTTACTCAGGTGCTTGTGGAGGGGAGACCGAGCTGCTTGTGTCACCCTGAGGTGGAAAGCGTTGGGATGTACAGACACCCCAGAAACTGCACTGGGAGCAAACGCTGTCCTCTGATTTTTTTTAAAAATATTTTTATTTCATTTTAATTTTTCATCCAGTTGACTGGCTGGAGCTGCCTGTGAAGAATAAACCCACTTCTCAGTGGCATGGGCCTTCTCACACGTGCAAAGCCAAGTGCCACATCCCTGTCCTTGTCTGACACCAGGAAAGGCACCGAGGATCTGAGTGACCCGGCAGAGCCCACTCCAGAGGGGAGCAAAGCAGCAAGCCCTGTGCCTCAGCCCCTTCACTTTTCCCCCTCTCATGCTACTCTAAATTTCTACCAAGCTGATCATAACCAGGGCTTTGGGCTTTTGCTCTGCTCCCTGGGTGTCTGAGCCTTTCCCAAGCGGGGCAGGACACGGAACCCTCGCTGCACTTCCCATCAGCACCGGCTGTGCTGCCCTCCCACCACATGGACCAGCAGCTCAGTCCAAGGCACGGCTGCTCATCCAGGCTCAGGGGAGCAGCACTGGAGAGATGAGGATTAAATCCAGGATTACAAGGCCAATAAATATAAACTGCACAGCTGAGCCTCCTGAGCGGGGCCCCTGCCCCAGCCACTGCTGCCTCTCCTGCTACACCTCCTGTGCTGGGGTCGTCGGTGTCAGGGGACTGTGACACAAATTCTAGGCAGAGCATCAGCCACCCAATAACCCCCCTGAGTCTGTCTCCTGCCCTCTCCCACGTGGCCAGCCCTGGCTCCTGGATTTTCTGACACAAGCCTGATTTTCTCCACGAGAGAGCATGTGGAGATACACACAAGGGCATGGATCTCCCAAAAATGTTTTTTCCTCCAGCTGTGATGAGTTTTACTTGTATTCTCTTACGTTAGTGGAGCAAAGCTTTTAATTTCTCCATCTTCTTGGGCATTTAAATGACTTTTTTAGTTATCCAGCACTTGGATGAGGGCTTTCCCCCACATCCCTGGGACCCCTCAGCTTTCCAGCCACCGAGCTGGTGACTGCACAGAGTTGGGTGACTCTGAGTGCTTTCCACTGCAGGGGGTTGGGGATGAAGGGACGGATGGATGGATGGAAAGAGCAGCCTGAGCTCTCAGGGTGACCTGCTGGAGACGCCATTTCTCCTGGAAATATCCCAGCTGTTTTAACTGGCTGTTTTTACAGAGGTTCATCCACCTCTCAAGCTGCAGCAGGAACCAGGAGGCTGGGAAAGATCCTTTTCCCTCGGCCATCAGTGCTGCCTGTGGGATTTCAGCTCCCTGTCCTGGGGCTGTTGTGGGGCTGGATGTGATTTGTGTCCCCAGAGCAGTGAAACAGCGGGAGCTCAGCACCAGCCCTGGGCACCCTCCCTGCTGCTTTCTGCTCTGCTTTGGGCCTTTAGGCAAAAACTTTAAAAATATTTAAAGAGGCAAATGGCAGCACAGACGCTGGAGTGAGCAAGTGGAAATCCTTTGGTAAACTGCTCTGTGCAAATGCTGGATTTGTTGATGTACTGTCTTCAGAACATCTGCTTTCCTCCATCTCTATTGGTCTTCCCAAAGCCGTGGCTCTCACCAGTTAATAGCAAGAAATATCGGATGAGCAAGCAAATATGTTTAGGGCTTGTATTATGAAGACAACACGCAAAGAGAAAGAGATTCATCTTTTCATAATGCCACTTTCATAAAAGGCAATAAAAATACAGTGGCTTGTAAAGGGATAAACAGGCTGAATCCGAGCTGGTGCTGCGGAGTTGGGGACAAGAGCAAAGTGAAGGGAACCAAATTAATGCATAAAAAAGTGACAGAAACCCCAACCTCCGGCTATATTCTATGGCAAATGATCTGTCAGTGGGGAAAGATACATCTTAATAGCAGTTTTTGAAAGGAGATGAATACTGTATACAGAGCATTATAAGGCACAGTGTGATCTGAATCTTAATCAACAGGGGGAAATATAAATCTGAAAATAATAAAGACGAAATCAATATTGATGGTTAGGAGTAAAAGTACTGTATTTGCTGTAGTAAACGGTTTTAAGGTCCCAGGGTAAAAAAATTGTTCTAGAAAAGCTGTGGTAATTTAGTGTAGTTTCAACAGCTGGCACAGCGCCAGCACATTTTGGTGGCATTTAGAAAGTCGCTATGGAAAAATTTAAAAAGCAAGAAGGGAAAAGGCGAAAAGCTGCTCCCTGGGCAGTGGTGGTGCTGGAAGAAAGGAGATATCTTTTTTTCCGCTGGGCTGGCAGGGGCTGTGCTGGCATCCTGGCTTGGATACAAGCACCTGGTGGGATATTCCTGCTCCACTGAGCTATCACTGAGCAGAATAAACCACTCACCTTGTCCTTCCTGGTGTCTCCAGTTACTAAGAACAAGGCATCAAACTCCTACGAGGCACAGAGAACCTTTTCACGTCGGAGATTCTCCTTTAAATACCTTATTTTCTTGTCCCCTGCCCGGGTGACAAATCGCTGTGCTGATAGTTGATGTAACTTATGCTTAACCTGCTTGTCACCTCCTTAATGCCTTGCACGAAATTTGCTGCTCCTGTGATGGCCTTGTTACCCAGCAGACACAAACACCGGGACCTGTCAGTGCTCTCAACTGAGAGCCTGGCATTAAATCCCTGGCTCTGAGTCACGAGGGTTTGGAGTCAGCAAGGGTGAGGAGCATGGGAGATCTGAGCCTGGTTCTGTGTTTTGACGGGGCTTTTCTACCTTTCTCCATCTTCTTTCATGTGTTCCAAGAGTCCTGGTAGACGTTTTCAGTGCCACTTTCCAGTAATCCTCTGTGTTTGGGGCGTGCTCATGCGGTGCCTGGCTTGTTTGGAGGACAGGAGTGTGATGCTCAGAAATACATTTTGGATCTAAGAGCCCCGAGGTGAAATCTTTTTGTTTGGGGAGCAGTTGTAGCTTCGTAAGAGCTGGGCAAGCTGGCACAGACCCTGGGCCAGCTCCATCACCCAGCACTGTGGCTGCCTGGCAGGACTCAGGCCGGCTGTGAGGCTGAGCTGGAAGAAAGCCATTTATTTAGGATAACGATCCTGATTTTTGTTTGAGCATTCCATGGCTGCCCAGTGCTCAGCCCTGGCTGAGCTGAGGTCTGGAGGTCTTCAGTGAGGAGGTGGGGACTGGGGTTGCTGTTGATTTTTGAGGCTCAGGTGGTTCCTTGGGTGTTTGGGAGCAAGAGAGGATTGGGATAACTTCTGGGAAGAGGCACAAGCCAGACTGTGGGGTAATCTTGAGTGCTCTGAAGGGTGAGAGCAGTGCTGCCATGGCTGTGGTCATCTTCTCTCCTTGCCATGAGTGATGGAGAAACCTGGGGAGCATCTTCACTAAGCCCACATCCTTTTCCTGTTGAAAACAGGAGTTTGGGCTCACTGGCTCTAAATTCACTTCAACCATGTGATGCTTCCTCCTAAATTGCCCACCCAGGCTTTTACTGAGTGCCTCTGCATCACCTGTAGGGTCTGACGGCTGCTTGCTGGTGGAAAAAGGGTTGCAGAAATGGGGGTTTGTGAGCTTTCAGACAGACCAGGACAATTTTATCTCCTCGGAGCCATGCTGACAAGCAGAGCTTATCTCAGGTTATTTTTGTGCCCATATTTTCCCGGGGCCTCACGAGCAGCCTCCCTGCTGCAGTGGTTACAGCAGGATACCTGGGGTTTATTCTCTGCAAAGGTTGGAAGTGACTCGGGGGCAATGGTGTCCTCTGCATTTAATTATTATTTCTTAAAAGCCCAAGATCAGTGGCTCCCTGTGGAGATATGCAGCCTGAATATTGATGGTCGTAAACCATGCCAGAAGGAAAAATGTGGGCTGCTCGCTGCTGGCAAATGGACTTTAAATCAACAACCGAAGCAGTGTCGGTTCATAAAACCAGGATTTTTTTAGCCTTGAGGACAGAGGTACTTTAAATCCCAGCCTCCGGGTTCACTGATCTGCTGGAGAACAAACATAAAACCTCGCCACGAAGGACCTGACATCAGCACATATTTTTTGTGCCACGAGTATTCAAGGTAGCCCTTTTGGTTTTGCTCACTGCGTGTGACATTCCCTTGTGTTACAACGACCTCGGCGGCAGCGGGAGGGAAAACTTACGACCCAAACGCTGCAGAAGGGGGAATTATTTACTGGGATAACTCGTCGAGATGTGGTGGCTGTTTGTGGTGGAAGTGGCAGGAGAGGCGTTGGAGGGGGAGGGCTCGCTCCTTGTCAAGCCTGGCAGGGCACCACTGCTGGTGGATGGAGTTCTCTTTGCCCCTTTCCAGGTTATTCCAGGTTTTAACTGACACCCAGCCTCTTTTCAGGGCTCTCTTTTCCTGTTTACACAACGTGTTCCCTGGATGAGTTTAATGGGGCTGTTCACCCAGGACAGTGTTGATTCCGGGTTTGATTCCGTGGAAGCACGTGCAGCTCTCCAAGCTGGTGGGGTCTGACCTCACGCCTTGGTGGGAAGGTGCCTGAGGGCTTTGCTGGGGCTGCAATCCCCAGCGCTGCCCCGGCTCCCTGTCCCTGCACAGCCCTGGCTGCTGCTCCTTGCTGGGGTCCTGGAGATCCACTCACCTGAATCCCAGAATCACTGAGGCTGGAAAACACCTCTAATATCATCGAGTCCAACCATTAGCCCAGCACTGCCAAGCCCATCACTAAACCACGTCCCTGAGAACCACATCTGCGTATTTTTGGGACACTTCCAGGTGTGATGATTCCACCGCTTCCCTGGGCAGCCTGTTCCAATGCCTGCCCTCACTTTCAGTGAAGAAATATTTCCTGATATCCAAACTTAACCTCTCCAGGTGCAACTTGAGGCTGTTTTGTCTTGTCCTGTCACTTGTTCCTTGGGAGGAGAAACTGATCCCCACCTTTGGTGGATGAGCTGGCTCGGGACATCCACGTGTCCTGTGTGTTTTTCATCACTCTGCTCCAAGCCCACAAACTTCCTCAGCCCTCCTTGGTTTTACCTTCTTTTCTCTGTATTTTTATTCTTTTTCTCCTTTTTTTTTCCCCCCAGCACAGCTTCCTACGTGCACTGCAAGGCTGATAATCACAGCAGAGGATTTTCAAACGAAGCACATCTGGAATAAGAAAAAACATTTTTTTTGCCAGTCTATTTAATATTTCCCCTCATAAAATGCACAGGTGGATCCATGTTTATCAGCACACATGCAAAAAAAATGGCAGAATGTGTATAAATACTGATTTAAATAGGTTTTCAATCAAACCTCCTGGAAGGCAGTGGCTTCTTTGCCTGTTATATGCTGCACCAGGCATTCCCATGTTTTATCCTGGAGCTAGGTTCAAGCTGCTGGCAGCTTCCAGGGGCATGGATTTTGCTCTGAGCACCTCTGAGTGTCACCACGGGGAGACATCAAGTTCTCAGGGTTAATTTGGTTTCTTTCCCAGGTTCCAGCCAGCAGCTGGGCTGATGGAGAGGATCCAGGCCATAGCTCAGAACGTGTCGGACATTGCAATAAAAGTGGATCAGATTCTCCGGAACAGCCTCCTGAACGGGAAAGGTGAGTGTCCCTGGGGGTCCCCACGCTCCAAACCCCACTTCGTGTTTTGCTGTGGCCATGGGAAGATCCAACCATGAAAAATTTGGTAAAAATCCCAGAAACTGAGGCTGATCTGAGGCTGCCTTCCTTGGGAAACTCGTGCCTGCCAGGGGGACGAGTGGTGACAAATCTGAATGGCTGTCAGGAATAAATGCCAGGGAATTAAATGCAAAATTAAAGGTGAGGAGCAGTGCCAGCACAAGCACCTGGATAGAAAAATTTGGTGGTTTGGATCCAAATTTACAAGGGCTGGGATTCAGCACCAGGACAGACATTCCCATCCCACTGTGGCACTGCTGGGAGGGCAGCTGGGCTCTGCAGATGTTTTCCCACGTGGCTGCGTGGTCCTTGGATTTAGGCAAAAGATCCTTCCATTGCCTCTTGCACCTCATGATTTTTCAGTTATGGGCAAAGGAGGGCTTAGAGGAGGGGTGGTGGCTTTTATTGACCCAACCACAGAGGGCTGAGTCTTCTTCCAGCAGCTCAGCAGGACAGTTTTTATTGCAAGTTTACAGCATAAAGGCTGTCAAGTACTTCCCTAGATCCTGCAGCCTGCTGACAGGAGTGTGGATAGGTGGGACTTGGTGTCTGGACCAGGCAGAGGGCACAGGGAAGTGCTGGAAATGGACCTGCTGAGATTTAGGGAAGGGGAATGTTCCCGGCGTTGAAGCGGGGTGGGTTTCCTCTGTTTCCTCCCTGATTTGGGAAGGATGCTGAAGATGCTTCACATCTTGATGTCCTGCTCCATCCAGTGCGATGGGGCTGTCTGCCAGCCCAGCTGTGGCACGGATGAATGTGCTTGGGGCTGCCAGCCCCGTCCCATCCCATCCCATCCCATCCCATCCCATCCCATCCCATCCCATCCCATCCCATCCCATCCCATCCCATCCCATCCCATCCCATCCCATCTCCTCCCAGCATTTCTAGCTGCTCCTCTGTCACGTCCCAGCTCCCCCCATGCCCAAATTGTCTCTCTGCAGTGATGGAAGGCAGGAGGGATCAGTGCGAGGTGCCCAGGGACCCCAAGTACCCCGACTGTGCTGGGAAGGTGGAGGTGAGTTGGGGTTCCCGGTCTGGGAGAGGGTCTCCAGCTGGGATGGAAGCTGCTGGGAGGGGAAGGGCTCAAAGCAGTGACCCTGGGGGTTAAACTGGGAAGGGCAGTGGGGAAAGGGGTGTTTCCCAGAATAAAAGTGTTAATATCGGAAAGGTGTAGCCCATCGAAGGAGGAGGGGCAGAGCCAAAGGTGTGGAAAGCAAAGCAGGGCTGTGCTTTGATGAGAAAACACAAGGGAGGTGTCCAACCTTCTCTGGCAGCCTTTGCTACAGAAATTGGATTGTTTTCCCCCAGTAATACCCTCCCCCAATGTTCTTTTAGCCGGACTGGTATAAAGCACTGAAGCCACAGGCTGCAGCAGAATCCGCTGTGAGACCACCTCTGCCTGCAGTCTGTGTGTTTAATGCCAGAAGCACAGTGAGGAGAAAGCTCTGTTACACCATCCCTGAATATCTGGAGCATTCCCTGGTGCCTGGGGAATAAGCCCAGCACTGCCCAGAGCAGCACCTCATTCAGGTGGCCAGGACCTCCATCTCAAATCAGATGTCCTGCCTGACCCAGCCTGCTCTTTACACTGGCATGCAGCCTGGCACTTGGCCCAGAGCATGATGGCTTTGTCAGAGAGCACATTTACATCAACTAATTAAAAGCATCACCCTTTTCCCTCCTCTTCCCAACCTGCTTCAAGCTCAGGCTTCTGCAGGGTTGAGTCTCCCTGAAAAGATGTTGAAGAGTGTAAGAAAATGATATGGGGGGGCTGGATTTTTCTCTTCTCCTGGTGCTAGCCATCCTTTCCTTCCACGATTTGAGTAAATTCAGGATGTAATGCAATTGTGGAAGGCTGTAATCCCATCTCCCCTCCTGGTGATTGCTGTGCTTTACAGATTGGGCACAGCAACCTGTCCCTGAGCAGATTTGTTTTTGTAGTCGAATTAGGAAGAGGCTGGCAAGAGCCATTGTAGGGGATGATAAATCTCTGCTCTGGTCCCTGGTTATTCTCCTCCGTGTGAAATCATCCCTGGGGACTGCTGGCAGATCTGTCTCCCTGCCCTGCTGCTCCAGGGCCAATGAGATCAGCAGCTCCCCAGCGAAGCCAGCCAGAAGAAATCCCTGTGGTACATCATTTCCTGGAGATTAATGGCTGTGCCCCCAGGGAAGGCTGGAACCAGTGCTAGAAACCCAGGGAGCCTCCAGCAAACCCTCCTGGCTCTTCCTCTGCCCCACATTCCCTGGAGGCACTGAGTGGGGGAACATCAGCCCCGTGGCACTGTGGCTGGGTTTGCAGCCCTTTCTCTGCCCTCTGCCCTTCATTTTTATCTCCCAGACAGAGAAAGGGGATGGAGAACAGAGGTTTTCCATAGCAGAGGCAGCTGGCAGGGCTGGCACATCTCCTTCTTGAGCCCCACGTGTTTCTTTGCCCCTTGCAGTGGATGAGGGCCCGCTGGACCTCTGACCCCTGCTATGCGTTTTTCGGCGTGGACGGCACCGAGTGCTCCTTCCTCATCTACCTCAGCGAGGTCGAGTGGTTCTGCCCGCCCCTGCCCTGGCGGAACCGGACAGTGGCTGTGCCCTCGCCGCCACCACCACCACGGGTGCAGGTAAGGTGGGCCCAGCCTGGCTTCTGCTGGGCCAGGGGGTTTTTGTGGGGAGGCATCCGCGTCGAGGCTGCTGGAAATAAACATTCAGTGTCAGCAGGGCCGTGCTGCCTCTCGTGGGTTTTCATAGACCCGCAGGATGGTTGGGGTTGGAAGGGATCTTTATGGGCAGGGACACCTTCCAGTAGAACGGGTTGTTCCAAGCCCTGCCCAACCTGGCCCTGAATGCTTCAAGGGATGGAGCATCCGCCATCTCTCTTTGCAACCTGTGCCAGAGCTTTATCACCCTCACCATGAACAGTTTCTTCTTTATATCCAGTCTGAATCAACTCTCTTTTAGTTTAAAGCCATCACTCCCTGTCCTGTTGCAACAGGCCCTGCTAAAACGTCTGTCCCTGTCTTTTTACAAGCCCCTGTAAGTATTGAAAGGCTGCAAGAAGATCTCTCTGGAGCCTTCTCTTGTCCGGGCTGAACCCCCCCAGCTCCCTCAGCCTGTCTCCACAGCAGAGATGCTTCATCCCTCTGATCATTTTTGTGGCCTCCTCTGGACCCACTCCAATGTGTCCATGCTTTTCCTCTGCTGAGGAATCTGGGTTCCCATGAGATGCTCTGGATGCAGTGGGATCCCTCTGGGATTTGGGGCGTGAAGTGGAGGAGCTGTGACAGCTCCAGGGGAGCAGGAAGGGCTCAGAGCACCTCTGCTGAGGTGGACAAACCTCGCCCAGGCCGCGGGGCAGCCCAGGGGCTCCTCTGGTGGCCGCTTTCCCTACGCTCCCCGTGCAGCGCGTGCTCCCTCCCTAGGCAGCTTTCCGGAGGGACCTGGCTCGCCTGCTGGAGCTCATCGGCACCGGCAAGGAGTCCCTGAGCTTCATGAAGAAGAGGATCCGGCACCTGGCCCAGCAGTGGCTGCGGGCGGCGTGGCGCCTCGAGCAGAAGTTGGCGGGACGGCAGCGGGACCAGAAACACGTACGGGGGGTTCCTGGGGAACACGCGGGTGAGATGGGCCCTGGGGAACAGGGGGAGTGGGGGCAGATGGGATGAAAGTTCATTTATGGAAGCGCGTGGGTCTGCTGGGTCGGTCTGTTGTCCGTGGACGTGATTCCACAGGCATTTGGGATGTGGCAGGACTGGTGTTGCTGAACGATGGGGTGGATTTTGGAGACGGGTGCTGGTGGGTGGAGACGGTGTCCAGCTGCCCCTGGAGTCTGACAGGTCTCCTGTGAGGATAAACTGAGGTTCCTGGCCCTCCTGTTGGTGTTTTCGTGGTGCCTTTTCCTTTGGCCCCTGTGTGTTGGGAAATCCAGCTCCAGCCCATGGTTCAGACTGTGATGTACACGGAGAACACGAGCCAGGCCCTGGGACAGAGTGGCAGTCAGAGGAGCTGGCAAGCTCTGACCATTGTGCTAATTGGACGTAGATCATTTGTCTGCACACCTGACTGAGCGCCCTGAGTAATTACAGCCTGCAAAGGAGCTGGAGGGAATCAGGGACCATAAGTCATTCCGGGCTGGAAAACCCAAATTGTCCCTTTCCCCAGTGCTGACCCCTCTCCTTGTGTCTGCAGATCTTGATCCATATTGGCTTCCTGACGGAGGAGTCGGGGGACGTTTTCAGCCCGCGGGTGCTGAAGGGAGGCCCTCTGGGCGAGATGGTGCAGTGGGCTGACATCCTGGCTGCCCTCTTCATGCTGGGACACAGCCTGAGGGTCACGGTCTCCCTGAAGGAGCTGCAGAGGTGGGTGCTGGGTCGCATTGAGGTCTTGGGTGGAAGCACGAGGTCTGACAAGGCTGGGGGAGGCTCTTTGCCCACCTGCATTTCAGACAGTGCTGGTGTTGTACTGTACCACCAACATCATGGCTAGGAGAGATCCCATCCCTCCTACATCCCGGGAAAGTGGGAAGGACTGCTGTAAAGTGATGCTTTGCATGGGGCTGACGCAGACATGTCTGGAGCAGGGCTCTGCCCTGTGGCTCCAGCCCTGGATCTGAGCAGAATGGTCTCCTGCTGCCAGCACACAGCATCACCCGTGTCCCCTGTCACCTGCCTGGAGCTGGCCACGGGAAAGCTCCCTTTCCCACCCCATCCCCGGGGATGCTCCCTGCTGGGCTGGTGGCCATGTGGCTGCAGGATGCAGGTGTCCTGTGGGTCGCTGGCTCTTCCCACCACGCATGGCTGCACTCAGCCCTCGGGGCTTTGCTGGTGTCGTTTGAGCAGTGACTGTGCTTCCTTCCTTCCTTCTTTTCTTTCTCCCTCCCTTTCTTTCCCTCCCCCCCTTCCTGCTCCACCACAAGGCGAGCAGCTGGGGCAGCTGCCAAGTGGAACCTGCATCCCTTGCAGGGGGGTGGTGGCCCCCGAGTTGTCCCTCCTCAGGAGGTGCTGGGGGTGACTTGGGGACCTGTGGGGGGATTTGCTGCTGCTGGAGGCACTTCCCACAGAGGGATGGGCTCGTTCTGCCGTGGGGTATGGGGCAACACAGGGTGAGGCTCCAAGAGGGACCAGTGTTAGATGGAAAGAGTAAGAGGGAGAAGCTCACAGTGTGCCCTGTTCCTCTCTGCTGATGCAGTCCTGTTATTACTGGGCTGACACTGCTGCCTTCTGTCACCTCACAAGGTTTGCTCACCTCCTGTGAGACATCGCGAGTGGAAGGCAAGCACCAGGGAAATTGCAAATTAGATGGGTTATAAATCAAGAAGAGCCTGAAGCTGCCTCGGGGTCTGGGCAGGCTTTGGGAGATGCTAAACCAGCATCGGCCACATAATGAGCCATGCTGAAAAGGGAGTGAGAAAAACCAACAATCCTGGAGAAAAACAACAAAAAAAACCCAACCCAGCCCCTGCAGCATTCAGAATTAATGAACGGAATTAGCTCCTAACTAATTAACTCAAAAAAACTCATCCCGGTCCTAATGCAAGAGGCAGCATCTCCTCAAAGGGGTGGGAATGACGTGCTAAATAATACCCGTGTACTCGAGGATGAAAGCAGTTAATGGCTGGGAGGGTCGTGTTGTTGTGTGGTTCTTGTTTGTGTTTTTTACTGACGAACCTCGTGGTGGTTGTTTAGGGAGGGGAAGGAGCTCACGGAGTGGTTTTGCAGGACCTGTTTCCCTCTGCCAGTGACTCCGGTGAGAGCTGCCCTGCTGCCTGTAGTATTCCCCCTTTCCCAGGAGCCTGGGAGCTTCCACATCACTTGGCAGTGATGAGAGCTCCTGTTCTGACGTGGATTTGGATGTGTCCCTCGGGATGCCTGGGAACAGCAGCTCCGTCTCTTCCCCTTCCTAGCTGAGATGGGAAGTGAGCGAGCCAGGCTGGGGCTGCACATCTTGCCCTTCTCTGTGTCCCAAAAACTGTCCCCACCTCCCCGAGCACTTGTCCTCTGCGTGGCTTTGGCCATGTTTTAAATGCTGGACACCCACACTGAGTGCTCACTTTCATACTGATGAGCTGGGGCGAGCGGAGGCAGGACCTGGGGCTGGAACCATGTCCCCTCTGTCCCTTTGGAGACCAAGCCCGCCCTGGGAGGGTCACCACTGGCACCCTCGTGCAGCCCATCAAGAGATGGGTTAATGTGGGTGTCACGAGGGGCCAGAGGTTCTGCCCCTACCAGCAATCCTGGTCCGTGCCTGCAGATCTCTCAGCAGCATCCCTGCTGCTGGGCTGGTGCCTCTAAGGAGTGCTGGGAAAAGTTTCTGCCTGACCAGGAGTGAGTGGGAGGCTTAGCAGAACATGTATAATTAGTCCTGAGTTGTGCCAAGAGTTAATCTTGTGCTCTTCCCTAAAGCCTGGAGGGGGTTTTACCTGTAGCCACAGCTTTGGGCAAGGGTTGCAGAGAGCCAGGGATGCACAGGGGTCTGGAGCTGGGCTGCAGGGATGCAGCAAAGCTAAATCCGTGTCACTGGGGAAGGGGCAGCCCAGGCACCCTGACTCCTTACCCCTCCTGCCCCCTGCACCCACCTGAAGCAGCAAAGCTTTGCCCCTCTGTAGACTGGGCCTGAATTTGTCCTCTCCCATCCTGGGTGTCTCTTGCTTACCTTGCAGCAGGACGGGCACCAGTGTTGGGGTGGGTTTGGGGATATTTTGCTCCAGCAGTGTGAATCCATCATTGTGTATTTTTCTTTGGCAACCCCTGCTCCTTTCATGGCTGGGAGCTGTAGCTGCTCCTGCCCAGCAAAGCCTTCACTGGAGCCCATAAATTATTCAGCACAGATTAACCTCTCTCCTGCTTTGGTTTTTTTTTTTTTTTTTTTGTCTCTTCAAATTTCTGAGCTGATTTTAGTGCGTGTATTGGTCATTGGCAAGGGATCAGTGGAAGATTTGCCTGCATACACTTCAGCCAGTGGTTATCTGAGAGCTGTTCATGATTAGCATCTGTATTGATTGCAATGCAGCAGTGCCTGGAGGTGGCCTGGATTGGGTCTGGAATGCTGAGGATCAGGAAAATGAAGGAGGAGAAGGAAGGCCCTGCTCAGAAAAGCTGGTGATGGAGGGCTGGGGGTGAAAACAGGTTGGGAGTGTGACCGTGTGTGCTGGGCACCTCTCCCTGCCCAGCAGTGAGGGACAGGGGTGTCAAATGGCTCTTCCTCTGGTTTAGGGCCCAATGCTGATCTGGAACAAAGCCAAGGAGCTCTGGGAATCTGCAGGCATCATCCCTGGCTCAGCTCAGCACTGTCCAGATGTGCCTGTGAGGTCTGAGATCACAGCTCAGCCCTGGTTGTCCAGGGCCAGTTTATTTGGGGTTATCTTTTACCCACTACAGACTTTAAAGATCTGTGAATTCCACTGCTGAGTCCTACCAGGGGCTGTTTTTCCTCCTGTAGTTGAACTAAGTGCAGGTGTTTGTTCTCCTCTGAACTCCCAGTGAATTTGTGAGCTGCTTCTGAAGACTCCAGGGGTGAAACACGGGGTTATCTGCTCCCTTCCAACCCAAACCATTCCGTGTTTCTATGTGCATCTTCCCAGGAGGAAAACGAACTATCGAGCTGGAGCAGCGAGCCAGGAGCTGTTTTCTCTCTGAGATTTGTGCTGGGTGGGCAGCCAGCAGCATTTTGAGCCTTGTCTTGAAGCGAGGAGGGAAGAAACATCCCAAATCTGAACGCCAACACTCGGTTCTTGCTGAGGACCCCTTGTGCTGTGTTAGTAGCCCAAAAGTGCTTCCAGGGAGGTGAGAATCCAGGCCAGTGTTGGTGTTGTTGCTTGCCAGGGGAGGAGTGGGAAGCGCCTCAAAGCTCTGAGCCGGGTTGTTAATGAGGCAGCTCATGAGTAGATGCTGGAAAATTACAAGCAGCACTTTGGAGCAATGGCTGTGCCCGCAAAAAAGCCTTTAATAAACTGAGGCTTTTCCTCTGGAGCACCCGTGCCCTGGGGTGAGGCAGGAGGGATCCTCTCAGCCTTTTTCGCTGGGAGAGGCGGCACAGGGGGCACGCCTGGAAGCTCCAGCTCCTACCCTCACCCTTAAGCCATGGGAGTGGTCATCTTGGCACGTCCAACTGTTTTTCTGGGGCTAAGGGAGAGGCTGGGGGAGAAGGGGCTGCAGAGCCGGGAGCTGCTGGGGAGTTCAGAAAAGCACCGAAAGGTGCTTTTCGCAATGATCCCCTCGAAATTAGCTGCTCATAAAGCAGGACAGAAAGTCGAAGAAAATGCGATTTGATGCCTCGTGGGGTCAGGGCTTTACAAAGTGTTCCTGGAGCTTAATTGCTCCTGTGTCAAGTTCTGGACTCTTAATTGCAGCCCTGGCAAAGTGCTGGATTTGAAGCACATGCCTATCTCCTGTGCTGGCAGCCCTTTCCCTGCTGTGGCCAGCGTGTGGTTTGGGTGCTGAGCCACCCTCCCTGTGCTGGGGTGGGGTGGATGGAGCCTTGGAGCTGTGGTGGGACGAGGCTCTGCTCCCACTGCCCCCAGTCTCCTCTCAGTGCCTGGCACACAGCGAGAGCTGCGATTTCCCTGCGCTTTCCACGCTCACCGAGGTGTGCTCAGGCTGCAAAAAGGGCCATTCGGATGGAAACACAATGTCCAGAAAGCACATTTCTAATTGTCTCCTGGCAGATAAAAGCCATTTTTCTGTCTTGCATCTGTTCACATGAAAACCTGCGCCGTGCCCAGGCTCTGGCTTCACTCCCCTTGCCAGCTGGCAAAACCAGTCCTGCTGTTGTGTGGGAGTGACAGGAACTGCCTGTGGAAACAGCCAGAAGTGACCGGTTCCGTGTGATCCTGATGGAGCTGCATGGAAAGGCTGTGGATTGATCAGCTCTGCACTGCTGGGGAGGAACCTTCAGCCTTTAATGGAGCATCACGTGCTCCTGGTACTCGAGTCCAGCCTGGCCTTGGACACTTCCAGGGATGGGGCAGCCACAGCTTCTCTGGGCAGCCTCTGCCAGGACCTCACCACCCTCACAGGGAAGAATTTCTTCCTTTTTTTGGAGCTGCTGGAGCAGCTGGGACAGCAGGAGAACATCCTGTCTGCCTCAGGGTCTGCCCAGGCACCACCAGCACATGAGTGCTCAGTTTCTGCTGCTCCCTGAAGGAATCCAAGTATTTATTTCTCCTTTCCTGGGAAGTTTTTTCATTATTTGCTGAATCTGCAACCAGAAAGAAGTGTTTGTTCTGGCACCCTCCTGTGCATCTCCAAGTCTTGGAAATAAATAAATGGATTGCTGAACTTCCCCCCTGGATGGGTAGGGCTGTGTCAAACAAGATCAATGATGGGCCAGAGAAAGAGTCCAGGTGCACCTTGAAAAAGTGAAGCCATTGCAGGTGCTGAAATTGCTTGGAAATCCTCATTTCTAGTGAGTGTTCATTCCAGCAGGGGGAAGAGCTGGGAGCAGAGGGCAGGCAGTAGGATGTTCATCTCGTGGGCTTAGATTTGCACTTGTTGGTTGTGATGGGGTTGTCACAGACCCCTGGGATCTGCTCAGGCCTGCTTCTGGCACCTTTCATCCCTGGATAAGATCCCTGTGCCTGCTGGGCTCTTGCAGCCGTGGAGAAGGCGGGGGAGCAGCGAGGACAGGAGCCTTCCTCTGTTCTCAGCCCTGCTGATGGCAGCAGATGTGGGCAGAGAAGATGCAATTAAATATAATACAGAATATTGGCCCAGGCTGCCAGGAGATGCCCATGAGATCCATTTAGTACCGGACTTCCCAGCACCAGGAGTGATAACACGGAAAGAAATGTTGGGTTAATTTGAAAATGGGTCAGTGGAATGTAAAGATATCCCTGCAGTCATCTGGATCCAGAGCGCCTGCACCGCGCCCGGGGAGGGGACGGTCCCCTGGCTGATTAAAGTACCTCTGAGAGGAAAATAGCAGGACAAGAAGCTGCTGGAGATTTATTCTGGAGTAGGCACAGCTGGTGGAGGCAGCTGGCGGAGAGGCGAGCTCGGCATCCACGTGGATCGGAGCCGCTTCGGCTGCTCCCTCCCGGAGAGGAGCGAGGGCTCAGCCGATGCTCTGATCTGGGATGGGCTGAGCCCTGGATCACCAGCCAGAGGTGCTGAGCTGGTCACCACCCATGGCTGCTCTGGGAGGGGAGGTTTCCCCAGGAGCTGGGGTCAGGTGGTTTCCACAGCAGATCCCTGGGCTGTGCTGGTGGCGAAGGCGGCGTTTGCGCTCATCAATTTTATTTGCGTAATTTCAAGCGCCATTAATAGTACATGGCACGAGGAAAAATCAGGGAAATTGCACTCCAACCATGAGTGAAATTGGGTTTAGTAGAAAATTAGTTGACTTAACTGGCAAATGATGAAAGCCTGAATAAAGAATGTTTAAATAAGGAGGAATAAAAAAAAAATATCCCCCCTCCCCCCCCATCTCAGAGGTGCAGGCTGGATTTGCATGACTGGAATATTAAAATCAGTGGTTATAAAGTGTTTGTGGAGGATAAAGGGGGTAAATGAAGAAATGTTCTGCTCTGAGAGCTGTTCCAGCCTCGCAGCCATGGCACAGGGAGTATAAATGGATGTGGCAAGTCCTGAGCACCTGGAGAGGGCACATGTGGCAGATTGCAGTGCTGATGGGAGCTGGGAGAGTCAGACCTGCTCTCCTCAACCGGTGGGAACTTTTTTGGAGGCTTCAGTATGAGTTACACTAATTGCTGCCTCCTGCAGCCCCTCGTCAAGCTTGGTTAGGGCTTCCTTAAATTACAGATTATTTTGTAGTGCAGCGGCTTGTGTGACACACACCAGCTAGAGGATGGTGTGTGCTGCAAGCACAGTGTGATGGTTTGGGGATTTTTAGTTAAATACAAGGTTTATGGATTGGTTCCACCACAGTGCAGGTTGGTGTAAATCACTGCTTGGCTGATGACTGAGGAGAGAGCAGCACGGTGTGAGCAAATGTGATGTTTAGAATTTAATCGCTACAAAATCCTAGTTTAAAAATTCCCCTTCAGCCTTCCCGGGAGGTTGAGTCTCCTTGGTGCCCTATTTATTGTACCGAGGTGGCTGTGGGAGGTGAGAGCCTTTCTATTCCTGCCATCTTCCCAATCAGTCCTGTCGTGTAAAATTGTGCATAAAAGTGACAAAACTGCAACCTGTTCCCCCTGCGGCATCCCCGGCCAGGCTGCCCTGAGCTGATGCTGAGATTCCTTGTGACAAGAGCAATGAAGCAGCTGCAAAAGCAGCTCTTTCTCTTAGATTGAAATTCTCTGTTTTTCCTGGCTCAGGCCAGCGAGGTTGTTCCACATTTACACATTTACTGGAGTCCCTGTCGTGGTCAGGAGTTTGGGGTGACCCTTCACCGGTGTCAGGTTGGGATGGGGCTGGAAGAAGGATCTTGGTGCTCAGTGCTCAAGGACTTGGAACCACGTCAGAATCACAGAAAAGTCTGAGTTCACGGGGTCCTTTTAAAGATCTTCTGCAATGAGCAGGGGCATCTTCCACCAGATCAGGTTCAGAAGAAGAGGGAGGTGTGGCCGGGAGCAGACCGAGAGCCCTTTATCATATTTCTTATGGCCAACAAATTTCTGGCTCTGTGTGGCCCCTTCTGATGCTAGTGAGAGACTGGAGAGCAAATACTTGTGATAATTGTGTGTCTTGGCTTTCCCTGGATGGGGAAACCATCGATTTCCTCTGGAAACAGCCGTGGGATCGAGAGATGAAATGCTGAAGGGCTCGGCAAGGGGTGAGGACCTTATGGAAGCGCTCCTCAGAGGATGGACCCTGGGGCTGTGCGTCCACTCGAGCTTCAGCTGAGCAACAGATAAACCCCAGGTAGGGCTGGGAAGGGGATTCTCAGGTTCAGAAGGGAAAATGCAGAGAAATTAAGAGAACCAGTAAGAGAGGGAAAGATTCAAAGCCTGGTAGTGTAAAATCTGACCAAAATTTTTATTCCTTAAAGAGAAAATACCTGCAGACATGGCTGGGATAAACTCCCATCTCCAAACAGAGGCTCGGAGTAAGTGAAGAGCCCAGAAGAAAACAAAGACAGACGCCCTGGCAGGCAGGAGCTAAGGGTGAGATTTCACAGTGTCTGAGCTCAGACTTGTGAAATAAAACAGGAGTTCCTCAGCCCTGTTGGAAGGACTGAGAACGAAACGGGACAACTGCGTGGTGGGAGTGAGACAGCCTGGGTGGACCCAAATCAGCTCAGCAGTTTGGTTTTCCATGAGGATGCTGTTGCTTTTTGGGTGTGAGTGGAGTTATGAGGATGAGGAATTATCATCTTTAGGAGGAAAAACAAAATACAAGAGCATTAAAACTGAGGAGTGAATCAGCCTCTGAGCAAACTGGCACTGGGAAATCACAAGTACAAGCAACATGGATTTTTGAGAAACCTGCTGAAGCTGGAAGGTGTCACAGGGGTTTTTTTTCTGAGAAGGAGGAAACATGGTCCAGACAAGCAGATGGGCTGTCAGGCTGACATCAGTGGTACACTTGGTGGAACAGCTTTGGAGAGAGGGAATCGTCAGTTCACAGAGGTAATTGGAAATGGAAGGAGACACACCACAGGTTTACCAGCCCTGTATCTTGCTGGATTAATCACATCTCACCCTGGCAGTGAGGTAACTGATGGTCTGGATAAAGAGATTGCAGTCAGTCAAGTTTATCTGGATTTTCATAACACATTTTATCCACTGGAGGAGGGAAGAGGGGCTGAGTGTGGCTGTTTGTAAGGAACTGGCTGGAAACCCTCTGAGCAAGACCCAGGGCAGAGCTGCCCTAATTTTATGGAATTATTTCATAAATAGGACCAAAAGTGAGAAATATGACTGAAATGTGCACAACATCCAAGGACAGGCATTGCCAGCAGAGTGAGGGAGAAGCTGAGAGTGCTCTGGGATGTGGTGGGTAAGGACTGGAATAAGAGAAACATTCCAGGGTGTTCTGGGAGGGATATGGAGCTGGGAACAGTGAGCTTTAGGCTCAGCTGGGAGCCTTGCAGGCAGGCAGGCAGGAGAGGAAAGATGTGGCTTTACAAGTCTGTCACTGGTGTGACTGCAATGAAAGTAAACGAAATCTGGTGTCTTCAACAAGAGAGGTCCAAGGGAGGGTGTGTGGTGACTGGGATGCTGGTGGGCCCTGGCTGGGAATGCTGCGCCTCCCAGTCCACGTGGGACAAGCAGCAACTCAGCTGGAGCAGGTGCAAAATGGGGAGGGACCAGGACTCTCCAGATCTTTGGCCTGGGAAATAAAAACTGGGGCGAGGAGAACCATCTGCCTCCCCCTCCATCGAACAGGAGCTGTTGGATGGCCCAGCAGGGAAAGGAGTGTTTGTGCTGCAGGGCTTTGGTGGTGCTGGGGGCTGATCCCTCCTGCTTCTCCCCAGTCACTTAGGGGTGCCTCCAGGACGGGGGAACTGCCCTTTGACCAGTCCTCTGCCTTTCGACCTGATTTACACCGACTACCACGGCCTCCAGCAGATGAAGCAGCACATGGGGCTCTCCTTCAAGAAATACAGGTAAGCAAAGCCACTGCCTGCTCTTGTTCTCCATGTCATGAATTAGCAAGAGAAGACTAATGCTAATGACCAATCCAAGGAGCCAGACCCTTTGATTTTACCTCTGATTTCTGCCTGGCAGGTGCCTTGCTGTGTCACCTGCTGCCACAGCATGAGGCATTCTGAGCCTCATGTATTTAGGATAAAACCTCATTAAAAGAGAGTGAGGTGGGGAAAGACCAAACCCTGCATGTGCCTGCGGTGTGTTGATGTGTGCTTCCATTCCATTTGTGCAGCCAGGGGTGGGCACAGCATGGAGGGGAGCGTGAGCCTTGGGAATTTTTAAGGAGCCCTGTCCCTGGCTCCTTGAGCATCAAGACAGATGTCATCATCCCTGGGTACATCACCAGCCAGGAAAATCTGCAATTTAATTTAGTGCTGATAGACCTGCTATTTATTATGTTTTTTCCCATCTCTTCCACTATCCTACACAATTTTATTAGAGAGAAAAATGACAAGCTGCGTTATTGCTTTTATTATAAATGCACTTGCTCTTGCATTCTGCTTGTTTTGCTCTTCCCTTGCTTGTTGTTCCTCTCCTCTGCTCAGCCTTGTGCTGGTGGTGCCTGTCTCAGCATTCCCAGGATATTGGGAAAGGCATTAATAAGCATTCGGGAGGTTCATCATCCTCGCAGCTGTCAGGGAGCTGAGGGTCCTGCAAGGGGAAATTGTCCTGCAAGGAGAGAGCGGCGTTGGGAGGGGCTCCTTGGGATGCTCCTGCACCCTCTGCTCGGGGTGGCGACGAGGGACGAGGTTCCTGGGGACAGCAGGTGTCCTCAGGCGGTGGCTGCTCCGCAGGTGCCGTGTCCGGGTCATCGACACGTTTGGGACAGAGCCGGCCTACAACCACGAGGAGTACGCCACGCTGCGCGGCTACCGCACCAACTGGGGCTACTGGAACCTGCAGCCCACCCAGTTCATGACCATGTTCCGTAAGTGGGGGCCTGCCACGGTGGTTCTGGGGCTCTGAGATCCTCCACAAAGTGCTGCTTGTCCTCCCCGGCTCCGCTCCTGCTTCCCCCTGCCTGCAAGGAGCTCCTGCTGGGCCACCTCTTGGGCTACAGAATGATCCAGGGAGAGAGACCAGGCTCTTTCCACTGGTCCAGCACAGTCAGGGCACAGCCAAGCAGCTTCCAGCTGCGGTGGTTTTGGTTGCAGAGCCTGGTTTGATTTAACTGGGATTCTGAAGGTGAGAGCAGCTCAGTGATTGAGATTTGCCTGTGGCATGGACGGGAGATGTGTGTGTCTGAAAGGAGCCCAGTGTCCCACTGGCTGCTGGGTGACTCAAGCGTTGCTTTTTCCTGGCTGGATAAAGCCCCTCTGGCAGCCTTTAAAACCCCTCACTCTGTGAAGAGCTGCCCGAGTGGGTTCTGAAGCCTGGATTTCGTGAGCTGCTTGGATAGGGATTCAAACTCCATTTTCCTCTACGCTCCTGCAAGGCCCTGGAGCCAGGCTCGTCTCAGGCTGTATCCCCAACCCTGGGGACATCCCAAAAAACATCTGTCCAGCCACGTGTCTCCTCCCCTTGGTGCCCACAGCTCACACCCCCGACAACTCCTTCATGGGCTTCGTGTCGGAGGAGCTCAACCAGACCGAGAGGCAGCTCATCAAGGCCAACAAAGTGAGCAGCATGGCCGTGGTGTACGGCAAGGAGGCCAGCATCTGGAAGGTGGGTGTCCTTGGGCTGGTGGGGACAAGCCAGCCAGGCAGGGATAGGGATAGGCAGAGCTGGGAGGCAGCCCCAGCCTCTGGCTCTCACCCTGAGCTGCTGAGGTGCGGATCTGGGTGTGTTTGTGGAGGAGCATCCTTGTCCCGTTCCTGGGGGAGTGATGTGACACATCCAGAGCCTCTGAGCAAACAGGGAGAGGCTGGTGGGACACCATTCCCTGCTCCTTGCTCTGGGTGATGCTTCTTCCCAGCAGGCTCTGAGGCTCAAGATTTCGTATCGATGATTTTATGTAATTAATTATAATGATTGCCATTAATTAATTGCAGTGATTGCTGCATTATGATGGGGATAGTTTGTCTGTGCTTTCAAGCACTCTGTGAAAAGGGGTTGTGTTCCCTGAGCCTGGAACACTTGGGGGAGAGGGGAGGGTCACTGCATGGGGACAGCCCCTCCAGCCCCCCAAAACATCCCCCTGCATCTCCAGAGGGGCTGCGCATGCTCCCCCCGTCTTATCCAGAGCTAGCAAGCTGCTTTTCCTTCCAGGGCTCTAAAAAGGAACTAATTCTCATTGTCTGTTGATTTATTTCTATTTTTCCCTCTGTGCACCGCCTGGGGCTGCTCCAGTTGCAGGTACTGTACCACACCAGCTGCTGCTGGGCTTTGCCTCTGCACCTCTTCTCTGGAGAGAAAAGGTTTTGTCAGAGTCGACTTTGCCTTGACGTGGGCTTGGTCCTCTGGAGTTGCTGGGATTGGCTGTACCTCCTCCCCTTCCCAGCTTTCCTGATTAGCAGCTGCTAATTAGCAGGGATGCTTGTGGTGAGCCAGGATCCAGCCACGCCATCGCCTCTTTACTGGTGTTTGTGGGTTTTCCATCACTCCCCCGGTCTGGGAGCAAATCCCCACCTGCCTCTGCCTGGCTCGGGGGCTCCCTAAAAGCCCTACTGAAACCCACTAAATCTCATTGTAGGAGAACTGTAACATCTTGTCTTATTTTCCTGCCATTCCCCTGCCCTTTCTTATCCAGAAGTTTCCTTGGAGCTTAGTTAGGGTAATTTGGGAAGGCACTAAAGAGAGGTAAAACCTCAGAACGGACATTTCCCTCCACCTGGGGTGCTGCAGGCATTTGCTGTTTTGAGTCAGAATTCACAAACAACATCAGTTGTCCCCAGTCTGCATATTTGGGGTCATTTATTCCTGGGTGAAGAGGCTGGGGCTGGGCCTTGCTGGTTCCTTGAGGCCAGGCTGCCTGGCCTTTGCTTCCCATCTTGTGCCACTCCATGGAATAAAAAAAGGGAATAGAAGGGTTTTTCCTTATTTTGATTGATTTTGAGGTTTAGAAAGGCAAAGAACACCTCCATCTCCTGGAGCCGGGTGCTTATTTACCAGCCTTGGACCAAACACCCTCTCCAGAGCAGGATGTTTTTGACATTTAGAAACATTTCATTAAACCTCCCTTCTCTTTATTTCTCATTTCCTACCCCTCTGAACTTCTCGCCTCTGGCTCACAATAGGAGCTGAAGTTTTAATAAGCTGGGAAAGCCGTAGAGAAGTCTAGGGATCCATGGCTGAGGGCAGAAATACAGCATTTGAGGAGGCTTTAAGGCAACAAACAGAGTTTTCTCAGATTCCTCATTTATAATTCCTTACTCCCCCCAGTCTCTGTTCTTTTGGGGCTGTTGCAGCACTGGAACAAGCTGAAAATCCAGCATCCAAAGGATGGGCCCTTTGTGGTTTTTTCAAGCAAAAAAATTCTGCAGTAGAGAAATTGTTAAGATGAAAGGCTGCTTTGGAGCAAAAGGAGGGAAGCCTCCAAGAGAAGGAAATTGATGACCCCCTTCATTTTCCAGGTAGTGAGACAGGATTAAATCTGAATGAGAAAATCCTTGGAACTTGTTACTTGGAATAAGAGGCTATTAGCAAGCTCTGGTCTTTGCAGACTTCCTCTGAAGCCTTTAATTCAGCAGCTCCAGAGTGGAAGTTGCCCTCGGAGGGGACAGGGAAGGCAGGAACTTGGTGATCAGAGCGATGGATCCTGCAGCCATTCAGGCTCTCCAGGAGCCTGGGGCAGTCCAGGATGTGTTTCCAAGGGATGTGGAGGAGAGGGTGAGGATTTTGCACTGCTGTGGGTCTGCCTGGAGCATCACAGGTGTTCTGGGACAGCAGTTTGAGAGTTAAACCTCCCCCCTAACCACGGAGGGGAGGTCAGGCCCATCTTTTGGTGTAGTTCACACCTCTGCCTTCGTCCCCAGGGCAAGGAGAAGTTCCTGGCCATCCTCAACAAGTACATGGAGATCCACGGCACGGTTTATTATGAGACACAGAGGCCACCTGAGGTGCCGGCGTTCGTGAAGAACCACGGGCTGCTGCCCCAGCACGAGTTCCAGCAGCTGCTGAGGAAGGCGAAGGTGGGTGAGGGCATCCCAAGACCCCATTCCCCATTACCTGTGCTCCTCCCAGGCTTGCAGGCACTCCCAGCCGGGATAATTAACCATGAGCCTCTCAGCTGGGATAATTAGGGAGGAACCGAGCAGAGCACATTTCAGATCAAGATGTGTCTGATGAGTTTCTCCTTGCAGACTGTCCACAGGCAGGGCACAAAGTTTCCTCATTAATTCGTTTATTGCTAAGTGGAGTGGTTTTTTTTGGTTTTTTTCACCTTATAGCTGTGATAAAAATAAATGGGATTCTTGGAGTGTGTGGGTGCGGGCGCATCCCCGTCGCCTTCAGCTGGTGCCTGGGGGAAATATTCCTGATTTACCAGCCCAAACAGCTTTGGCAAAGCAGCGTTGCTCCACGCAGGGCCAAAGTGATGGTTGTAAGCACCATGGGGTGGTGCAAAGTGGGCGGGGAGCCGCGGAGCAGCGGGAATTTGGAGCACAGTTTGTTGAACCCCATTAGAGGCTTGGCGTGCAGGAGCGGAGCAGCAGAGAGGGGATGCTGGTGGGTTACCTGGGAGGTTTCCCTGTGGGGAAAATCACTCACCAGCACTGGGTTTCTGCCTTGCAGCTCTTCATTGGCTTTGGGTTCCCCTACGAGGGCCCGGCCCCGCTGGAGGCCATCGCCAACGGCTGCGTGTTCCTGCAGGCGCGGTTCAACCCTCCCCACAGCTCCCTCAACCACGAGTTCTTCCGCGGGAAGCCCACGTCCAGAGAGGCAAGTGTGGGGTGGGGGCTGCATGGAGCCACCCCCTCTGCACCAGGGCTTGGGCCAGCCTGGGGAAGAGCAGCTGCTACGCTGAGGTTACTTTTTTTTTCCGGCAAAAAAAAGTAGATGTGGATGTTGGGGTCCCCGTTTGGGGATTTGCCTTGGATGCAAGGGGCTCTGCTGTAGGTTTGTGGTTTCCAAGGAGAAGGTGGTGCAGGAGCCTTCTGCAGACCCCCAGCTCCTTCCCCACCAGCCCAGATCCACACCCCCCCACACCCTGCTCCCAGGCCGGGGTGATGCTCCCCTGCTCATCCCTTTGTCCATCCCAAGAGACACCGGGGCCCGCACAGAGCGGCAGGGCTATGAAATCCCTCCCAGGCTTGCCCATCGCTGGGAATTCGATCTAAGTAGAGCAGGAACTCTTTAAAAGTTAAAGGCTTGAGAAAATTGCCTCTTTTATTATTAATAAAGTGGATAATGCAGTGCAAGGCTCCCTCGCCGAGCTGGGGGACTGCGCAGCCGGACTGTGCTGCCCTGGCCCCCCCGACTGCCCCGTGCACCCCCCGGGTTCGGTGTTAGCACCCATTCGGGTGGGGCTGTGGCTGTACTTCAGCCTGGAGCCGGGGTGGCAGCCGGGGGCGAGGGCTGTGAAATGCCTCGGGGTGTTTATGTGCCGGAGGCGAGGGAGGTGATCAGTCTGCCGGGAAAGAAATGAGGAAGGACAGCAACGAGGAGGATAAAGCACACAGCTCTTCTCCTCCAGCTGGCAGGGGTTCAGGCCCCTCCGCGATGTTTCGTGGTGCCCCCAAAACACCTGCTCTGCTCAGCATCCGCTCTCTTCCCTTCCCAGAGGACAGCAGGGCTGAAAAGGCACCTCAGGACTGAAACGAAAGAGGTAGATTGCCAAAAATCACCTGGGTGGGCAGCCCAGGGCAAAGCAAGGACATCAGTACCTGTGGAGTACCAGTGTGTGGGCTGCCCGTGGCATCAGGGTGATGCAGCTTCCAGCCCTGCTTTCTCCCAGTGCCAGACTTTCCCAGCCTTCAGTGGCAATGAATTTTCTCCCTGCCTCGTTTCTGGAGCTGGCAAACCTGGGAGATGTGGTGCCTTTACGCACCTTTCCTGCTTTGGTGCTTTTTTGCCATCCAGACCCACAGAATGGCTCAGGTCAGGGTTAAATTGTACCTGTGCTACAGAGATGGAGATATTCCAGGCTGCTGTTGGGAATGGGGCATCCCAACCCAGTGGGAATTATAGCACATCATCCTGAGGCTGGGGAGCAGCCGGGTTCAGAGGAAACCATTTCCCAGCACTCCCTGTTGCAGTGGCTTAAACCCTACTGTGTCCGTGAGGCTGCTGCTCCTCTCTGCCATCCAGCCGTGAGCAGGAAGCAGCAGCCATTCCAGCAGGGATTGCAAAATCCAGCTGGCACCGCTGTTCCAGGTGTCCTCCCAACACCCGTACGCTGAAGACTTCATCGGGAAGCCCCACGTGTGGACTGTTGACTACAACAACTCCGAGGAGTTCGAAGCTGCCATCAAAACCATCATGAGGACACAGGTAGGGCTCGGAGCAGTTTTGGGGTGATCTCCCCACTGCTGGGTTTGGACAAGCAGCAGCAGATGTTGGAGCCTGGGTTTCCTTTTCAGACATTTATTTCTTTTCCTTCCTCCTTCCTTTGGATTTTTTCCTCCTTTCCTGCAGGCCCAGGGGCACACGTGCTCCCACCTTGCTTTGGCATTGTAGGTGTTTGCCCAGGGCAGAGCTGTGCCTTTGAGGGATCATCTGGGAGCCCTGTGGGTAGACCTGGAGCAAGGGGAGGCTGAGATAAGGTTTGGGAGCAGGAGGCTGACGTTGCTGGAGGTGGAGAGCAGTTCTGGGAGCTGGTGTGATATGAAGATAAACCTGGAGAGCCACAGCCCTCTGCGCCTGCCTTTCCCCCATTTCGCTGATCGTTACCTTTAGATGGAGCAAATCGATAGGAATAACTTGAGGAGTTGCCTCTGCGAGGGGTGTAAGGAAGGGGGGGACCCCAGGGAAGGCAGCACTCCTGCGGTGCCCGCTCTGGAAACGCTCCCTCATGAATATTTACCACCTGCCCTGTGGCGGGAGCCTTTCAAGTTGTCCAAATTATTAAAGCCAGTTTTCCTGGAGGGGAGGAAAGTGCTGATAGCCATTTTGCTGGCAGTTTGCTTCACCTGGGATGAGCCATCCTCTCTCGAGGACAGGGATGTGCTGTGGAACCCGGGCTGTGCCTGGAGCTGTATGGGCTCGGGGTTCACGGTGCTGGGTGGGATTTGGGGGGGACCAGTGGGATGCTGGTCAGAGAAGGGTCATCCTTGCTTTCCCCTGCATTAGAAGCTGCAGAGGTGGGGACCTGTGACAGTCTGGGGACCTGATTCAGGTAACATGGCCGTGCCATCACCCTGTGTCTCACCTCCTCGAGGGTGATCACTGCAGCTCTTCGCCTCACGCTCATTTTCTCTGCGAGTTTGTAAAGACTGATCAAAACCTGACTTAGGAAAACAGTTGTTGTTTTGCACATTCATTCCCGTATCTCGATTAGAATTAAATTAAAAATAATGACATCCCTGCTGCTGTGCTGCCAGGCCAGCTGTCAGAGCTTGACCCTCCACCATCTGGGCTGGAGACAGCCCCGAAGTGAAGGAATTGCTGTGGGCGTGAGGCTGGGAGCTGTTTTGGGAGAGAGATGGAAATTTTCAGTTTTTCCAGACGGGAAGGAAGAAAATAGTGGAGCCTGGTGCTGCTGTGCTGTTAAAATAATTAAAGAATGGTGAGACTGAGGATGGAGGAAAGGGCTGTGCTGGTTCCTGGGCAGCCGTGTTGTGCTGCTGCAGCATCGACTGATGTGCACCAGGTCATTTACCTGCTTAATGGTCTGGTTAAAAATAAAAGAGCTAAAAAGGATTTTAGGGAAGGGTTTGGTGATGGGCACTGGGCAGGAGGAGCTGGTGTCCAGAAGTGGTCACTCACTGGAGTGTGCTGCTGCTGTGCCCATCCCTGTTTTGCCCCAAACCAAGCTCCTGTCTCAGCTCTTCTCCCCATTCCCACTCTGGGATCAGGATCCCCACCCCATGGTCCTCTCCCACAAAGAATCCCAGCCTCTGGAATTACCCTCAGCTGCTGGAAGTCCTAAATTTGCCTCAGGTGAACAACTCCAGTCACTGAGGCCCCATTTGCACTGTGACACAAGGTCACTCTGGAGAGGAGGGATTCCTTCCCACCGAGGAGTTAATCCACAACTCACCTCTCTGGGGTTTTAAAGACATTGTATAAATCCTCCCAGAGCAGAGCAGGGAATGAGTGTGAATAACTTACAGCAGCCTCTTTTTTTTCCCCCCACCTTTTTATCTTTTAAATAGAAAGGTCTGCTTTATTAGAGATGTTGTCAAGGCAATTAAGC
This sequence comes from Cnemophilus loriae, assembly GCA_013397755.1. Taxonomy (NCBI): domain Eukaryota; kingdom Metazoa; phylum Chordata; class Aves; order Passeriformes; family Corvidae; genus Cnemophilus; species Cnemophilus loriae. The sequence goes on from VZTF01007412.1 coordinate 423,086, forward strand.
CTAAAAATTGACCTACCTTACAGGTTTAAAAGCCTTATTATGGGGTTTGGCTCCAGGAGTCCATGGGTATCTTGTCTTTAAAATTCTGTTTGTTACAGCAGGAATTGAAAACAAGGACATTAGCAGGAAGAGCAGCAGAAAGATGGTAGCTGGGCAATTTAGTGTTCCTGTTCCCAGCCAGTTACTGGAGTTTGGAGAAATCATTTTACTGACTCCTTTTTTTTTTCTCTCCTGAAGGCAAAATGGGGTGTTCTGTTATTGGAATATCTAATAAATTCGTCTGTGTTTCGGAATAACCACCATCAATTTATTTTTTTTCTGTCAAAACATTTCATTTCAAAATTACAGGAATGAAATACTATGGTTTTGTTTCCCATCTGCCTGCCTTTGTTTGGAAATACCCTGCCAATTTATTGAAAGGAATGCTGGATCTGAAATGATGCATTTCCCTTTGCTTCACCAACTCAGACAGATTGAACCTGAAACACAACATTTTCCCCCTCCTTGATGAGCGAAAACATTGGAAATAGAAAACTGACCTGAAATTGATTTTGTTTAGGGATTTTTTCTTGTTGTATGGCTGAAAAATCACGTATCCCACAGATGTTTTGCGTCTTCTAGGCCAGAACTCTGGAAGACATTTTTGGGGATATGGGATCTTGTGGGAAAACTGGGTCTGCCATCAGGTGGAAGCTGTGCTGGGGACCAGGGAGTGGGAACCAGGGTGCTTGGAGCCTGTCTGGGGGTTTGGGAGCTGCTTCATGAACCTGGCAGTAATTCTGGTGTGGCCCAGCTGACAACGAGCTCGCCCTGCTTTGGTCTGGGGGGGATCTGCTGATTCTCAGCAATATTTTAGTGTCACTGCAGCACCCCAGTTTCTCCTGCTGACACCCAGGGCTGCAGCTCGGGGCAGGCTGTGCCATCCCACGGCTCCTGCTGGGCTGGCAGAGCTCCCCAGGCGCAGGGCTGGCTGCTGGCTTTGTGCAAGCAGAGCAGTTGGGATGCAGCCGGCGTCCCTCCCAACCCAGTTCTGCCTGAAAGAAACTTCTTCCTTCTGGAGGCAGAGCTGAATCATGCCTGGGATGTGGCTTGGGTTTGCAATCTGTGTTTTTTCCCCCAAGAACAGCCCTCGTGCTCCCCTCTCCCGTCCTTTCGGAGGTGGCACCCGTTCCAGGTCACCCTCCAGCTGCTGGGGAAGGTTTTTGGCAGGCTGTGTCTCTGCCATTCATCTCACTTGGAGCAGATCTGGGTTTCCCCAACGGTTTGCATCCCTGACCTATTTCTAAGGAAAATTAAACTCAGGGAAGCACCAAACCTCTCTACCCCAGAGATCAAATCTGAGCACAGGGACAGGGGGCAAAGAGACAAGTGGTGTCCCCCTGGGAAAGGTGATGCTGGAGGCTTGTCCCAGTGATGGATTCCATCTGTTATCCGGGGGTTAGAGGCCGGAGAAGCAGAGAGGTTTGCAAGCACCACCATTTTCTGGGCCTTCAGCTTTTCCCATCGTCAAAACCAGTCCTCACACAGGCAATTTAATAGACCCAATATTCTGGTGTAGTGAAGGGAGAAGGCTTCATTATATTAAAGTCAAACATACAGGACTATAATGGAAAATTATACATTTCAGACTATGCCTGGAAGAGCGGCACATTAAACATCACAGTGAAAATAGCTGGTTAAAATGTTCCAGCCTGCTGTTACGTGCCAGCACAGAATTGCATTATTTTTCTACTTATTTGTCTGATGGCGTTCAGATTTTTTTCCCCCCCGCTTTCTTTTCCTTTTGAATGAAGGAGACTTAGTAGTCCCTTCCAGCTGGAGGCTCTAAACCCAGGGCCCTCGTGGTGGCATCCCCATGGGTCACCAGTAATTCCCTGCTTGGCTGATGGAGAGAGCACTGGGGCTGGGAAGCTCTGGCTCTGTGATCCCCAGCTGAGGAAAGGATGGCAAAGCCCACCTTACCAAGCCCTCCATTCCCTCCCATGCCATCCCATGCATCATTCTGCAGTGGGATGCAGTGGTCCCCACCTCAGAACCCCCCTCCTCCTCCTCCTCCTCCTCCTCCTCTTCTTCCTCCTCCTCCCTCCCAGGGCTCTGGGGACATCCTGAGCTCCCGATGTGAGGGGGAGTGCCATTAACAAAGTGGCTGTCGAGAAGAGGCCGAGCCTGTCAGATTTTAATTAAACAATTATCTTCTCAAAATTGGCATTTTCTCAGTCCTGGGTGCACGAGCTGAATCCTAACAAGACCCGGAGAGGGGAGCAGAGGGAAGTGAGAGCCTTTGGGGGACTCCCTGAGAGGGAGAGGGGCTGGAGGAGCAGGGGCTGCAGGGGGCTCCAGCCCACTCCTGATGCCCGGGGATCCCACAGGGCCCCTGGGAGCCTGTGGAGAGGTGGGATTGCACCTGGAGCATCACCTCTGGATACGGGTGCAGGCACAAGGAGGTTTTGTGTGATGTGCTGCAGCATTTTGGAGGATGAGGTTGTTTCTGGAATTATGACTGCGCTATGCCTGGCAAAAGGGGGTCCTGGGAAAAGCCCCCCATGAAAGCAGGGGTGAGATGAGACCGAGCACTGGTGATGCTGAGCAAGGGGTGGTTTGTCTCCCTCAGACTGGTGCCAGGCAGCCCCAGCCTGGCTCTGTGTGACCGAGACGGGCAGTTTTGCTTTGTGAGGACTCTGCCCCAGTTAACTGAGAGCCCATCAGGAATTCAGAGGCAGGATTGGTGCCTGTCACTGTGTCAGCCCTGATTAGTGTGCACATCTGTAATTAGATGAAGCAGCTGCGATTTCCAGCCTGGCTGAGATCTCAGGTGGGATATTTATGGCAGGGAGATGCTTAGAGGGTTCTCAGTAGACAGAGCCTTTGAGCTTGGTTTTGACAGGTACTTCAAAAGGAAATAGCTATTCTGGAGGTGCAGAGCTCAGAAAATAGAAGCAGCAGTGTTTTCTGGTTTAATTATCTTTGGGTGGTTTTGCTTCTAATCCTTCTGAATAAAGCTCTGCAGAAATACACAAGGGGAAGGGAGGTCCCAGGACCAGCCCCTTCCATGCACCAACCTCCTGCACCTCGTGTAACATCTCCCTGGAAAAATAAGGGGGTGTAGAAAAATATGTCTTCCCAGGGCAGAAAGTTCCTTAAAAATTAATTTGTTCCAGAGGGAAGGGGGGCATCTGTGACAGAGCCCTTGTGGCAATGCTCTTCCCATGGGGAAAATCACTACGGACCTGGGGGCAATGGTCAGGCACTGGTCCTGCTGAGGGCAGGGAGCCTGACTGCCTGTCCCCTGCCTGTCCCTGCTTTCCCTGCCTGTTCCCTGCCTGTTCTCTGCCTGTCCCTGCCTGCCCTGGAACCTGTGCCACCACAGTGCCAGAGACAAGCTCACGTGGGGACACTGCTGAGCCACAGTGCAGAGGACAGCTTTGCCATGCCAGGACCTGAGGTGACTCCCAGAACAGGGAGATGTCAGGAAGTGAGGGCAGGCAGGGTCTCCTGGAGACCAGGAGCATTTTGTAACCCACACTGAAAATATCCCATGGTTTGAGTCACCAGGCTGATTCTGTAGATAGCAGTTCTGGACGTGGAGGTGCAGGGACGGCACTGACATCTGTGTGGGCACCAGTGTTTGCTCCATCCCAGTGCTCACCCAGCTCCTGTCTCCCTGCCCCATCCCAGCCAGTGCCAGCAGGGACCACCAAGCCCCTGGGACTGGCAGAGACGACAGCTTCCACCCCATCACAGCCACCTGCACTGGGCAGCATGCCCTCAGGGACATGGCAGTGGGAAAAGGGAGATGTTTTTCCCTGTATTGTGCACATCTGGTCCCAGCCCTGCCCTTTCCACTGGCCAGTTTTGTGGGTCGGAGCCTGAACCTTTTTCTCTGAGTGGTCAGAGGATGCCAGAGCAGACCTGGGCCAGCACCGAGACGCTGTGGCTCTGGATTAGCTTGACATCTTTTCCAGTTCTCCCTGGAACCTCCTCGCCTGTATTTTAAGATTGCTCCTCCGTTGCCCACAGCTGCAGAGTGTCTCTTGGGCTGGAACAGTTCATGCTTTAGTTCGAAGTGACCTATTGGATGAAAACTGATTTGATTTTATAACTTACTAAAAGTGCAGAAAAGGGAGACTAAAGTGGAACAGGGTGATTTCATTTTCACCAGTAGGCTGAACCCAAAGTACTCCTCTCTCTTTCTCTAGCACTTTATGGCTGGTGCGGTTTTTCCAGCCCCAGGATTCTTCCCTGCTTGTTTTGGTGGACAGACACGAGTTGTGGGCTTTGGTAGGTGGGAGAGCCATGCCCGAAGTGCTGCTGTCTCAGGGGCAGGGCAAGGCTGTCCCCACCTGCTGCCTGTGCTCTGCTCTTGCCCTTCACAGGTGGACCCTTACCTGCCTTATGAGTACACCTCCGAGGGGATGCTGGAGCGGATCCACGCCTACATTCAGCACCAGGTTGGGGAGAATCCCTGTCCTCCCTGGGGAGCCATCTCTGTCCTCGTGGCCAACTTTCCCTCTTCTCCCTGGGGAGCATCCCTGTTCTCCCACGCGCATTGTGCAGCCAGTGCCCCAGTTGCAGAGAGCACCAGAAGATGGGGCTGGGGGAGGTTTGTCAAGAACCAAATGTGCTGGGGGTTGGTGGAGGACACCTGGAGGTGCTGGGCTGGGTCAAGGCCTTTGTGCTGCAGAGAATAAGGCAGCACTGGGAGAAGAAGAGGTGAGAGAAGAAGAGGTTCATGCCCCACAGCAGGAGATGCCATCTGTGCATGCAGGTGACCTCAACCTGACGAGCAAAGTCATCATCCCAAGTGTCCTCCTGTCCCACCAGCAGCCTCCCTTCCCCGCTGTTAACATCTCAGGGCACTGACCCATTATCTTCTCTCCCACCAGGATTTCTGCACCACGTCATCTCTTGCTCCGTCTCCCAAGACCAAGAGTCCTGCTATGCAAAGCCCTCCGAGCCCGCTGGCCCTGTCCCCCAACGCCACGCACCTGGTGTGGTCCCCCAGCGCCGGGCGGGCCCCCCAGGCGTGGCCCCCAGTGGCCTCGCTGCAGGTGTGGGTGTCGGAGCCCCAGCACACGTGCACGGAGACGTGCCGGCGGCACGGGCTGGTCTGCGAGCCCACCTTCTTCAGGTTCCTCAACAAGGAGGAGGTGTTTCTCCAGTGAGTTGGGGCCTTCTCAGTGAGCTTGTGGGGGGCCACCAGCCAGGCGATGTTCCCTTTGCTCCCCCCATCCCCAGCACCCATTTTCCTCCTGTCCCCCCTGCCAAAATCCCACTGATGAGCCTTCATGCCCAAGGCAGTGCAGGCACGGCCCAGCTTCACTTTCAGCAGGCAACAACAGCGTTTCCAGGCACGGTTCTGCCTCTCTGCCACCCCATTCCTCTCCACCTCCCGCGTGCTCTCTCCCTTCCTCTCCTTTTTAATGTCTCTCTCTATAAAACTGCATTTTGAACACACAGCGGTGAAGTTTTAATAGAGTATAAATCTGCCACCGGGCTCCGTGCTGCTCTGAGGGCAATTAAAATGCGAGCGTTGCTGGTGCTGTCACGCTGGTCAGGCAGGCGCCGCGCGTCCTGCTGACATTTTTATATGATAAATTAGAGCTGGGGCCTGGGTTTCACTCTTTCCCCCTGCACGTCCTCCTCCAGATCTTAAAATGAGCTGGCTCAGGGACTCGTCAGTTGAGAAGGGTTGGTGGGAGGGCAATGCCAGCATTGCTGTTCTATCTGGGAGGGGAGGGATGCTAAAATCCACACTGGGCATTCCTGTTGCTCCTCAGGGCTTTTGCTGATGCCCACCCCAGTTTTCCGGCTAATCGCAGCTAGCAGAGAGCACGCGGGCATTGCCTGACCCCATGTCCCTTCCAGGGAATGTTATCTGCAGTAGGAGGTGTCCATGGAGAGTGGACAGAGCTGTTGGTCAGCAAGGGGCTGTAAAAGAGCCATTGAATATCCGGAGCTAGAAGAGACCCATGAGGATCAATGAGTCCATCTCCTAAGATTTGGGTGTGTTTTTGTGGGTGATCCTGAGCCATCTGTGGGTTGGGGTGACCTCTGGGCTGCAGGGTTGAGTTGCCAGGGTCGCCCCTTCCTGCGTGGCGTGTTGGGCTAGTGACCAGCACTCGCATGTAGCCAAGGGGTGGCAAACACAGATCAGCAAAGATCCTTAGCGAAGGAACCTCCCCAGGAAGGACAAAACCCCTTCAGTGACCCCCAGCAGGGCCCTCACCTGACCTGACCCAGCTTTGCCTTGGCCCCCAGGCTCAGCATCGCCTGCGACAGCACCGAGTACGAGATGAACCATCTGTACCCCGCGGTGGCCGAGAACGTCCACGAGTGCTACCTCCAGAAGGAGCCGCTGCTCTTCAGCTGCGCCGGCTACAACACCAAGTACCGGCGCCTCTGCCCCTGCCGCGACTTCCGCCAAGGACAGGTGGCTCTGTGCAGGGACTGCTTGTGACGGGGGAGTCCCCACCGCGTCTGTGGCACGGGCACCGAGCGGCTTTTCCTCAGAACTCTGCAGCAGCCGAGGAGCCGGGACAGGTCCCTCCCCGCGGCTGAGCCGGGGCTGTCAGACTCTGGGGGTTGTTTCATCCACCAGCCAGCTGTGAATGACCATGTCCTGAACTTTGGAGTCATTTTCTTCCCGAGGAGCATCGTCCGACCACATTCGAACCCACCTGGACCTGGTGGCACTGGGACAGGGTGGTGGGGAGAAGGGGGCTGGGGACACCCTTCTTCTCCTCTAACAATGGGCCAAGCCACCAGCAGACTGCAGTTTCAGGGTTTTCATCTTCTTCAAGCATCCTAAGTTGTTTTATTTATTGATTTTTTTAACCCTCCCCCTGACAAGTGGTAAATTAAAGGGGAATCCACACCCAGCCATTCTGTGGGAGTTCTTGGGCAGAGATGCACTGGGGGGGACAGGGGTGATGCTGGTGGCTGTCGTGGATGTGGAGCTGGGAGAGGACAAAGCACAAGGAGAGTGGCTAGGCTGGATGGACATGTGGGGACTGCACCCCTGGTACCCCCAGGAAGAGCCAGTGTGGGCTGGACAGCCTGGGAAGTGAAGGGTGGGATGGGGCTGGGGTGGGCTCCTGGGAAAGCTGCTGGTCCCTGGGCAAGGCAGAGGTGCCCAAAGTGATCCCCCCAGCCTCCAGGCTGCTCTTCACCCTGCTGGGCCATGCATGGAGCTGAACATCCCTCCAGGGATGGCTGGAGGTGGTGGTGAGGGCACAGGGGCTGCTCGGGATTCAGGTGAATGGGCAGAGGGCTGCAGCACCCAAAAGGAATTCCTGGTGGGCACTGATGGAGGGCAGAGCAGCTGAAGAGCAGCATCCTGACTCTGTGTGCCCCAGATGCTGCCAGCACAGCAAGAGGCGAGCTCCAAGCTCTATCTTCCATGGAACTCTTCGCTTCTTCGACTTTCCTTAGTGCCGTTCTTCTCACTTTGGGGGTGGTTCCCCCACCACTGCCAATGTTTCCCCTCCTGGCACATCCCCTGGCTGGCTTGGTACTGGCTGGGGTGACCTGGTTTGTTTTTGTAGGGTTGCTCACCAGGGTGAGGTGTTGCTGTAAGGTTGGTGCTCAGCCCTCCTGCTGTTTGGAAGGTTGTACGGCGAGATTCCTGCATCCCATAAAACACGTGTGGCTGGAAAATCAGGGGCTGGAAACTCCTTCTCAGCCTTTCCCTGCATGGAATTGCTCCTGGCCTGGCTGGCAAGGGAGGCTGGTGGGGTGGCAGCCTGACCTGGCACTGTCACTGCAGGATCCCTGGCGGAATTGTCCCCTCTGGCTCACGGTGACTGATGGAGAGCAGTGGCAGGATGAGTGCGTGGGGTCTGCCCCGTGACCCAGCCACTCCCTGGAGCTGTGCCATACCCCCTGGCACCTCCAGCCTGTCCTCTCCATGCCAGATTTTGGGAGAAACTCCCATTCCTTCAGGTGTGCTGCAGCATTGGGCAGAGCCCAGCTGCCCTCACCATGTCCCTGCTGTGTCCCTGGGACACCACAGGGTGCTGAGTCCTCTGGGCACCCCCCGTGTGAGCCTGGCCACATCCTGCCCTGGATGAACCGGGGCCGCTGCCGTTATCCCAGAGCCATTTATCATCTTCAGCTCCAAACTGCGTGGGCAGCCTCCATCCTGCCTGTGACGCCAGCCGAGGGGAAGGATTGATTAAGTAATTTTTGTGTCTTGCAGCCAGCGTGTGTCTAAATAAAAGCAGCACGAGCCTCTCCGCAGCACCTTTCATCTCAGCCTCAAAGCATCCCCTGGCACAGACTGCTGCCAGTGCTGGGTGGGCAGGAGCTGGCCTGGGAGAGGCACGGGGGATCTGCCAGCAGGAACCACCAGCAATTCACTTCCCAGGGTTGTAAAGACCAAATAAACCTAGTTTTTATAGGAGATCTAAGCAAGTTTTAAAGACCAAGAGGCTGGGGATGGCTCGTGAGGCAGCGCTTGTTACACATCAGCTCCCTGGGCAGCTTTTTCCACCATTTCTGCTCAGCTGCTTTTAAAATAGCCTTCACCTTTCCACAGTCCAGCGCTGCCTCCCACTGCAGAGAGCCCCAATTATCCCCTGGCAGGAGCATTTTTCTCCAGGCTGAAATAAAAGGCGGCTGGCTCACCTTCGCCACTGTCATGGGAAATAATGATCTGTCTGGAACCTTGCTGGATCTCAAGTCAGCCTGTAAACTTGGGTGATGGGGCTGAGTGAGGCTCTGCTATTGCCTGTCGTGTCTGCCTCATCAGTGGGGCACCGAGTCCTGCTCAGGGGCTGCCTGGGGAAAAAGCTTCTCCTTCAGCCCGTTGGTGATGGAGCATCACTCGTGGATGTTGGATGTAACAGGCACCAGAGTGTGGGTGCTGGGACAGCCCCTCCTGCGTCATCCCACATGGGTGCCTTGGTCTGTAAAATCCCGTGTCGGGGCAAGCTGGGGGCTGGGCTGCCTTGGGAATGCCAGTGCTGGGTGTTAACATCAGTTTTGGGTGCAGAATTGGCACCAAAATGTTTGTTACATGGGGGGTGTGTGTGTGTGTGTGTGCCAGGGGCACAGTGGCACCCTGATGTGGAGGTGGCACCAAGGAATGGAGCTGCTGGTGTAAAAGAGAAGGGACTTTGTCACCTGGAAATGCATTTCTCTGCCCTGGCTGTGCCTGGTGATCACTGGAGCATCCCACTGCCTTCCCGAGCTCTTTCCCGAGCAGGTCTCCAGCCTGATCTCCCTGGCCAGGACACATTTCCAATTGGAAGGGAGATCTGAGGATACAAACATCAAATTCACAATTTATTAAGCAGGAGCATGGAAGAGATTTGAAGGGAAGCAGAGCCACTGCCATATGAAAGAGGTTCTAATTCCCACAGCCAATTGTAAAGAATAAATCCCCAGTCGGGAGGGGGGAAAGAGGGGGAAATGGTGTCAAAACTAGGAATAAACCCAAACAGAAATGAAATAAGGAGATGTAGCTGCACTTTCTGATGCTGCTGGATGGGACAGTTTGTTTAACAGCCCCAGTGGGTGTGTGGGGAGCCCCAGGGGTCCCCTCAGGGTGGGGGTTGGACGTTTTGATGGCATCTCTGGTGGCATCCAGCCAGCGGAGCCTCGTGGAATGGCTCAGATTTTTTTCCTAACCTGTTTTCTGGCAGCTGTGAAACCAGGACAGGCGTGTCAAAAGAATGATATTGTTCTGGAAATCCATTTTCTTTACCTAGAAATGAAGCCAGGGGCTATTTATGTTTCTGAGCCTCACTTTTCTTCTAAGTAATTCCACTCAGAACTTTTTGGAGTTGACTGGGGTTTCCCCCCGCCCCGTTTTTAATGTTGATGGCATCAGACCCTTCCCCTGCCAGTGCAGTGGGGGGCTGTGGCGAGAGCGGGGGTGGTCCCTGCCCCGGTGTCCCCTCACAGCATCCCGTCACCTCTCCCTGCAGCAGCTCCCTGCCCTGCGGAGCCAGCCCGGAGCAGCGAGCGGGGCTGTAAATCCCAGCCGGGGGAGGTCACGGTGCTGCTCCGCTCTTATCTGAGGCTTTATTAGCGAACCTTAAAGTAGCTTTTCCCTCCTGATCCTCTGCTTATCAGCGGCTGGGTAAAACGGCAAATCGCATCCCTGATGTGGACAGTCCAGGCAGGAGAAACCCATTTATTTCCCCTAACGGGTTTATCAGTAGATCAAGGAGCTGCTGAAGATGTAAGCACCGCGGTTATTTCCCCAGGTGATGGATCTTGCTGCCACACAGCCTCCGGGAGCCGGGGCTGCCTGGCGGGGATGGCTGATGGACCCGTGCTCGGCACTGCTGCCTCATGTATTTCAAGGTCTTGCTTTAATTGAGTCCTGTCTCCCTGATGTCAGGGTTTTTTTCCTACTTTTTTTTTTTTTTTTAATATTATTTTTCCCCCTTTAGGATGACTTTCCCAAAATAAACGAATGCATTTAATCTCCTGTCCCCTTCCCTCATCTCTCCCTCCCTGTGGCAAATCCAGAGCTGTAAAGAAAGTGAACAAATTGAAAATCTGTCCTCAGAATTACTGGGTGAAAGGAGCAGCAAAATCTCTTGCTTTTTTTTCTTTCTCTTTCTTTTTTTTCGTTCTTTATTTTATTTTATCTTGTAGAAAGGACTTGGATTGGGGGTGAAAGTCCTTTCCAGAGCTGTGGGGCTGAGCATTCCGGTTTTTATCAGCTCCAGCAGTGGCGCCCAGTGACACTCATTGTGCCTCGTTAGTGGAAAGCCATTAAAACTCGGGGTCGATATTTTCTCGGGACAGATAAGGCCCATTCAATATTATTCCCCGAGGCAGAGAAATACCAAGAGCCATCCCCAGACCAGAGCAGAAGTGCTGAGGGAGCAGCTTCTCCTGGCAGTGCCTGAGGAGGGGACAGGATGGGACATCCCCCAGCTGAGCCAGGGAGCTGAGCCAGGACCCAGCCCTCAGCATCCAGGTCCTCTGGAAAGGGGGGAAAATTCAAGGTGGGGAGGATGGGGAGAGAGGGGAACGTTTCGGGGGGATTTGGTGGCTCTGTGGGGTTTGGCCTCCAGGCAGGGCCCCTGGGCACAGGTGCCACCTCTGCCTGCAAAGGGCATCAGGAGGGCAAAAATAGATAAATAAAGTGTGCATTCCTGGCTGCTGGCTCTGGAATGCCACAGGAAAGGGGCTGGTGGGTGTTCAGCCCATCTCCTCTCCGTCTCTCAGAGGGCTCCCAGCACCCTTCACCCTCTGGAAATCAGGTTCCAGTAGAGACCAGTTAGAAACAGGAGAGAAGTTTGCTTTTAGTGTTAGAGAGAGCTGCCAGAGGTATCAGCTTTTCTCTAAATATAAACCAGAAAACAGGAAATAACGATCTGTCCTAATTTAGTGCCTTTCATCTAAGGATTCAAAGCATCTGACAGCACCACTAAGAAATAAGGGAAGGCTTCGCAACCTGCATGGAAATGCAGCCACTCCAGAGCTTTGTGTGCAGCTTTTTGCCGAATGGTGCATTGCAACCCCTCACTCAGCAGCCCCAATTCCTTCCCAAATTGCCCCAGTTTGCCGTCACTGGGGCTGGGACCTGGAAAGTCAGCGTGGGAATGGGTGATGCTCTTGCAGCTTGACACCGTGCACAGCTGGCTCAGCGCCACCGAGCGTGGAGGAGTGTTTATTTAATGAATTAATTAAATTAATTAATTTTCCAGGAGAGTGCTGAGAAAAATAATAGGGAGCTCCAGCAGCTCTGCCAGCTGTCTGGCTGTGTGCAGCAGTGGGAGCAGGGGCAGCATCCCTACATGGAGTGGGGAGCACAGCGAGCCTGGACAGTGCTGGGACAGATGGGAATCACAGAATCATGGAATGGTTTGGGTTGGAAGGGATTTTTAAAGCTCATCTCATTCCACCCCTGCCATGGGCAGGGACACCTTCCACTACCCCAGGTTGCTCCAAACCCCATCCGACCTGGCCTTGGACACTTCCAGGGATGGAGCAGCCACAGGTTCTCTGGGCACCCTGTGCCAGGGCTTCACCACCCTTACTATAAATAATTTCTTCCTTATATTCAGTCTGAAATGACCCCGTTTTAGTTTAAAACCATCACCCCTTGTCTTATTGCAACAGCCCCTGCTAAAAAGTCCCCATCTTTCTTATCAGCTCCGTTTAGGCCCTGGAAGGGGCTCTGAGGTCCCCCTGGAGCCTTCTCTTCTCCAGGTGAACACCCCCAGCTCTCCCAGCCTGGCCAGAGCAGAGGGGCTCCAGCCCTTGGAGCCTCCTCTGGTCCCACAGGAACCCACCCATGGCCTTCTCCTACAGAAGCTGTAGGTGGGGAGATCCCAGTCTGCACCTTCCAGCAACGCTTTCCTCAGGGAAAGGCACCCCCGGCACCCCCGGCTGCTGCACAGAGCCTGGGCACTGCAACTGCTGCTTCTCCCTTTCCTGGCATTCCCAATCCCGCACCTCTGCTGCCCACTGAGCCCCTGGGTGTGGTTTGCCCCGTGTCCTTTGCTCTCACCAAGCCTGGCACACCGGGATTTCCTTGCATGGTTTGCCCTGGAAACAAAGGAGGATTTTCCACCAGATTTACCAGCAAGGTTCCTCGGCCACCAGCCCCTCAGTGCATCAGCAAGAAGATGTTCCTTGGCTACTGCTGTCCCCAGGCTCTTGTGACATTCCTGTCCCTCTGCAAAGGCTCGTTCAGGTTTGGCACTGAGCTCTGAGCCATCTGGGTTCCTGTCCCCACCCTTTGCCATCTCTGCGTCTGGGTCAGATGATGGCAGTGGCTGAGTGCTAAAGTGGAGCCTGTCTGGCTGTCACCAGCAGTGGCAGTGGCACCACAATCCCTGTGTCACCACACAGCAGGGACAGTGGCACCCCAGTCTCCGTGTCACCACACAGCAGTGACAGTCCTCTGCCCTTCCAGCTGTGCCCAGGTGTGGCCAGGCCGGGACTGGGCTTGGGAGCAAGAAGTTCATAAAACAAAAGTGGGAGGCAACGGATTTCCACACTTAATTAACTCACCAAATTAATCCAAATTAGGAGCTGTAATTGGGGTTACAATGGTTAATCATCTTTCCCCCCAAGCCACAACTGCACCATCTCTCTTAACTGCATTATGAAGGGGAGGACGTGCAGTGACGTGTCCATGACACCAGAGCTGCCACCCGGGCATCCCCTGGGGGGATGGGGTTGGGTCTGGGCCCCTCGACCTGCTGCTCCCCTGGATGGGGGACAGGTGAGGGGACACCGCTGTGTGACCCAGTGACCCCCTGCCTGAACTGCATCGTCACCACTTTTCCAAGAACGCTGCGAATTCGGCTGCTTGTGCTCCTGTTTGAGCAGGTTCCTACCGGAAAACCAAAGTGCAGGGACACTGCATGGACTTCCCCACTGCTGCTTTATGCTGCAAAGAGCCTGACTGAAAACATCTGCTTGTCCTTCTTTTTCTGGGCACATTAACCAAGCAGTGCCAGGTGGGCCTCAGCAGGGATATGGAGCAGCCCTTTCCTCCTGCTTTGCTCTGGATCACAAGAGGGGCTCTGGACCCCTTGGATCCCAGGGGCAGCTTAGGACTGTGGCCAGCCCTGGCTCCAAACCCTCTTTGCTTCACTCCTGCTCCCTAAATCCCAGCCAGCAGAACCCTTAAACCTCTTCCCTGCACCCCTCTCCTGCTCCTGAAGCTCCTGTGGGAGCATCCCAGCACACCTTTGCTGTTACGTTGGGGAATTTGCTTCCAGAGCCATGGGATTTAAAACCCCCACACCTGCCTGACTCCTCCCCGGGCACTGGGAAAGATGCTGCCAATGCTCTATTGGGAAGTGGCCAGGAGGCTGAAAGGTGAACTCCTGGAGAGGCTTCTCCCCACAGGCTGGCTCCCAGCACAGCCACGAGGGGATCTTGGATGCCCGGTGTCCTGGATGTGTCAAAGCACTCAGACAAAGCTCCATTAAATACCCCAGAAAGGACAAATTCACTGACAAAATCACACTGCCAATATTCAGCAGCACAGAAAATACAGGGTTATGCTCCTTACATTTGGCTCAGCATTATCCAAAGCTGCAGAGAACTGTGCACCGCAGATCCCGGGGTTATCTTCCTTGGAAGCCTGTTCTGCTGCGGAGGAAGGGTGATGCTCCTTCTCCTCCTCCTCTTCCTCCTTTTCCTCCTCTTCCTCCTCTTCTTCCTCCTCTTCCTCCTCCTCCGGCCGCCCTGGCACAGGCAGAGCCTTCTCACCTGCCCACCCCCAGCTCCTCCATCGCCCACCAGGGGCTCAGCCGGTTTTGTAGCTGCTATTTTGGCTGGGTGTTTTTGTTGTAAATGTCGTTGAACAGGAAAAATAAAAACTCGAGGCCCCTGGTGGTATTTTTAGTCCCGTATTGGTGACTCGCTCGAAAGCCTCAGCAGGACTGTAAAATAAAATTAATCTGCATCTGCCGTGCGTCACTTTTACAAAGCTTGTCTCCTTCTGCTGCCGGGGGATGGTTTGCAACCCTCGGCTTGGGAGAGCGCCAAGTACCTGCCAGGCAGCCCCAGTACAGCAGGCAGCAGTGGGAAACCAGCAGGGATGGGGGTGAGGGGTGGGCAGAGGGAAGGAAACTGGATTCTCATGGAGTTTGCAGGAAGGCTGTGCCTCATCCGGCTGCTCAGGCGCCCGACAGGCTCTGTGCAGGTGCAGTGAGCTGCACTGGTTGTACTGGTTTGTTTGCAGGGCAGAGCTGCTGGGGAAACTGGGGGAGCTGCTGGGGGGCTCTGGGAACCCCTGGCAGTGCCCCACCACCCTGGATGGGGAGCGAGAAGAGTTATTGCCATGGAGACTGATGAGAGAGTTGGAAACCGACTGCCATGGAAACCAGTTTGGGAGTTTATGGGGGAACCCCACTGGTACCTGGGTGGTGGGGATGGTGATCCACGTGTGGCATGGGATGGCTGGGACAGTCGGATGCTCCAGAGCAGGGCTGAGCCCCACTGCATCCCCCACATGGGTTATCAGGGGCCAAACTGCAGTAACAAGTCCCCAAACCGGGGAACAGAGCAGCCCAGACTGGAGTAACGTGGTGGGGACAGAGCTGCTGGGTATTTCTGGGCTCTCAGCCACACAACCTGCCAGCAGTCAGGCCTGGGAATTGCACAGCAGCACTAAAGCAGCCCAGGGTGGAACTGCAGCACGAGGCATCCCCCAGGAGGAGCTACTCGTGGCTGGGAGGGAAGAGCAGGACTGGGATGAGGGTCAGCAGGAGGGACGGGGGGTGCTCTTGGCTTGGCAGCACTGAAGTGATGGGAACAGCACTGAACTGCTCTTCCTCCCCACCCAGAACCAGCAAAGCACCTCCTGTTTGGGTTTTGTGTTTCCTTTGCTTCCTGGAATAGGACTTTGGGAAAACAGGAGAGGCCACGACACCCCTGGGCTGAGCCTCTCCTTTTTGAGAGGGAGGTGTCGTCAGTGGGGACCGAGGTGGCTTTTGTCACCCTTCCCACGGGCCATGCTCCCTGTGCCACGCAGTTTCAAACACCCCAGGATGCCTCTGGCCCTTCCAGCTTTGCTCCTGGCACAGCCTTGGCTGGCACATGTGGGGTGGTGGAGTCTGAGGGTCACCTGCCCAACACCCCCAGCGCAGGAGAAGCAGCTCTGTGTCCCCTCTCCTCTTTTTCCCCACATCCAGCAGCGCCTCCCTGCCAGCAGCTGGCAGAGGGATCCCCCATGTGCAGGTGCTGAGCACCTCCCCAGGGCTGGTGATTCTCCAACCTGCCCACTCCCCTGTTCCATGAGCATGGAAACCCTCACTGGCACTTCCAGCCCTTTATTTTCTGCTGTGACCCTGCCTGGCCAGACACAGCACTGGCCGTGTCCCCTTGCTCTGGGGCGGGGGAACTGCCCCACATCAGGGCATCCTCCCACCCCACACATGCCCTGCAGGGCCAGCAGATGTTCTGGCTGCAAATCCCGAGATTATCTCCCCCTGGGATGAGTTGATGGCAAAGGGATGGGAGCTCATGAGACCTAGGGGAGGAGAGGAGGCTTCCTCAGAGCTGTGGTCCCCAAAGCACCTTTCTGCCCTTGTTCCCTATTCCCAGGGGTCTGGACACAGCAGGATGGGGCCAGCCTGGCCTCCAGCGAGCCCATTCCATGGTGCAGGGAGGGTGGGAGCACCTGGAGCCTTTAAAGTGTTGTTAGAGGTGAGATTTGGGCTGTGCTGCTGCAGGTGGGGGGCTCTGGGGTGTCCCTGGCTGCAGGAGCAGGAGTGTTGGGGAGCCTGAGGCTCCTCTGTGAGTTGATATCCCCACCCTTGTGCAAGGGTGGGGGGTGTTGACAGCAACAGGGGTGATGGTTTGGGGGCTCTCAGGGGTCCCCTCCACAGGGAGGCAGCCTGAGTCTCAGGAGGCAGCCTCGGCTAGGCAGGGCTTGCGGCCCAGACCCCCAGGTTTTGGGGGAAGATTCAGGGGCTGTGCCCCCCTCAGTGCTGGGCTGGTGCCCAAGAGCTCAGCTTGCCCTTGCTGGAGTTGAGCGCAGCTCTCATGTTCACTGTAACCTCAGGATGCCCTTTAATTTTTAATGCTTCAATAAAACAGTAATTACAAACACTGGAATTGGTGTTTTTTAAGCAGAAGGTATTAACTTCCCAGGGTTTAATTATTCAACAGAAATTAAGGAAAGTGGGGCTGGATCCTGCTGTGTCTCTTGGCTTTTCCTGGTCCCCATCTGCTTTGCAGGGAGGAGGGCTGGGGGCAGGATGGAGCCCATCTCTGGTGCCTAAGGGCTCCCCAGTGCCTCAGAAATCCAGGGCAGAGGTGTGGGAGGGCACCAATGTGCTGGGCTGGGTCAGGGTGAGGAGAGCTCTGGGGGGCAGAAGGATTCCCCCCCAGATGGCTCCTTCTCTATTCCCTGCAGGATTTCCAGCCAAGGCAGTGCAGGATCGCAGCTCTCTGGGATGTGAATCGATGCCAATGGGGTCTGTGCATTAACCTCAGTGGGGATCCCGGGGCAGGGGGCACCTCAGGAGGTGACACCATCACTCTGTGGTTGCCCCTTGTGACCCCCATCCAGTGCCTGCACCCATCCCCTGACCAGGAGGGGGCTCAGGAGCTCCCAGTCTTTGCTTTCTGGAGTTTTCTGCAGCCTGAGTTTTGCTCTGAGTTCCCTGGGAAGGTTTCAGGCTTGCTTTTAGTTCCTCTGCTCCAGCACGGTGTAGTTTAAAGCACCTTTGCTGGGGAATGGTCTGTGGAGATCAGGAGAGCTCCTAGGGCTGCTGAAATACAGTAGAACAGCTGGAGCCCTGGCACAGCTTGTGGATTTGCGCTGCCTGATTTCGGACCCCCACCCTGCATGGGGTAGCAGTGGGGCTGGGAAAGCCTCGATGGAGGAGGGCGAGGGATGGGGAAACAGGGATAAAATATTCCCTGTGGGGAGTGGTGGGGATTTGGGGGTTCTTTGCGCTGGGATGGGACCTGTTGGGGTTTTCCAGTTTCTTGCACCCACATCTCACACCTCAGCCCTTTTCCCACATCCACAAAGCCCCTTTTCCATATAAGGCACCTTTTGCATTATCCCATCCTAAGCCACGTATCCACACCGTGATGGACCTCAGGGGCTGGCGCTGGTTGGTGACTCAGGGAACCAAATCATCACCCTGGAAAAGCAAAAGTTCTTGTTCATATTAATAGTTAACCGTAATAACTTCATTGGTAAGCAAACCTGTGTGCAGTGAGATGGTGAGAACACAGCGAGGGCTCCTCGTGAGGTGGGAATGGTTTTGTCAGGGCTGGGGGATGAGTTGAAGTGAGTGGGGTGGGGATGATGGCTCTGCTGATGAGCTGCTGGGGATGGGGAAGGAACGTGGACTCATTTGCAAGGGAAATGAAATTATCACCTGCTCTGTCTGCTGCCCTCACAGCGCAGAGCCTGATGAGCTGAGCGGGGAGGGGGCTGGAGGGGGTGGTCCTGGGAGCACTCAGCACCCTGGGGTGGGGGCTCTCTCTGCAGGAGCAGGGCCTCGCACAGATGGGGCAGCCGCAGCCCCCTGAGGGCTCTGGGGTGATCCCCTGCCCACCTCAAGGGGTCTGGAGTGATCTCCTGCCCACCCAGAGGGGTCTGGAATGATCCCCTGCCCACCCTGAGGGGTCTGGGGTGATCCCCTTCCCACCTCGAGGGGTCTGGAATGATCTCCTGCCCACCCTGAGGGGTCTGGGGTGATCCCCTTCCCACCTCGAGGGGTCTGGAGTGATCTCCTGCCCACCCAGAGGGGTCTGGAATGATCCCCTGCCCACCCCGAGGGGTCTGGAGTGATCCCCTGTCCACCCTGAGAGGTCTGGAATGATCCCCTGCCCACCCTGAGAGGTCTGGGGTGATCTCCAGCCCACTCTGAGAGGTCTGGGGTGATCTCCTGCCCATTGGGTGGCCTTGTTGTCCCCTTTGCCACCGCCCTACTCGGAGCCTACCCTTGCTCTGCTCAGGCTGTATCTAGGGGCGGTCACAGCAGTGAATGGGGGTCAGTCACTCCTGGAAGAGGGCTGGTGGGCGAGGGGAGGAGATGATGCTGATCCAGGTGGGATCTCCACTGGAGCAGTGAATGCTGGTGATGCCCAGGGCTCTCTCACTGTGATGCTGCTGTCACACAGATTCGTGTCCCCAAGTGCGTCTCATCACGTGGGATGGTGGCTTTGGGGGGCGTCTGCCTGTGGTGGGGCAGCAGGACCATCCCTTGGGGCTCAGGGCAGTGCCTCCTGCTGAGGACAGGGTGGAAGCAGCTTCCTCCCCGTGCTGGGGGTGCTGCTCTTCCATAATGCAAATATTTTCTCATTCGCATCCCATAAATAGGGCATCAGTGGTTCCCAGATGGGAACACAACTCCCCGGTCTCTGTTTCTCCGGGTGATGTCTGCTGGCCTGGAAAGAGAAGGGAATTGGGCTTAAAGGAGGAGCAGGAGTGAGGGAAGGGGTGATTTAACCGTCTCACTTAATGAGTTGTGGCAGTGCTGGCCTGGTGAGAGACCTGGCTGCTCCCCGCCAGCTCCACAGAGAGAGTTCACAGCTCTGTCACCAATCATTTGGGGCGTTTTATTCGGGTCTAACTTTGATTTAACTTCACTAGATTATGAAGAACTAAAAGTCATTCCAAGGCACTTTATTCAGAGGGGAAAAAAAATGCCAAAACGGGGTAGTTTGATGTTGTCAGAATGATTTTCCACTCCTTCAAAATAATCTCACAAAACTGACCCAGATTTTACAAGGCACTCCAGCTTTCAAAGACCTGCCTGCCTGTGCAGGAGATGGGTCTGTAAAATATATATATATATTATTTCCCCTCTCACTAGTTTCACAGAACCTGTGCCTCGCCTCATTCCTGTGGGATCCATAAGGACTTGATGCTTTGTGGGAAACACGATCCAGCCTCGTGGCTCATCCCAGAGCTGAAAGCTGCTGTGATGCTCCCAGGAAGGAGGTGAGATGCTCTGGGGAGAAGCTGCAGTGTCCTCAGGTGTGGGAAGAATGGAAAACCCGAGGTCACAGGCTGGTGTGACAGCAATGCCCTGCCCCAGCTGCCTTGTGGAAGAGCCTGTCCTTGGTTTTTGGGAAGCTCAGGCTGACTCCGGTGTGGGTGGAGATGAGCAGAGGACGAACAATTATTGGTGCTCTTGTGCTCTGAATCTGCCTGAGGTGGCAGGGAGGGCTGTGAGCTTCTGTCTGGGAGAGGCTGGTTAGTAGGCTGATGGCAAGGCCGGGTTAATTGCTGGTTCCTTGTTTATTCAGTTGATTGGTTGGGTGCTGGAGAAGAAGGAAAAGGCAGCCCTGGGCTGAGTATCCAGAGAACAAGCAGGGCTGGCTGGCTCTGTGCCCCCAGCCATGGGCTGAGGGACCCGTGCTGCCTTGGCTCGCCCAATTTTCCTGAGTTAATGACGATTGTGAATGGATCTGGCTGATCACCCCGGGGTCCTGCAGCTGTGGGGGCTGGACGGAGGAGGGGAGAGCTGTGGGGGCGATTCCGAGAGCTCCCAGCTGAACGGCCCAGCTCGGCCCGGGGTCGTGTGTCTGTGGGTGCAGCGTGGCAGAAAGCACAGCTGCGGGGAGGTGTAAATGAGCATGGTGATGGTCTGGGGACACGTCCCAGGCTGCTCTGTGCCCCACTCCCCCGCCTGGGCCGTGTCCTGCTCATGTGAACCCAAGCACTGCATTCCCTGATGGAGATGGAGCCCAGGAGCACCAGGGGGACTTCTGACAACGACACGGAGTGCCAGGACACAGGGAATGGCTTCACTGCCAGAGGACAGGGTTAGATGGGATATTGGGAAGGAATTCCTCCCTGTGAGGGTGGCGAGGCCCTGGCACAGGGTGCCCAGAGAAGCTGTGGCTGCCCCTGGATCCCTGGAAGTGTGCAAGGCCAGGCTGGATGGGGCTTGGAGCAACCTGGGATAGTGGAAGGTGTCCGTGCCCCTGGCAGGGGGTGGAATGAGATGAGCTTTAGGCTCCCTTCCAACCCAAACCACTCTGATTCTTGGATATGATTCTGCCTTCAGCAGATAAAGATGCATGGATGTTTCCAAAGGAGGTTGCTGTAGGCAGGTGCAAAGTAGGCAGTTACCTTCCAAAAATGGTGGGGTGGAGAGAGAGGAAGATAAAGAGGAGCCAGATGAAAGCAGGGACTGTGCCAAAAGTGCCTTCTATTTATGATCACACAAGGTCAACAATAATCCCCACAGCTACGAGCACATAAAAATTGATTCTTTCCTGAAGAGATTGATGGATTCATGGTCAGGACATATTCTCGATCCTGCTGCCCTCGACATTGCTGGAATTTATGGAGATGGTGTGTGTTCCCCTGCAGAGGTCTAAATAGCTTCTCAAAAAGCAACCACTTTCAGTTCTGACCTGGGGTCCCGGGAAGTTGCTGTAAATAAGGGAAATGCCTCCTCCAGCTGCTGGGCTGTGTATCCACAGGTGAGCAGCTGCCTGCTGGGGGTCGAGGCTCTTCATCCTGCCCCAAATCCCGGCCTGAGGTGAGAGGGGTGATGCTGACTCCACACACACCTCTGCTCCTGCACAAAATCTTTTGTGCTCCTGCACAAAACCTCGGCACCTTGGGGAGGTGACGTTCATGGGGGTCACATCCCACCCAAGGCCAGCACAGAGCTGTGTGATGCAGACCCTGTGAGGCTGAAGGCTCTTTCAGTCTGTCCCAGTGCTGCTGCGGGAGGGAAGAAGGCATTTCCAAAGCCTCCATCTCCTTCCCCAGCTCTTCCCAAGCTCATCTTGCCGCTCCGATGTCAGCTGGAAATCTCCTTCACTTCTTTATTTTAAAAATACCCAGCTTTAAAAGCCGTAGTGTTTGAAACCACTTTGTTTCCCACAAGTGGCAGGAAGCTACCAAACAAAGCCCATTTATTTTTCACAGCCTCATCCCTGCAACTATTAAATCCTCGGCACTCCTGAATTCCTGGGAAGTTTGCTGGGTAGTGCCGGGGCCCGCGAGCAGAGAGCACACACAGCTGTAATATCCCTGTGAGTGGTTGGTGCCCTGTATCTCCCATGTGCTGAACGATGTTAGGTGTGCTCAGAAGGCCTTTCTGCAAGTGCCTCTGCACAGTTCTGATGCACTGAGTGTGTTACATAAACTGCTGCCACACAAAGGGAGCCCGGCGCTGGGGTTTGGGAGGTCGGGGAGGGATGCGCTGGCGGGGATGTGCAAAGAGAATCGATGCCAGGCTTTTTAACAACCACACAGGTATTGAACAGAGCTTTTCAAGGGCCTTTCAGGCAGCAGTGGGCTCCCTGTGTGTGATGTGGTGGGGTTTGTTGTGCTGGGAATAGGGACCCGTGGAAGTGCTGGCTGCCGCGCTCAGAGCGTGTTTGGTGTTTGTCCTCGCTGTGCCCGGGGTGGTTCTGCAAACTGCAGTGTGAGCTTGGACTGTGGCACTGGTGGAGCTGCTCTGGTCTGGGCTGTGGTCCTGTGGTCCTGCACTCCCTCCCCTGCCGAGGGCTGTGCCAAGGAGGATCCTGGTGGGCTTCCTTCATCTCTGGTGTCCGTGCTGCCTCCAGCCATGCCCTGGTGTTGCTGGAGAGAGAGCACCCCACTGCTATGGTGAAGGGACAGGGAAGGCAGTAAACAGGGAGAGGAGCCCCCAGGGTCAGCTGGGAAGCAGCTCAGAGGCCAGAGAGGTGAAAAATGAAGTAGCCTGAGCATGGGCAGGAATGTCACGTTCAGAAGTCTTGGTGGGAGCTGTCCCTGTTGCTTTGACAGCGATGCCACTCACCTGCCAGCTCGGTGTGGGCTCCCCGGCTCTGCACACCTGGGGCTCGAGGTGTTGGATGGGACCACCCCCATGATGTCCCCCAAGCTGGCCTGGAACAAGGATCCCTTCCTGTGCCCAAAGACCCCCCAGATCTGCCTTCGGGTGGGGGGAAGGCAGGCAGCTGACTCGATGCCCTCCTTGACCCAGGTTCCAGCCTCCTTGGAGCAGAGCTGAGCTTCCTCCGCGAGGGCCACGCAGCAACCCTGTCACACAAACACTTCCTTGGAGGCTGTTGCCTTTTCCAAGCTTTCCTGGCTGGAAAACGCTGCTGTGGGGTTTGCTGCTGCCTCCCTCCCTCCGTGCAGCAGTGCCGAGCAGTCCCTGCAGAACATCCTCACGGAGGGATCGCCTCCTCCACACATCCTGCTGCCCTTTGGCTCCGTGCTTTTGGGACCTGCTGGGAAGCACAAACCAGGATTACAAAGCAGCAGCAAGAGGGAAATGCCAGGGAGCCCCGGGCAGCCTTGGGCTTTAAAATGCCGTGTTTTCTCATCCCCTGCTATCCCCCTGCTCATAACAAACCCTTCCGCTGCTGAGCAGCAATCCCACACAAATCCTTTGGTGTAAAGCTGCTTCCCAGAGGGGGTTTAACAAACATTGGATGGAGTCTGGTGGCGCCTGCTCTCGCTCCCAGTGCATCCCAGCACCAAAGGACCCTGCATTTTCATCTGCCCTCAGGCAGCAGCTCTGGCAGGGCTGAGCAGAGGTCAGCAGTGCGGCTCAGAGCTCCCTGCCAGCCTGGCAAACGGGCTCTTGCTCCCCGTTTAACCTCCTCCTCCTTCCTACAAGCGAGTAAACAGAGAAACTCTTTTCCCCTTCACCCCCAGCCCAGGCTCCCCGAGCTCTGGCTGCCAGATGGCAGCGAGCAGAGGCTTTTCTGTCCCTCTCTGCTGCCAGCGTGTCACGACCGCGCGGCTGCCAGCGGAGGGGAAGCTTTTCCCAGCCCTCTCTCCAGTGCTTTGCACCATCTGCAGCAGGGGCCCAGGGGCTGGGCCAGTTGCTCAAGGCTCTGCCTGAATAAGCAGCATCCTTCCTAAACGGAAAATTGGAAGCAAAGGGGAGCTGGATCAGAGGCAGCGGGGCTGTGTGAACGTGCGGCCTCCCCTGCACGCAGCCAGGGCTCGTCTCCAGAGGATTGTCTCTCTTCTCCATCTCCTTTCGCTTTTTCCAGTGTCTTTTGATGGGTGTTAAAAGCAGCCTGGCCTCAGAAGATGCTGCACGTAGATTTATAGGTGCTGTAAGGTACCTGCTGCAGAGCCCTAGCACAGATGCCTGCTGCCTGCAAATGCTGTTTTACTCCTTTTCTTGGAGGCTGTTGCAATTTCACAGGATTTTGATGGGCCAGGGAAAGCTCAGCGTGGGCAGGATTGACCAGGGAAAGCTCAGCAGCTGTGAATCTTATGGGATGGCTCCTGGTCCCAGTGTCCCTGCCCTCAGAAGGAAGGGGACACAGGGGGGTCCTGCCCATCACCTTCGCTTTGAGGCTGAGCCCAAGGCCAGCTGTGGGGATGCTCCCGTGTGTTGTCAGCCTGAGCCATGTGAGGACATCAGGTCAGGACCAGCCAGGGTGGGGAAATCTGTAGCCCCCCTTGGCTTGTTTCTAGAAGGAAATAATCCGATTTGGCCCACTTTCTAAAATTTGACTCATTTCTGAACAGCTTTTTTCAAACTGGAAAATGGGGGAAAGCATCCTGAGCGTTCCCAGAGCAGGGGATGCTCAGGAAATGCTCTGTGTGATGTGGTGATAGCTGGGAGCTGCCTTCCCTGGAGCTCAGCTCGTGCTCTGTGAGCAGCAGAGGGACCAGTCCCAGCGCTGCAGAGGGGATGGGGAGCCCTTTTCCCAGCTTAAAACGAAAGCTGGGATGCTGCAGGAGACAGTGATGGTGCCCGTGGCAGAATGCAAAGTGCTGGTTTGGCAGCTCCCACAGGATCCCCAGCTTGAGGGCTGGGACCCATCACAGGAGGAAAAACAAAATCGTGTCTGTGTCAAAAGCGAGAACTGAATCTGCTCCGCTGATTTCCCAGGTGAGACCTCTGCCAATGTTTAAAAAGGATAAATGAGACGACCTGGATAATTACAGGCCTGTCAGTTCCACTTCGATCCCCGGCAAACTGATGGAGTGGCTGATGTGGGAATTGATTAATAAAGAATTAAAAGAGAATAACATCAGTAAATGAAAGGAAAGGCCTCAGTGTCTGTCAACAGGTTGAAGGCAGTAGGATTTGCAGCAGCAGCAGCTTTTTGAGGCAGAGCTGCCTGGTTTGGAGGGAGTGGGTTTGTGTGAGGTGTTTCACTTGGAGCAGAGTGGACACCAGAGTGACCAGCCCAGCAGGGCCACAGCTGGATGTCACCGTGGGCTGCCAGGTCCCTGTGCCTGTATCTCCATCCCATCCCAGCTTCAACCTCTGCCCCTCTGGGCAAGCTGAGCTCCTTCCAGCATTGCCACATCCTCCCGGCCACGTGTGGACACGGCAGAGCTGCTACGAGGCGATCAGGGGACAGAGAACACCAGGAAAACGTGTTCCTGCCCTGCTTGCTCCAGCACTGCCGATCCCCCCGCGTTGCTGCGGCCTCCTGGCAGCCGGGAAGGGATGTCAGCATCCACGCAGGATCCATCCCGGTGCTGGCTGCAGTGCTTGCCTCCTTTTCCAGTTGCCATAGGAACAGACGAAGGCCTTTAAAGCATCGCAGTGGGGTGCGTGTCTAGGTCATGCTGTGGAGCAGGCAACCATTTTATAGTGATAATAAATTCAGGGAATTGGGAATTTGGCCGGAGTAGCACGCAAGGAAAGGACTTGAAAAGGCAGAATGGAGATAAATGAATGAAAATAATTTTATGACGAATGGCCATGCGTTGTGCTAGACCTGACTGAAATCCTTCTCCAGAGCTCAGGCGATGGGAGCTGGGAACACAGACTGTAAGGAATTATTTTTCCCTGAAGCCTGAAGATAGAAAGGCAAAGGCAGCACCTGAAAGTGTTTAGGGACTGTTGGATTTCAAACCCCTTCGTTACCTTCAGTCCCAGCGCTGTCTGGGTGTGAATTACTGCTGGCCAAAGATTTACCATCCCTCCATTTGCATGGCAGGAACCGGAGAGGCACCAAATCATCAGAGACAAGAGCTGGCCAAGCAGAGACAACCCTGTGAAGGTCATCGAGAACCTGCTGGAAGTGTCTGCACAGGGGGATGGAGGTGGATGGCCCGGGGGAGCCCTGCAGGTCTGAAGGTCTCCCCAAGCAGTGCAGGGCTCTGGGGTCTGGGACATCTCCTGGAATCTCAGCTGATGTTGGGCGCAGGTTGGATTCTGGAGCTCTCCCCCACATGTCCATACCTGGCTGATGTTCTCCTGCATTGTGGAGTGGAGCTGCTCTCCTGCTCCAGCCTGGGACACTGTGTGGGTGCTTCCCACCATCCTGGCAAATCCCCTCCCTTTCATGCCAGACCCGTGTGTTGTGCAGCATCTTCCTGGCTTTTTTTCCCCTGCCTGGTGAAGCAGAAGCAAAAACTCTCTGCCAAAATGTTCTTTGCTGGCAGAGCCCATCCCGTCCGTGTGAACAGCAGCTTTAACACACCCAGTTTCTACTGCAAGAGTGTGGCAGCAGGAGAACACATGGGCAGTCGGTGTGGGAGGAGGTGGCAGGTCACCGACCCATGGCAGCAGTGTCCTCACAAGCCCTGATGAGTTGGGGGGCTGAAAATGGGTGGAATCAGGAATATCAGGCAATCTCTGTGTTTTCCCAGCCCTTGGAGATGTGGATAAATGCAGATGCCCCTGCTTGCCCCAGCCTGGCACTGCTGGCATGGCACAGTGAGCTCTGGGAAGCCCATGCCCATGTCCCCCTCCCCAAAACCCTCTCCATCCTTCCCCTGATTGAGCTAGGATTTGAAACTCATTTTATGTCACTGTGTCCTATTGGCTTCGAGCAGCAGAATTTCTCACGCTGATTTAATCACCTTGTTATGTCAAACAAGTTTGGGCTATTTTGAGGATGGCTAAAGGGTGCCAATTCCTACCTCCTGGCAGCACAGGCTTTGCCTTAGCACTTGTTCTTGGCAAGACAAAGAAAGCCTTGAGCTGGTGCCTCACACGGCAAACAAGGCTCATCTGGGACCTGGGACATCTGGTGCCGGTGCTGCTGCTTTCAGCTGATGCCCAGTTTGGTTTAACAAGGCGATGGGAAGAACTTGGAAATGACTGAGCTGGGATGTGGCCAGAGCCCAAGTCAGGCAGGCACCAAAAGCTGCAGCAGCTCCTCCCTGACTCCTCGGGCAGGGACCCGGCTGTGGGCTCTGCTCCCTCCTGGGGAGGTGCAGAGGGGCCTCTGACCCCTCCCAGACACCAAATCTGTGCCTGGGTGCTCCAGCAGGAGGAATTAGACTCTCCTTGTCCTTCTGTCATCCCACTCACAGCCCTGGCTACAGGGCACCTTTCCCTGTGCTGGCTGGAGGCATCTCCTCTCCTTCCTGGGCCAGGAGGATGATGAGGAGAAGGGATGAAGCTCAGATGCTCAGGTCTCCTTTTGGAACCGTGGCAGGGGACAGACGGGGGGGACAGGGCAGGCACAGCTCTGTGTGGTCCCACTGCAGGTGCCAGGCTTCAAATGGGGGCTGGAGACCGGCCCTGCCTCCCCTGTGCCCGGGGGTCAGCCCAGAGCCTGGGGCACACGGTGACTCCTGTGGGCGTGGGTGGCCCTGTCCCCAAGCAGGGAGGGTCTGGAGCAGTCCCGTGCCAGCCACGGAATCATTAAGGTTGGAAAAGACCTCTAAGACCCTCGTGTCCCAAAGTTACCCCAGCAGATGCTCAGCTGCTGGAGCCAGCCTGGCTCTTGGAATGTGGGTGCCCGTCCCAGAGGAGACGGCGGCGTTTTTAGGATTTCTCTCTCTGGCCCGGGTGACTTGCTCAGAGATTGCCTCTCCCCCACACCCAGCATCTGCCAAAGCCCTGTTTGGATGCAGCGATCCATGCCAAGGCATGGGGCTGTGCCACACGTGGGTGTGGGAGCTGAAGTGTCCCCACTTCCCAAGCGGGTGTGAGCAGGGAGGCCCTGGGGTCTCTCAGCTGGCTGACGATGGCAGATGCCCCTCTGAAGCCCCCGGCCTCTTCCCAGCAGGTGCTGGCAGCTATTCCCAAACAAACAAGAACACAGGGCAGCTCACACTGCTCCCACCCCAGCCCCTTCCTTGGCACAGGAATAGGGAAGGGGAATGTTTGCTTTATTTTGGGACTTCTGTGCTCCCGAAAGCTTCTCCAACTGCACAGAGTGTCTGCTGCTATTTTGAGGTCCCTTTCCTTCCCTGCCATCCCCAGAGGCTCCTCGCTGAGCAGTGGAATAGAAAACAACACATTATTGCTACATTTTGCTGAGCTTCTCTGTTTCATATGAAAGAAAGATGCTCTGGCTTGCTCGGGAGCCAGGGTGTGCTCTGGATGCGAGTCAAAGCCAGAGATGCCAGGAAGGAATTGGATTTTTTCCTGAGTGTCTTTCCAGGATGCTGCCATAGCCAGCGGGGAGGTGCCCCACCACGACCCTGCACACCCTCTGGGCTGCCCCAGGTCCTGCTAAAATCCAAAATCCTCTTCAGAATTCTCTCCATCCACTCCAAAAGGACTCCTCTTCCTCAAGAGCAGTGGGAAGGACCATGGGAGCCTGGCATGGCGGGATGCGGAGCCCTCACAGCTCCACAGTTGTGGGAAACCCACAGGTGGTGGCAAATCCAGGTGCCAGGGGGTCCTGGCATGGGTGATGGTGGGGCTTTGTGATCCCAGTTCATCCCTGGGCTCCCCACAGCGTCCTACCAGCGATGGCAGCAGGGAGCTGGATCCACCTCCCAGCCAGGAGGGATGGATTTCCAGCTGGGACACTGCCCGTGGGGCTGCCACACAACTGCTGCCCCTTCTCGCCTCATCCTGCCTGTGGGATGATACTTGGGAGGATCCCTGTTAACATTTTCCTACAAAACTTGCATATCCTACCCATAAAAATCTCGGGGAGGGATGGGTTCGGTGCCTGCAGGAGGCCGGGATCCCATCTCCCCACTCCAGGGCTCTGGGCCACCCATCAGTGCCTGAACATCCCGGGATGTGCAGCGAAATGGAGCACCAACCACGAGTCTGCTGCTTTTCTGTGCCCCTGGCTCTCCCCAAATCCCAGCTTTCCCTCCTTGAGAAAGGAGAATCAGGAACAACTGGGATTCAGGACCAGCTGTGGGACAAGTGCCTCTCCAAGCACGTGGTGTTTGATGGAGCTGGGACTGGGGGGGGTTTGAACGACCTGGGCAGCTCTGGGCTCTTGTCATTTGGATTTTTTCATCCATTCTAGGCACTTGTAATTTAGGTTTTTTATTCCATGAGAGTTCAGCACCGTCCCGAGGTCCCCTGCCACTGTCCCACCACTTCCAGCGTGCCAGGGCTGCTCCTCACCCTTCCCAAGCTTTTCCTGGGGTGGAAGGAGTTTGAAGCTGAAAACTTCAGAGATGATTTATTTCAGCCACCTATTTTAATGATGATTTGAATGAGCAAAGCAGAAAGCTTGGTTTAAATTACCAGCTTTTAATCTTGTTTCTCATTTGTGTGTTTTATTTATCCCCATAACTCGATTCTTCACTGGTAACCACCAACCTCCAGGTTTGATTCTTCTAAAACTCCTCTGTTTTGCTAAACAGAAGAAAACACTTTGTATGTGGGAGTTTAGTTAAGCAATTATGTAGCTTAATGTACACTTACAGCAATTCTTTGTGTTTGCATTTTGTTATGTTATAATACAGGGAATGATGCATTTCTTCTTTATGAGATGATTATTAAGTTTGGACTCACACCGTGTGCCATGGTCTGTTTGGGTGGAAATTGGTTTTCAATTTAAGATGCCCAAAAACCAGTATCAAAAATAGGTTTTATTAGTTAAATAAAACCATTTAAAATGTGCAGATGAAAAAATTAACTTATCTGAGCACGCATTTAAAGCTGATTTCCTAAACAAGATAAGCACCATCCATCAGGAGAGAGCTGAGTGCTTTGTTCCCATTTTCCATATTCTTTATGGGTTTAAAATTAATATAACACTTAGGATTTATTTGCAGGCAGAAAAAAGCAAAGGAGGTTTTCCACTTTTCCTCATCCCAAACTCCTAGGGTTTGCAATGACTAAATTACTGGGAAATGTTAATGCAGAAGGAATTTATTTTGCCTGCAGTTTCGGGGGGTAGGGATGATGGGAGGTGCTGGATCCACCCCTTCAGCCACTAAAACTTCCATGGTTTTAGAGCTTCTTTATAGAGCTGACAGCACCATGTGCCGCCTGATGTTTTTATACAAGCTACTTAAATTACAGCAGAGTACATCTCAACAAAAACCTCAATTTTTAATTTAAAAAAAGAGTGTGTTTCAGGTAAAGAGAAACCACTCTGAAACTGGAAACACTCCAAAAATAAAGGTAGAAAGCTGTGGCACAGCAGAAAGGGAGCACTTCGGCCCCCAATCTTTCCAGGCAGAGAATTATTATTATTTGCCTTGCCACAGCACCGATTCCAGTCCATAACTTCTCGTTCTCCCTCCCAGGAAGGGGAATTTTTCCCCATTTGCAGGTCAGAGCCGACAGTAATTGCCCACTACTGCCTGCTCCGGGTTCTCACCGTAACAATCCCACACAAAATAAATGGCCCTGTGCTGTTATCAGCAGTTTTCCTGCCCAGCAGATCCGGGGGGTTTCGTTATCTCAAGGAAAAGAATTCCACGGACTGCACATAAACAGGGACAGGGCCATCCTAATAAAGATAACGGATTATGTGCATCACGCCGATAAAAACGCCCTCAGGGTGGGTGAGAGCTCTCGTTTTTGGAGAGGCTGGAGCCGTTTCAGGGCACATCCCGCGGCGGCTGATGCTGGAGTGGCCCCGTTGGGCACTCTGGGCGAGGGGGAATTCTTTGGCATTTCCAGGGATGCAGTGCCGGCGAGCTCAGGGGTGCCAGAGGAGCAGCCCCGGTCCCCACCGCAGCCTGGGGATGTTCCGGGAGCTCCTCGTGGGGCTGGCTGCAGAGGCACCATCTGCCTCCATCCCTGGGCACCGCTCCCGCCGCAAAAATTTAATAATGAGGAAAGGCAAAAGAGGGAAAACAGGAAAACAAGGCACTTCTGTGCTTCCAGTTCGCCAGCAACTGGCAGCAGTTTCATGTGTATATATCACTAATGCTGCTTTATGAGCTCCAGTCCTACTGGCATAATTTTTTTAAAAATCCCTTTTCCAGAGTAATTGCTGTTTGTTTTGTCATTTCTCAGTGGACAATTACAGTTCAAAAACAAGAGTGCCTTTGAAGATTGCGAGCGGCGAGTGAGGCTTCATTAACACACTATTAATGCTCCATCGAAACTCACTTGAACTCCACCTGCCTGGGGCCTGGGACAGAAGAATCTGGCTTTGCAAAGCGAGGATTATTTGATCTATTTAAAATACTCACAGTATGGTCTCCTGGATACATTTCAACGTCAGCAGTTTGGGAGGCTGAAATATCTCCTGTAGGTTTGTGCTGTAACTTGATCATTCAAAAAAAAAAAATCCATTGCAAAGAATAATCCTCTCCTTTTTTTTTTCCTGGAGGAGGGAAACAGAGAGACAAATCTGAACCTGGTTTGTCTCAGGATGGAGTCCTTTACCTGGGATTAAAGCATCGAGAAGAACAGAACAATTTTGATTCAAACAAGAGGCTCCCCAGCCAAGAAGAGCTGGGGTCACCCCACCAAGCCTGTCAGGGACATGATGCCTTTGGGAGTGTATTGGGAGAGTTTCCAAGGCCTGATGGTGCAGTGATGTCAGGAGTGAGGAGAGCTGTTAAAAATAAAAAAGAGAGAAAATCAGGAAGTTTCCTGCTTAGCTCATTTTTACAATGTTGTTGTGAGGGAAGGTTTGCCCTGGTAAATCAGGGCTGTGGGGTTCTCACCACCCGTCCGTCCATTCATCCCTCTGAGGTTACTCTGGTGTTTCATTGCTCGTCAGGAATGTTCCTCCTTAATTAATATTATCCATCACCCGGGAATGAGGCCGTTTGCTGGGAGCTGGTGCTCGGGGCTGCTGCCAGAGCCGGGCCCTGCTCCTGACTCTGCTCCCAGCAGGGTTGGGGAAGGTTCCACCACCCCAGCTCTGACTGGGAGCTCAGAGCTCAATATTCTTCTTCTATTAAAGATGCAAATGTGGCTCTGGACTCATGTCCCCGGGCAAAGAGATTTTCCCTAAAGGGAAGGAAGAGTTTTCTTTCTGCTGTGCAAACGGGGAAGGTGGCCCTGAGCAGGGAGGTGTCTGCCCGAGGCTCTGGAGCTGGCACCCAGCACCGGTGGGAGCAGGGCAGTGAAGGGCTGCATCCCTGGAGATGCTTTTGGGATGTTTGGCTGTGCCAGCCCTCCAGGGGAGCTTGGGCAGGACGGGACAGCAGCACCAGGGTTTAATTTGTGTGTAAGCACAAGATTTTGGCCACTTTCCTGTGATTTCCAGTCCACTCCTATTGCAAAGTGCAACCCTGGAGCCCACTGAGCATCGCTGAGGAGGGGATGGAAAAGAAGAGGGGAAAAGGGAGCTGCTGGAAACAGCTGCCATTAAGCCATTCTTTTAAACCTGGAAAAGCTTCCTCCAGTCCACCTGAGGAGGCTTAAGAGACTCTGTGCAGCAGGGAGGCGAGCAGCCCTGGAATTACGCCCTGGAATTATGGTGCAGTAATTGCTTGGTACTTACAGTCTAGGTCTAGAAGATCTCCAAGTAATAACTCATTGGAAAGATATTGAGCTCTCATCACAAAGAGGAAATATGGTCTCTAAACAGGCAGCTAATGGCATGCAATTTATCTGATGGCAAATCACCCACGTTCATTACTCTGCAGCACAGCCAGAAAGAGAAATACAAAATTAGCTGAAGGAGAGACGGAAGGAGGGAAGGACACATTTCCTTCCAGTGTTTCTTCAAGGTGGCTCTTGGAATTAGGGCAGCTCTTTGTACCCAGAGCTGCTGCCAGTGCAACCCGGCCAGGAAAACCCAATTTATGTGCATCTTCCTCCC
This sequence comes from Cnemophilus loriae, assembly GCA_013397755.1. Classification (NCBI taxonomy): domain Eukaryota; kingdom Metazoa; phylum Chordata; class Aves; order Passeriformes; family Corvidae; genus Cnemophilus; species Cnemophilus loriae. The sequence goes on from VZTF01007412.1 coordinate 455,366, forward strand.
TGGAGACAACAAAAATGTTTTCTGTTATTATTTTCACACTATTCAGAGTTCTTATTGAGAAAAGTCTCAACACTCATCCAGGAAAACCTCGGACTAGTGGAGTTTTCATTGTCCTTGCTCATCTTTGCCAGTGCTGTGGCTCCAGGGGTGAACAAAGACCAGATACTCTTTTATGCCTTTCCAGCTCCTGAGCGTCGCCGTGCCGAGGTTGGGAATGCCTCACAGCTTCCTCTGCTTTACAGCTTCCTCCCTCTCCACTTCTTTTACTCTCTTCCGGGTATTTCTGGTGGAGGAAATGGCTTGCTGACTGCACCAGGCTTTTCCCGAGGGATGGGTAATGTTTTCCAAGCATTGGTGTGGGTGCCCGGTGAGGGGACTGCTCTGCGGGAGATGCTGGGTGAGGAACAGCCCAACTGGGCACCCCCAGAAAGCAACCACAGTCTCTCCATCCATCATCCTTGAGGTAAACATACATCTAATCCATCCCTGTGCATCTCAGGAGCTGTGGTTTCCCTCTGCAGTCCCGAGTGGAGGTGTCTGGAGCAGATGGGGAGGAGGGGGAACGTGCAGGGTTTTTCAAAGCCATCAGCGACGCGGGACTGACAGACCCTGGGCACTTCTTCCTTCTGCCTCAGGGTGATGCTTAGGGAGGAATCACAGGATTGTTAAGGTTGGAAAAGGTCTCTGAACACATGGAGTCCAACCATTAACCCAGCACTGCCAGCTCTCCACTACCCCGTGTCCCTTCGCGTCACAGCTGTACATTTTTTGAGCTCCCACAGGGATGGTGGTTCCACCACTGTCCTGGGCAGCCTGTTCCAAATGCCTGGCAACCCTTTCCACGAAGAAATTGCTCCTAATATTGAAATAAACCTCCCCTGGTGCAACCTGGAGCCTTTTCCTCTTGTCCTAGCGTTTGTTATGTGGGAGAAGAGACGGACCCCACTTGTCCACAGCCTCCTTCCAGGGAGTTGTGGAGCACTTGGAGTTGAAATGTAACAAAACTCACTGGCTGATCCTGAAAAATCCTCCTTTGCGCCACGAGCTGCTGTGGAAAGGCCTGAAGGACTGACCCCTGCCCAACGCCTGCCCAGGATCCATCCCCCAGCAGCAGCTGCTGGGATCACTGAGAATTTGCAGGTTGCACACACTGAAAGAAAAAAAAAATCTAATTTTAGTTTGCAGAGCAAGTGCCTTCATCAATTAATTATCCTTCATTGTGGAGTTATGGAGGAAGGTTGAGAAAAAAGCTGTAGCACTTCTTAATTCTTAATTTGCCTTTTTTTGGATAATCAGAGGGACACAGTGGCTTGGGGGGTGTTAAGTAGAGGCTGCTGTGGATTTTGCCTCCTGTTTTCTGATGGCCAACAGGAAGTTATAAACCCCTGAAATAACCTTGATTTCTTGGGAGAGGATGCTTTGCTTCAAAGAATTCCTTCCACTTCCTCCCAGGGTGACTACGAGAATGATCCAGAAACAATGTGAAATCTAATTTTCTGTTAGTCATACACAAAGCACATCCAAGTCATCGCTTCGTGCTTGGAAATTTGTCATTTTAATGCGACTGGAGATCCTGCTGCAGTTCTGAGCTGTCACCTGCCGGTGCCAGGGCCAAATCCTTGCTGGGACTTTCCTGCTGCAGCAGCTCAGCCTTGAGCCCCTCTGTAACCCTGTAATTCATCTGATCCTGTGCCTGGAAAAGAAACCAACAGCTCAAGGCATGGAAGGGAGGCACCTTTTCCTTCCTTTGCTTGGCCATCATCTATTTTGGAAGGTGCCCTGCTCCTCTCCGGAGAGGTGGCTGCTGTTTTCTGCTTTTCATCCCCTTTCCTCAGATTCCCAAACACTTCCCACCACCTTTCCCTGGGACTGGTGCATTTTGGTGATGGATAGATGTCCTTGGGGTCCAGAGGAGGGAATTAATTTAAGATCTATTTTGGTGATGGACAGATGCATTTTGGTGATGGACAGATGCCCTCAGAGTCCGGAGATGGGAATTAAATGAGGTTAAATCTGGGGGCAATTCCAACAGTCTTTTCTTGGAGATTTTCCTGGCAGGGCTGGCTGCTGGCAGGAATCCTGCCTGGCTCGGGCCACCACCAGCTGTGGACGTGATGATCCACGTGGCACCAGCCAAGCTGCCCCAAAGGCTTCCCCACCCTGCAGCAGACACCTCCAAATTCCACCCCCATCTCAAAAGTTCCTGCCATAATTTTTAATCCCTCAGGACTGAGGCTTAAGAGAGATCAGCAAGGGGTGATGCCCTGGGCTTGTGAGGAGCAGAGGGACAGCCCAGGCCCTGGGGACTGCTGGGGGAGGCAGAGGGATGCTGGCACCTGTGCTGGCTCTGTCCCCTCGCCCCAGGAGAGCTGGAGTGGATTCACAACGGGAGCAATGATTTGCAGTGCATGCCAAGCCAGGAACATTAAGAATAAATCACTCATAACTGGGAAGACGATAATAACAGAAGCCTCTGGGGAAATCTGTACTGCTGAACAGCAGCTTTTATTATTTTTTTCTTTTTTCACTTGAAGTCACTTAATGAACCCTCATGTTGAAATCTTCAGAAAGACTCACCTTAGGGGGTATTGGGAAATATTGATAAATAGTGTTTGGCACTCCTGGGGATCTCAGCGAGCGGCACCAACATTGTCACAGCAGATGGACTGGATGCCTCCAGATTTTTTTTCCCACCCTCTAGGGCTCTTCCTACCTGCAATCGGCAGGCAAGGTCCAGCAAGGAGTCAGCAATCCCCATCCCAGCACTCACACAGCCTAATTCCCAGGGAAAGGGGCTGTTAGCTCAGCAGGAAGATCCATTTAATCCCAAACTTTCCCAGGAAACAATATATTAGCTGTAAAACAGCTTCCACACTTTATTTGCTGGTAATTTACAGCCCACACTGTGAGACAGTGCAATATTTGCAAGCAATTAAAGAGAGGATGACTCAACAACAGCCACCTCGGGTCAGATTTTCAAGTCTTCATTGCTCATAATTAAGAAGGGATTTGGGAAGCAGTGGCTGCTGCCCCAGTCCCTGGCAGTGCCGTGTCCAGGGAGCTCCTGCCATCGGGCCTTGGGGACTCTGGGCAGGTTTGCCACTGGAGGAGAAGGAAGTGTTTACTGAAGATGGGAGGAATGGTCCCAGGGAGCTGTCGGCAGAGATAATCAGTACAAGGGAAAGTTTTGGATGGGGTCTGGGCTGGTTCAAGCCAAGCCTTGCCAGGGCAGGGGGGGTGAAGTTTAAGGGGCTGTGCTGGCTCTGGCATGAGCGGGACGAACGCAGGGGGAAGCTCCATGAAATCCTTGGGGCAGCTGCCCTCTGTCCTCCAGCAGCCTGGCACCTCCGACCAGCCCTCCGGCTGCCTCCCTGCCCGGCCCGGCTGCAGGAGCGCAGGAAAGCGAGGAGGAATTTTTCAGCTTGGCAAGACAGCCAGCACAGCCCGTGCGTGCGGAGCCCGGGATCCTCCCGGCCTGGCCGCGGGTGGAATCGGGATGCACAGCCCGGGATCCTCCCGGCGTGGCCGCAGGTGGGATCGGGATGCACAGCCCGGGATCCTCCCGGGTGGAATCGGGATGCAGAGCCCGGGATCCTCCCGGCCCGGCCGCGGGTGGAATCGGGATGCACAGCCCGGGATCCTCCCGGGTGGAATCGGGATGCAGAGCCCGGGATCCTCCCGGCCCGGCCGCGGGTGGAATCGGGATGCAGAGCCCGGGATCCTCCCGGCCCGGCCGCGGGTGGAATCGGGATGCTCCGCACCGGGAGCCGGCTCTGCCCTCCCGCCAGCTGGGGCTCTGCTGCCAGAGCTCATCACCGTCTGCTGTCCCCAGGAGACACGCAGAGGAAGTGTTTGACTCGGATTTACATCCCTCAGCGGATATTCTCGGTGTACTTCGGACGTGTGACAAGTCACCGCCGAGCCTCTGACAGCGCAGAGCAGCCGTGGGGGCCGAGCCGGGAAACTGAGGCACGGCACTGAAGTGACACCTTGGCGTGGCCCAGCAGAGCCGGCGGCCGTGCCAGCAGCACCGCTGGGTGTCACCAGGGCCAAGCCAAGCCCTGGACACAGGGCAGTTTGCCTGCTGGATGGCGTCCTGCTGGCGGGATGGGGTCACCCCCGACTGCTCCTCTTCCGCCCGAGGGATGCTGTTCCTTCCCTCCCTGCCCATCACACCCCCCACAGCTCCTCGCTCCTTCGAACGGCTCCGTTTGCTCCTCTGATGCTCGTTCTCCGGGTAACCTTGCTCCAGAAAATGACTCTATTTACCACCTGCTTTTCNAGGGTCTCTGGGTGGGGAAGGGTTAATGGCCCCTCCCTGACTCAGAGAGCTGTAAAAGGGAGGGAAATGGGGTTTGCATCTCCTTTCTGTTTTGGGGGAGGGAGGAGGCCAAAGGCCGGTGCTGCTGGGGAGCAGGGCAGGGTCAAGGGCTCTCCCATGGTTTCATCCCCCCTGCCCACGGCTTTCCCCAGCCCCACGTTCCCAAGGAGCTTCGGTGCTGCTGGGGGCATCCTGGTGCCTTCAGCTGGAGCCACCGCCGTCCCTGGCACACGTCTGCCTCTGGAAATGTGGAAACTTGTCTCTGGAAACATGGAGAGACCCGAGGGTCACACTCACGGCTCAGGCACACGGGAGGAAGCAAAAACACACAGAGAAGTGAACCCGCCCTGCTCTGCCTCGTGGCCCCTGCTGCAAACAAACAGCATTTCACAGCCAGGGATAAAAGGCTGGAATAAATCACAGCAGCCACTGGAGCAGGTACAGCTCCCTGGCCACAGCAGGCGGGCAGGGACATCGTCGCTGTGGGGGCTCAGCCGAGCTGTCACCCCTCGAGGTGGCTTCGTGCCGTTCCCCTCCCGGGGCCCCCTGCTTTCCAGCTGGCTGGTGCCCCGTGGCACCTTGCCTGGCAGTTTCCAATGATTCCAGGAAATCCCAGAGCCGGGCCATACAAGAGCTGCTGGTCTGGCAGTTTTGCCATAAACCATTCTTCATTATCTAGGTTTCACTGGATAACCCAGGCCCTGTTGAAGAAGTGCTGTTTCTTCTGCAGTCAGCTGTATTTTAATAGGTTACATTATGGGTAAAACACCCCCAGAGAAAATCCACGCATTGTTCCATTCATCAGCCACAGCAAGTTCAGAATAAAAATATTCCAAGGTGAGGTAATGTCCTGTGACACTGTGTAAGTTAATTTATAAAAGAATTAATTGTGTTTAGAAGACAGGATGAAACTTTCTCCAGTCAGCCAGGGCTGGAGCAGCCCTAAAATGAAATGTACAGGTAGAAAAAAACAGTTCCTCCATAAAAGATGGGTTGTTTTGGGCATGTTTTTCATTTTTCAAAAGTTCAGGTGCTAAAAGTGTAAGAGGAGTGGAAGTGCAGCTCCCTGAGCTGATCAAGCCAGGGAACTTCTGCTGCTCTGCTGATTCCCATCAGCTGGAGCACTGCTGCCCTGCCTGGTACCCTCCTGGCTGTTAATTAATGCTAAGGAGAGCTCTGGGGTGGGTGAGGCTGCCAAAGCCTTTCCTGGGCTGTGCCATCCCCATGGAGCTGCCCTGGGGTGCTCAGAGCAGTGCCAAGGGCTCAGCTGCACCGGGGGCTCTTGGGCTTCAGGCTTCTCCCAGCCAGGGTTCACAGGAATTTGGCCACCACGAGCATCCCACTGGCTTCGAGGTCCCTGAGCAGGGAGGGGACACGAGCACTGCTGTGTCCTCTGTGGGCCAAGGGAGCTGCAGGCTGTGGGTGCCAGCTGTAAAAGGCCTGGGATGCCATTATCCCAGGAGATTTCCACGCTGCTTTTTGTGGCTGCACTTCCCTGGGTGCCTTTGGGACATGGGATCTCTTCTGTGAAAGTCCTGGCACCTCCTTGGGCTCCTGTCCCGTCCCCATCAGATCCTGATCGGTGCAGCCGGGGACGGGGACACATCCCAAGGCGATGCCCGGGTGGGGACACACATCACACCAGGCCTTGCTGGGGATGATCCCCGTGGGCTTTGGGTCTGGCTGCAGGGACTCCCTGGTCCTGCACACCTGATCTCCCCCCAGCAACGACGGATGGAGCCAGGAGGGACCCTCCAGGCCTTTTATTCCAATGAATGCTTGCAAATTCTTCCCCCTTATCTGGCAGCTTTCGCCTCAGCCTTGCAAAAGCAGTGAGGAGTCTCCATTCTGTAGCTATTTTTCACCCTAATGATTTATAATAGATGACGAAAATGGAAGTGCTGGAGGAAGAGAGGCCCAGTCTGGGCGCTCGGATGGCCCTAATGAAGTCCCATCCAAGTTCCCATTTGTTGTCAGCTATTAATTCTCTCCCCGATTCAGTCCCCAAATTACTTTCCCTAGAACTGAATCTAAATATGAAAATCAATTAAGAAGGGAACGAGTAGCTACATCTGGGAGAGGAGGCAAATATAATGACAAATCACCTGGTTCCTTTCAAGCATGCAAATTAACATTTAGAGTGTATTTTGAGGAAGGGGAGCTTGGAAATGCTGCTTCACAGAAACTGCTAGATCAATTTTCCAAGCCTGAGTGCTGGAGATTCTTCAAAGTTACTGAGGGCTCTGTCTTGGGATAAAAATATAAAAAGGACAAGAAATCAATGCTGATAATTAATTTAGCAGAATCTATTCGTTCTTTCTCCTTCCAGTCAATGCAAAGAGAAAATCATACAGGAGCTGAATTTTACATTTCCACAGAGATTGTGCCGGGACAAAATGAATAAACGTTCATAAATTAGTTCAAAAGCTCTGCTATGCTATTGAAGTGGGGCTTTTTAATTAACGGGGGGAATTTGTCATCATTTTCCCCCCTGCCCTTGCGAGGGGAAGCGAGTGCCATCCAACGTGCCTGGGCAGCCCAGCCCTCCAGAGATCCAGCAGCTCCAGGCCGGAATGTGGAAGAGCTTCAAGCTGGAAAGCATCGGTTCCCAGGCTCCTTTCTTAACGTGGTTTTTTTGTGGTAGGTCTGGTTTCATCTGGTGCCCAGTTTGACGTGCACCTGATGCATTGCAAAGCCCAGCATCCACACTGGGAGCTCGTGTCCCAGCCAGGATCCTGCTTGTGTCCTGCAAACAGGAGCTGGCTGGGAGTTTGTGGGACTCACACTTTTTCATAGGGCTCGTGGCAGGACAGGAAAACTAAACTAAAACAGGGTCGATTCAGACCAGATGTAAGGAAGAAATTTATTTATGGTGAAGGTGGTGAAACCCTGGCACATTTTGTGTTTCTGTAAGTAGTTTGGGGTTTTGTAGGGTTCCTAAATAGTTTAGAGGAGCCTCAGTAAATATTCAAGGAGGTTGCAGGATTGGTAAACAGTTTAGGAGGGTTGCAGGGTTACCAGAAGGGCTGGGCTGGGATCCTGGAGCAGGGGCACGTCCTGTGCTCTGTCCAGCAGCAGGCAGAGAGGAGCCACTTTTTAATTATTTAATACTCATCTTCCCTCCCATTAGCAGCTAATGGGAAGTGCATGGATTTTGGTAATGAATCCCCAGGAGGGTACTTGAGTTTAAGGCAAAACCTGTCCAGTTAAATGTATCCTGTGGAAATGGATTTAAATGCCCTGATCCTCCAGCCTCGGTTCAGTGGGAGCACATTGCCAGAGACAAGGGCTGGGCAAAAATGTGAAAGTGGAAAATAAGAGGGGGAAAATCATCCTGAGCAGGTTTTGCCTTTGTTCTCAGCTTCACCAGTGACGGGGGATGAGGAGAGCTGGGGACACGCGGCTGCAGCGTCCGGATGGATTCACCTGCGGAGCTGCCTGTGCCCTGGCAAAGGGAAAGGTCTGGTTTGATTTTTCAAACCTGTTTAGTGACCAGTGTGCTGTGGCCTAGACCATGCGGGGGCTGGAGGAGGGATGTGTCCCTGCAGTGCTGACAGGGACAAAGCCCGAGGTGCCTGTGGAACAGGGGATGTGTAAAAACCAGGGCTGGCGAGAGGAGTTTGCTGCTGTTATTGAGGTGTTTGGCCCTTGCTCCATCTGCAAATGGTTGATCAGCTGATTAATTTCCATGGCAATATCCTGTATATCTTGATTAATGCGTGGCAGACTCATGGGTTTGCTGTCTGGGGGGTTTGTGTCCCATGCCAGGAGGCCCAAGAGAGACATCCCTGGGATGCTGGCCCACACCTCCAGCAAGCCCAGGCTTTGCCCAGTGTTCAGGGACTGAAACATAAGATTTTGCTCCTATACAAACAAAACTTGTGGTTTTCATTTTGTTTGTGTATGAACACAGGGATTTCCCCCCTGCAGCCCAGGGATGTGGGATGTGCTTCTGGATCCCAGCTCGTTATTATCACCTTGATAACGCCCAGGAAGAATTAATACACAATATCAAAATCTAAAATACGTGGAGTCCAGAGGATGCAACTTGAAAACATGCTCTAAATCCCTCTAAACAGTTTATTTCCAGCCTGGATGTCCCAGTGAGGAGTGGCAGCTGCTCGTAGATTTCCACCTTTTATGAGGATCTGGTCTCTGAGATCAGATTCAGATTCTTTGCTCCAAGCTGGGAAAAAATCCTGCTGTGCCAGGCAGCTGAGCCTTCTTGGTGCTGGAAAAGAGAAAAAATTCCCTGCTGCTTTAGAGCAAGGGATGATTTCTGGGACAGGAAGGACAGCCAAGGAAAGGTTCATTTATTATCCTTGTCATGGATTTTATTAGTGAAGGGTCTATTATAGGCATTTTTCTCTTTCTGCTTGCTCATTGTTTTTCCTTAGGACTGGCTGAGCTGTTCCCCCCTTGTCAGGTAATGAGGGTGCAGGGAGCAAACCTCATTAATCAGAGCTGGAGGATGGGAACTGGGACATGGCCCATCCAGCCTCTTTTAAACCCTCAGTGCTACATCAGCCCAGGACAAACCATCACCCCCAGTCCAGCAGCAGCCTGAGCCTCCCAGGACTGGTCCCGGTGCCCTCTGGTCCCAGTTCACTCCATGCAAACCCCCACGAGCTCCAGGGCCGTGTTTGGCAGCAGATCCGAGCTGTTAATTTCCCTCCCTCACCAACAAATAAATCTCCTGGTGGATGAGGTTTCTGTGATGGGTATTGGCCACGATCCGAGTAGGGCAGGCAATCATGTTCAATTATTTCATTAGCAGGACGAGGCTCATCCCGGTGACTCCGTGCACCGGCTCTGTGCTGGGGCAGCAGGTTGGTGCTCCACAGGGGTTGGATGCTGTTTGCTCCAGGTTTTCCAGCCCTGTCCCCCCTTCCCAGGGCTTCTGAGCTGCCTCTGCCTCATCACTGGCCTGGGCCACACGGCAGCTGCTGGAAATGAAGGAAGTTCTATTTCCTCTGTCTTGAAAAAACATAAACGATCTATTGAAAGAGTGGCTGATCAAGGGTTAAAATTTCATTGGACAGCTCGGTTGCTGTGTCTGTGTTTGGAGCTTCTGTGAGTTCTGCCCCCAGTTTGATTATCATCAAACCCCAGCACGTTTGTCATGGGGAAGGAGAACATCAACTGACATTTTTAGGCCAGGGCCAAATTCATCACTTGTCAGGCAGCTCTGCAGCCGTGCCTTCGCTGGGGAGCACGGAGGGGATGCTCCCAAACCAAGCAGGCTCCTGTGGGGAGCAAGCTGGTCCCACACTGCCCGACGTGTTCCCTGTCCCATCGCCACCGTCCCTTTGTCCAGTTTGTGTCCCAGCACATCTTGTCCAGACAAACCCCCGAGCCAGAGCCCGTGGCAGCTGTCACAGGAGTTACTGAGCTGGATTTCTCCAGCCTGGGAGGGATCCTGTCCATCCGTGGGGGGTGCTCTGGGCTCTGCAGGGACAAGGCCCATGCCCAGATGTCCAGAGGCTTCGCACGCTCTCCATGGCCCCAGCAGCAATGGAAATGTGTGTCTGAAGGTAGAGCCAGGGCGTGCTTTGCTTCTCCTGCACACAAAGCCAAGGCAAGGAAGAAACCCACTCAGGGGGTGCCAGGTCTGGCAGGACCCTCCCCAGATATGTTTTGCTCTTTTTCCTGCACCACCCATCCCAGAGGGCTTATACAAAGCAGTTTTGGTCTCTGGCCACCCTCGAAGAAACCCAAGGTACTTCTGAGCCCCTGACCCTGACTGGCTGGAGGATGCACACGGGGAAGGAGCACACGTAGTCCTCAATACTGCCCGGAGGTGAGCGGCAGGAGGGGAAGGCGGGGATGAAACATCCCCTTAACAGGCTTAGTGTCACATGCCAGGCAGCACAGGGCCTGGAAAACCAGAGAATTTAATGGGAAAGACATTGTCAGGCTGAATAGCATCAGAGGGAGAGGCACTGGGGCTTGGCATCTTGGTAGCAGCAGCAGCAAAGTCTTGCTTCGAAGGAGCTGCTGCTCCTTCACTCGTATTTTGGCAGGTCAGTCTCACTGATTTTGGGGAGTGCTGGATGGGTGTTTTATCCTGGGGTGCAGGAGTGAGGCAAGGCCTGCAGCCTGGCTGGATCAGCTCCTTCTTGGGTCACAGAAAGTGGCAGCTCTGGGATTTGTCCCCAGGTGTGTGACATGTCCTTCCTCAGTGGCAGCGGCTGCAGGGCGTGAGTGTTGTCCACACTGAAGAAAGCAGAAGTTTGGAAAATAAGAGATGTGTGAAGGCTTGGTCAGAGGTCAGCACTGGGTGAATGCTCTTCTCCCTGGTGGGAATCCCTCTGTTAAAGCCCTGGGGTGATGTTTCTGCTGCAGCCAGCGAGGCCCTGCCCCAATCTAGGGTGATCCCAGGGTGATCCCAGCCCCAGGCTGCCAGTTCTCTCTTCCCTGGGTGTTATTCACAGCAATCACAGCACTTTTTGGTGCAGCAAAGATGTTCCAAGTGGGATCTGCCTCTCCCCTTTGCTCTGCCACCCTCACCCTCTCCCAGCCCTCTCCCTGGGCACACTGGGGTTGAAATTCCTGATCCTTCTCCTCATCTCCAGGCTCTGCAAGAGGAAAAAGCTTTGATAGCTCAGCCCTCAGCTCAAGCAGCTCAGTGCTAACAGCAAATGGTTTTGTTTGCCATCAGGACAATGGTTCAGGTTGATCATCAGGAAGAGTTTTTTCATGGAAAAGGTGGTCAAGCATTGGAATGGGCTGCCCGGGGGGGTGATGGATTCACCATCCCTGGAGATGTTCACAGAACAACTGGACAGGGCACACAGTGCTATGGTCTGGTTGGCAGCGTGTAGATCAGGCACAGGCTGGGCTCAATGATCTTGGAGGTCTTTTGAAGCCTAAACAATTCTGTGAAACGATTCCAGGGCCCAGGATCAGAGTTGGGAGCACTGACCTGTGCCCATCATTACCTGTGCCTCATCGTGCCGTGTGTGGGACCTTTCTGGAGAGAGAATCTCAGCACTTCCCTCCTTTCCTGCTTCATCTGAGCATTGCTCTTGACTCTCCCACTGTCCAGTGTCCCCTCACAGTCAGGAAAACCTTCCCCTGCCAGCTGTGAGGTGCTGTGGGGCATTCAGGCACTGTCAGTGTCCAGCCCAGACTGTGCCAGAGGGTTTGACCTGCCACATGAACCTTTTATAGGGTTTTTTCTCTGGTCCATCCAGCTCTCAGCCCACTGTCCACCTTTTTGGGGCATGAGGGGCTCTCAGGAGGCAGGGGGAGTGGGGGCAGAGAGAAGAGCAGGAGGGTGCCTGAGAGCACAGGCAGGGCCTGACTGGGTGCTTGATCCAGATCAAATGCTCGGAGCTGTAAATATTTCCCTGAGCCTTTGAAATGTGTTTGCTCCAGCTGCCTTTGAACCTCCCCTTCGGGCTGGTGCTTGGGAAAACATCCTGGGAGTGCCTGGAATAGCCCTTTGGGAAAGGGCCTGGGGGATCTGGGATGCTGGGGGCAGCAGGATGCAGCCTTTCAGGGTCATGGGGATCCTTCATTCCTGGAGCTCCTGGTGCTGCAAGGTCCCCACACGACTTCCAGCACCCACAAGCAGGGTGCCCCCAGAGCAGCTGTGTGAGGAGGAATAACCTCCCAGCTGCTGAACCTTCCCTGAAGGAGCTCTGCAAACAGCAAAAGATGAGGTTTACCCAATTAATAACTGCATGTGGTGCTGGTGTTTGCTCAGCTGTGCCCGTGCTTTGTGCTGATTCAGAGGCAGGGAGGGTCTGTGGCGTGTGGGCTCCTCACTCTCACCACGTATGGAATCTGCAGCTCCATCCCTGCAAACCCCTCCGGGGCTGGCACCCCCTGGTGAGCTCCCTCTGCTCTGGAATAGCAGCCAGGGGTCTTCCTGAGACCACCCAAAAGGGGCCACAGCCCCAGACCCCAGGCCTGAAGTGATAAAAGCCCACCCTGGTGTGCACAAGCTCCCGGAGCTCTTTCTCCGACCCTGGGAAGACCTGTCCTGCAGGGGATGAGGTGACAGCACGCTCGGGCATGCTGATATTTCCCTGTCCCAAGAACCCACCTCTCCACCCCACACACCCTTAGTGAGGCCCCAGATCCCCAGCCAGCAGCAGGGAGTGGGAGCTGAGTGTCGGCAGGACCATTTTGGGTGCGGGTTTTGGCTCCACGGTGAAGCTGGATCCTGCTGGGAGAGGACTGGAGGTGGATAAACCTGACCAGCACCACGGGCTGGTGGAGCTCGGGGCTCTGCTTAAACCCATCTCAGGGAAACCACAAAAGCCCAGCTTAAGTGGTCCCAGCTGGTGTCCAGCACTTTGCTGGCTGCACGTGGAGAGCCCAAATGAAGAATCTGCACCCAGTCCGGGTGGAATGATGGAAAACCCTGGGACTCACGGGATCCCACTCGGACCCAGCACCCACTTCAGCCTCAAACCAGACACTTTCCTAGCTGTTTGTCCTGCCTCCTGCTTGGGTTTAACTCAGGAAATGCAGCTCCAGGCTGCAATGCTGTGACCCCTTGTGGGTGTGTCTGTCCTGCATCTTAGCCAGAAATTCCCATTTTTCCCACTATAAATAGTATTTATGTGTGTGTGTGCATTTATAGATGTAGAGACAGCTTTGCAAGCTGATACCCAATCCTGCAGTGCTGGGTTAGCAGTTGGACTCGATGATCTTTAAGGTCCTTTCCAACCTTAACTTTTCCGTGCTTCCATAATTATATACATTTTTATATAAATAAAACAGGCAGCTTTGCAAGCTGATATCCAATCATGCAGTGCTGGGTTAACAGTTGCACTCAATGATCTTAAAGGTCCTTCCCAACTCAAATGATTCTCTACTTCCACGAATTTATATATATATATATATATATATGTGATATATGCGTATTTATATACATAAGCAGATTTATAAGTTGAAATCCAGTCATGCAATGCTGGGTTAATGGTTATACTTGATTTTAAAGGTCTTTTCCAACCTAAATGATTCCCAACTGCATCCACGCACTGAAGAAAATAGCAGTGGGATTTTGCAGCAGGGGAAACTGAAGCCCAAGCTGGCCGTCATGTACCTGAAGAAATCAGTGTTCCTCACATTAATTCAGTTATCCAGGGAAGGGATGGACCACCCTGAATGCCTTTGTGCCAGCCCTGTCCTGGATTTCAGAGCAAACTGCTCAGTTATTTCCCAGGAATTGTCCAGTATTACATGAAAAATGAGATCTACATTGGGCTCTCGTGAGGGTGAAAGGCACCGGTGTGAACTGGGATTAAGGTTTTCGTTTGGTTGGTTTTGCTTCCTCCTTTATTTCCGTGAGGGATGACAGCAATAGCACCGTGGCTGCAAAGGCAGAGCTTGCTTGGAGGGAATCCAGCCTGGTTTGACACTCTGTTGCCCTGAATGACAAGAACGAAATTAAAATGGAGGGAAAAAAAAGAAAAAATGGAAAGAAAGAAATTCCAGCAGCCACCGCTCCTGCTCTGGCATTGCTAATCCAGCAGCTGAAGGTTTATTTGTACTGACTAAGCTGAAGTGAGCAACTTAATTCCTTTTTAATTCTCTTCAGAAGGCTTCGAAAAGCCTAATAGCTGTTTTCCTGCTTGCTGGGAACTCCGAGGCAGCCCCCAGCCCGCCCAGGCTCTGTGGATTCCGGGATGGTGGCTGGGTTTTCATCAGCCCTTCCCAAGAATGGGTGAGATTGGAGCCTGGAGCAGGGCTGCAGGAGCTGCTGAGGACGGAGCTGTTATTCCTGGTGCTTTATGCATTACTCAGGCAGCCACGGCAGGGCTGCTCCGCTGGCTCTGGCAGGGGCTCAGGGGTGGCCTCGCTCTGTCCCCTTGCCACGGGGCCACCCCGAAATGTGTCAGCCAGGACTTGGCCAAATGTGTCTCTTAAAGCCTCCCCCGGCCCTTGTGGCTCCAAAAGCATCTCAGGGGGGGTTAATACACTGCAAATCCCACTCAGGATTTACAGCATCCCTGTGAGCATCTCCAGGCCTGGGTGTGGATGTGGCAGAGCTGCTCTCAGGGCTGGTTTTTCCCTGGCAGAGCTGCTCTCAGGGCTGGTTTTTCCCTGGCAGCCCAGAGTGCAGAGCCACCAAAACCCCCATCCATGCACACGCTGCCTAAAATCCTGGGAAATACAGCAAAACATCCCACCTCACTCTGCCCTCAGTTAGAAACTGGTTATTCCAGCCCAGCAAACCTCTCTCCGTCCACCCGCAGTGGGTGCAAGGCAACCTTTATCTGTAAGAACCTCTTCAGCCAATAAACCATAAAAAAGTAAAAATCAAACTGAAAAAGAAAAGTCAAACCGAACCAAAATTTAAAAAAAAAAAACACAACCTCAAAGAAAGTGAAATCTTTTAATCAGTGTGGGCTTTCAGGAGGATTTCTGGGGTGGGCCCTGCACAAGAGTGGCTGCTCTTCCGTAGCCCTCTGAGTCTTGGAACATATTTGGAAGAACAGCAACGGAATTGGAAATTGAACTTTTTGTATTTGAGGGATGGGTGCCAGGTCTGGAAACAAGGAGGACAAAGGGAGCCCCAGACTGGCAGGAGAATGGGAGTTTTACCCTCCTGTACCATTTAATATCTGTGAACCTTCAGCCCACAACAAGAAATAGCCGAGAATTTGATGGAAAGCCGTGCACTTTTTTTTTTACTAGAAAATGGAAATCGCAGGGGATATTTGCTGGGAAGAGGTGATCTTGAAGGGTTTTGCTGGCGGAAGCTGGGGAATTACTTCAAACTCTGCCTAAATAATCGTCCACTGGTGATGGGAAACTGCATCTCATCGGGAGGTTGCCACTGATGTGTCATAATTCAATGAGCACAAAATCAAATCGCTCTGCTTGGTAACATCTCTATTCCTCATTTTCCATGAAAATAAGACATTTGCTATTTATTTGTTACGTGTCAATGCTGTGAGTGAGCCCAGCCTGCTGGAGAGGGGACTGGTCCCTGGTGGGCACTGCAGTCAGAGGCAGCAGCAAAGGTCCTGGTCCAGACTTACGGAGAAGGAGGATGCTGGTTCAGCTTGGAGGGGTCGGGATGGGCGCTGCCCTTTGCCCTGGGAGCATCCCAGCCTGCCTCGGTGCTGTCATGTGTCTCGTCCTCAGGGAGAAACCAAAGCGATCTTTCATGTGTGGGGCAAAGCCTGTTGCAAAGGAAAGCAAAGGATCTGGCAGGCTCGGAGGATTTTAGGAGGATGGGGTGGCTGATTTTAGGGGGATGTTAAAGAGTTGGTGTGGGAAGGGGTGGGTGATTTTAGGGGGAGGTTAAAGAGTTGATGGGGGAAAGGGTGGCTGATTTTAGGGGGAGGTTAAATGGCCAATGCATTCTTGCTGGTGACAGGATTTTGGGCACAGTGCAGAGCTCAGGCTCGGGGCACAGCTGACCCCACAGCTCACTCCACGCCACAGGGTGGTCCCCTTGCACACCAGCAAGGTGCGTGTAGCACACCCGTCAAAGAAAGGGCCTGATTTCTTTCCCTTGCTGTTTCCACACCCCGTTTATTGCCTAACCAGGAGCAGTTGCCTGCTCGGATGAAGGATGCTCCCTGCTCAGTGCCAGGGATGGGGAGCTGGGACTCTTGGACTCTTCTCTGGACATGTGGGGGACACCTCCGAAGCAACGCCTGGAGGTGGCAGGTCACACGAGGTGTCCCCAAGCGCTGCAGGAAGGGGTACAGCGGGATGCCCACATCCAAGGACCCTTCCTTCCTTCCCAGCACAGCCTCCAGGACCAGCCCTGCCCAAGCCATCCCCAGCCTCAGTCTCCGCTGACATCTAGTGGCAGTGAGGGCGCTCAGAGCTGAAGCCACAAGGAGGGCTCAGCCTTCCCTGCGGGCTCCCATCCTCGCCGGGATGACACCTCCCCCGGGGAGAGCCACCCCCCGGCACACAGCGTGTCAGGGACCTCGGGAACAGCGCCCCTGCCACCACTCCGGCTCTGCAGATGGGGACACTGAGGCGGGGAGGGGGTGCACGGCTTTGACCCCTGTGCCCGCCTGATCCAGTCCTCTTATCCTAAGATTAGGGGGAAAGGATGGGAGGAGAAGCCTCAACCTCCCTCGTGCGAAGGATGTTTGCTAATCTGAGGAGCTCAGCAGGAGGCTTAAATATTCCAGGGATTCACGCTTTTTAAATTTATAGTCCAGGACGAAAACACTCGGTCCAGAGCTTTTTAAACATCACAGCAAACCCTCGCTGGCTGCAGTTTGCCCGCTGTGCTGCCCTTTTCCCAGCTCCTCAGCAGTGGGAGCACGGCCGCCCTCCTGAGCGAGGGAGGGTTTGAAACGTGCTACTGGAGGCATCAGTCACGAGGGTTTCTCACATCTTCCCCATCTAAAGGAATGAAAATTTCGGCAGGACGGGTCAGCTTTGATCTGCTCGAATTGAGATAAAAGCCGTAAAATGGGAGTGGGGAGGGGGAGAATAAGGAAAAAGAAGAAGTAGCAGGAGAGGGACCCGTGAAGAGTTGGGGATGTTGAGGGCGGAGGGGCTCCACAGACGGGGGTTTCTCTCGATGGAGCTGGGTGACAGCTCCCCTGGTCTTGTCACCCCACCAAGGACAAGGGATGCACCTGCAAACCCACCTTGTAAAACCTGAGCTGGTGCAGCCACCAGCGCAACCCACCCTCAGCACCCGCACGGGTGGAAGGGCTGGAGCTGGCCTCGCTGCCTCATTTTACCACCTCCTCCTCCAAAAACATGCAACTTGATTAACTTTGTTGCAGTGCAAACAGAATTTTACGCTTTGTGTAGTCTCCACCGTTCTGAATTTCCCTCCCAAGGTGCCGCGGAGCCCAGCACAGCCTCCCCAGTGCAGAGAATCGCTCGTACAGGATCACATTATTTGATAGGGATCTCCCCGGTTTTTTTTTTCTCCCCACTGAGCATCCTCATCGCTGCCCCGGCGCTGTGCGTGCGCACAGGGAAGCGCTTCCTTCCCATTCACCTGCTGGAGATTGGGTGGATTCGCTGCCCTCGGCGGACCATCAGAGCACAGTGCTCCAGCCATCCCTTTTCTGCAGAACCAGGAGAGGAACTGGCAGCTCAAAGGCTCCGTTCCCAGCTCCACGGCGGGAGGGGCAGAGCAAAGGGAGCCTGACCCGGCTCCGAAGGGAAAGGTGGAATTCTTGGACAGCTGGACCCCGCTCCCCACTCAGGACTCCTGATCTACAGGGGCACCTAACCAAATTGTTGGTTTTCAAGTAAATTAGCTCCCGGGCAGGTCTGTAGCCGAGTGGCTCTGTTAAATAACTTCTGCCCCCGGAGGAAATGGTTTGCCAAGGAGGCAGGAGCCCAGAGCAGCTGGCAGGTGCCGATCCCCCTTGCTCACCACAGCCAGAGCCCGGCGTCCTGTGGCTCAAGGTGTTCAAAGCTCGAAGCTAAATGCTTTTTTAATGGGATAACATAGCCGTGATATTTATTTGAGGATCATGCTTCGCATGCAGGACGGGCTTTTTCCCTGTTTACTGGTTTTTTTTCTCTCGCCGCTGGAAAGAAGAAAATAAAAGCCTGTAATCTCCAGCTGGCAGACGCCGAGCAGATAAACTTCAGGTGCCTCCCAAGGCTCGTCGGGGAGTTTTGTCCTCCCTCCTTATCTCCACCTCCAGGTCGCATCATCCCGGGGATTAGCACAGTTCCTGGGGGGAGCACAGAGGCTGCTGTCCCATCCCTGCTCCGGGCAGGGCTCCCAAGGCGGGCTGCAATCCCAAGCCCTGCAGGCAGCAGCGTGTTTCCCGGTGATAAATAACCCTTCTCCCAGCTGGAGCAGCTCAGCCACCACGTGCAGACACTGCCAGTGGCAACACAGAGCCTGGCCCCTAAACCCATCCTGGCAGGAGCATCCCTGGAAGGGCTTGATGAGCATCAAGAAAGCAGTTTTCCCTATCTCCTCAGGTATTGTAACTTTCAGTGCTAATTACTGTGTGTTTTAATTCATCCAAAACTGATACGGTTTTCAAAGCTTGAATGTCTTGCTCTAACGTTTCCAGTTTCTTATTCCTTTTCTTTTCCTTTGAACTCCTGCAAGGGAGCCTCTGGGACTCCACAGCTCTTGCTTTATGTTTGCTTTTAATCAGCTTGCCTTTCTTCCCAAAAACAAAGACAAATAACGCTGCCACGGTTTCTCCTTGGAAATTTCTCCACATTGAGGAGAAGAGAGAGGGAAAGCGTGACTTGTTACAGGCTGAGTTTCCTGATGACTTTCCATGTTTTTATCTGGTTGGCTGCAAGACAAACAACTCTCTTAATTTAGCTGAGAAACTGAAGGACACACATATAATTTGGGAGTGATCCAGGCGAGGGAACCGTGGTGAGCAAGTGTGGTGGAAATGAGGGATCAGCAGGCCAGGGAGCCTGGTCCTCGTGGCAGAACCATCATGGCAAGAGTGGCACTGGTCCTGGTGTGAGGAAACCCTGGTCACTGGTGCAGTGGAACACTTCTGTAGGTGCTGGGAGGTGGGGTTGTGCTGCTCCGTGTGGGTTGAGGCGGTGCTTGGAGAAAGCACCACGGGTGCACCATGGGTGCCGTTCCTGCTGGCAGCACGTAAGGTAGAGCTGAGTTTCCTGGGATTATTCCAGAGGATGGATTCGTTGGCCAAAGGCACAAACCCTGTGCCAGACCTGAGGACGGTGCTGTGGCAATGCCTCCTCTCCAGGCAGGAATAACGAGTGGCTGCTGAGCACACCCCTCCACCACCCAGATGGCCCTGCAGGGCTCCCGGGGCACAGCCCCTCCACAGCTCTGGGGGACAAAACCTCCTTATTCTGCAGCCCAGGTGGGCTCCCGGAGGACGGGGGGCTCATGTGGGCATGGCCAAAAGGTGATGGAAGGAGATGTGGGAGGTGGCTGTCCGGGCAGGGCTCAGAAACCACAGCACAGCCCCAGTGCCTGTTCAGGCCAGCCCACACAGCCCACACCAGGAGGGCACTTGCAGGGCCCCTTCTCTCTCCTCCTTCCAAAGAAGCCAAGTAGAACATTTTGGGTCTTTTTTCTGCTTTTCTCATCTTTGCTCCCTGCTGGAGCTGATTTATCCCTCCGGCTCGCAGAGCTCCATCCAAGAGGGACATGTTTTGCCTTTGTAGTACATGAGATTGCTATAAATTATTGGCTGCTTTGTGTCAGCCAGAGCCCGACACAGCCCATAAAACTTTCTGGCCATGATATTGCTCTTGAACCTGGCACCAGGCTGCTGGTGGCGGGCTGGCACAGAGCCAAAGAAAGGAGTTGGAGCTCCAGGGACGTGCTGTTCTCCAGTGTGACACCCCCAGGCTTGTTCCTAAAGTCACCCATGGGCTTTATGAGCCCATGGAGCCCAGAAGGAAGAGCTCTGCCCTTGCTGTCACTCGTGGCTCTGGGTAGCCACTCTTGCTCCAGCTCTGCAGGGGATGGTGCAGGGAATGATGCCAGACTGTTCAGTGGTGCTCAGTGACAGGACGAGGAGCAGTGGCCATGAACTGAAACACAAGAAGTCCCACCTCGACATGAGGAAGAACCGCTTTCCATGGAGGGTAGGAGAGCCCTGGAACAGCTGCCCAGGGAGGTTGTGGAGTCTCCCACTCTGGGGACATTCCAAACCCATCTGGATGTGTTTCCATATCCCCTGCTCTAGGAGACCCTGCCTTGGCAGCAAGGTTGGACTGGGTGATCTCCAGAGGGCCCTTCCAACCCTGACTATTCTGGAATTCTGATTCTGTACCACCCCTGGCCACCCCTCCACTGCGGACAGGTGGGCAAAGCATTCCACAGCACGTGTTTCCAAGGCCTGCAGGTGTAGTAATAAAAATTTTTTAAAAAACCAAAAAACAAAACCAAAACCAACTTATTATTATTACTACTACTGCTGCTACTATTACTATCACCATTATTATTACTCTTATTTGCCAAGCACAGAACCAGTGAGGTTAAAACTCAGCTGTCTCAAGGCGAGATTGCTGCCTGTTCGCTTTATTATCCGTAAGTGATGTGTGCAGGAGGGCAGTGGGAAGCAAAGGGGGCCTCTCGAGAGCCACAAAAACTGGACTTTTAATTTAAATCTACCCTTTCCTGTTGGAGTGTCTCTCCTGTCAGTCCATTTTTTATTCCTGTTATGCAGCAGTGATCAGCAGGTAACAAGGGAGAGAGGAAACGGATGGTCTTGCAGCGCTGTCTGGCCGGTTCCAGTGCTGTAAATTATAGATATATATGGTACAAAGGAGTGCTGGGATATTAATTTCTGTTGTTGAAAATCACAGACCCTCTACTTTAATTTACTGCTAAATAATAAATGACTTTGCGAGATACTCGGCAAAGATAAAGACACCTCGGTAAATCAAACAGCTCATAAGCACTTAGGGCTCAGTCTATCTTGCATGTGTACTTAAGTGGTTTATATTGTTCTCAGAAAGCAGAAATAAGCAGGCGTTTAACTGATGCTATCTGCCAAAATAAAGGATGAACCCGTGAATCAAATGGTTTCCTGCAAATCCTCATTTGCATTTGAAGAGTGGAATGAAGAGCGGTGCTGCAGGGATCTGGAAACATTTAGGTACAAGGCTCAAACGTGTCCCGCAGGAGCCACGGGATGCAGGCAGTGGGGCCCCGCAGTGGGGCCGTCACAGAGAGCAGCAGGTGGGTTCATATAGGATTTGTATGGGGTTTATATAGGATTTGTATGGGGTTTATCCACAGCTCAGCAGGAGGAGGAATGGAGGGCACGGATAAGTCTGGAAGAAGCCAGGATTTGAAGCCGTCTCTCCTCACCCTGCACCTGTGAAAACACCATCCACGTGTTTCCATTCTCGAGGCACTCAAGACAAGAAATGGTGCAAAGCAAGGTGAGACAAAGGTGGCACTGGGGACCCAGACCTTCAGCGTGGATCTGCCATGGAGAGCCAGACCCCCGGCTGGTTCTGCCTCAGTTTCCCTCTTGGCATGCAGTGGAGGCCCTCCACCTCCCCAGGCTGCCGTACAGCTCTGTCTCCTGGCTCAGCACTTTTCTCTCCTCCCTGGGCCCACTTGTGCCGGGCAGCAGTGGCAGAGCCACTAAAATTGCATCTGCAGGGAAGGCAGGAGCTCTGGGGTGGCCGTAAGGAAGTTGGATGTCGGGCTCTGGGAGCCCAGCCCCACGGATCCAGGAAGGCAGCAGCCACAGAGTGCCGGGCTGCAGCTATTTGCAAAGGCAAGTTAGAGTCAAAAAGATGCAATCAGAGTCTGAAGTGAAAATAAGATATGGATGTGGCCGATTTTGACATTTATAGCTCACGTTTATTATGCAAATTGGCCACACTCTATAGGAATGCAGCAGAAGGAGATTGCAAAGGGCACCAGCTCATCATTGACGTCTGTGTTGGAAGCGTCTCCCGCGCATCTGTGGCCCTGCTAAGCAGATTTTTGGGGTGATGGGGAGGCAGCCGAGGGTGTGGGGGCTCTGTGAGCAGTACCAATGCCTGGCTGGGGCTGTGGGACCTTTAGAGATGTGGGTTTGGTGGAACAAGAGGGTGTCAGAGCAAACCATCTCAGTGCTGATAATTTCAGCAGCCAGAGCTCTGGCTGTGCCTTGGCCTCGCTCTGAAGGGTACAGGAAGCTCCCAAGTGCTTTGGAGTGTTTTAGAGTGTGGCTGCCTGAGCACAGACTAAAAGAGATTGCTATGGTTCTTTGCTGAGCCACCTCTGCACTGCCCAGCCTTCCTCCTGCTCGGGGTCTGCTGTGGATGGAAATGGATATCTACCCCGAAGTGCAGACACACCGAACACCTCACTGCCAGCCCAGAGCTGTCCCCATCCCACAGGTGCCATGGGAGGAGCAGCAGAGCGGCTGCTGGTGCTGAGTGCCCTCCTGCAGGCGTGCACAGAGCCAGGAAATGTCATCTCAGACATCCCAGGAATCAGCACCCCATGGCACGGACAGTGCAGGACACCTTGCAGGTGTGCTGGTTTGGGGAGGACTCTCCAGCCCGCTCTGGGGTGTGTTCCAGCTCCGTGGAGGGACCTGTGGACGCTGCTGTGCAGGTGTTACTTGATGTGCCTGGCAGCAGAGAGGAGCTCAGGGTGGGCACAGTCGGTCTGTGTCTGAGAAGTTCGTCCAGCTCCACGACACAGTGCCTGCTGCTGGCTGTGGCGAGGACAAATCACACCTGGTACAGCTGATGTGAGGGGAGCACAGGCACACAGAGCTGGATCTGGAAGCAATTTTGCCACAATGAGTTATTCTTCAAAAACAAGCCCCTGGTAGGTGGGAGGCAGCAGTGGGGACGTGCTGCAATCAGCACACTCCTGGCCACTGCAGCGCTCCTCAGCAGGTCACCAGCTCTCAGATTTGTCATCTTCGGAGTGGAGGACACCAGGCCAGCTGGCTCCACTGGCTCGTGCACACAAACTGCCCAGCTGGCAGGCTGATGGGAGAGGAACCTCCAGCTGAGGACAGTGACAAGCGCCTGAGAGAGAAAACATCTTTTCCCAGCACAGCTGGATTTGGTCAGGGATGTTTCTCTACCAGCAAGTC
Organism: Cnemophilus loriae; assembly: GCA_013397755.1. Classification (NCBI taxonomy): domain Eukaryota; kingdom Metazoa; phylum Chordata; class Aves; order Passeriformes; family Corvidae; genus Cnemophilus; species Cnemophilus loriae. The sequence goes on from VZTF01007412.1 coordinate 478,169, forward strand.
AAGCAAGTGTGTTTGAATAAGAATTTATTAGATACACAAACCTCTTCAACCTTCTCTGCAGCAGGGGACTGGCGACAGGGAAGATGCTGATGGGAGTAATTCCAGATACAACTGAGCTTTGTGGAGTAGGGAATTTTCACTTTGTTTTTCAGGTGAAGGCAGAGATCCCTGAGCTTTCAGTTTGTCACCGTGGTGGGAGAGTCCTCTTCAAGTGCCTTGGGCTCAGGTGTCCAGGTGACACGACCAGCCATGGCACTCTTTCCCCAAGGGGGACACCTGCTTTTTGGTCTCTGCTGGATGTGTTTTCCAAGTGTGAGAAGGGCCAGGGTAGCTCACAGCCCATTTCTGAGGCAGCAGGAACTGGAGGACATTGATGGTCCCTATGAACCAGGGGCACAAGATGGTCACTACAGAAAGGACATTGAGGGGCTGGAGTGCATCCAGAGGGGGCCAGTGGAGCTGGGGGTCCAGCTGGAGCTGGAGCTCTGCAACCACAAGTCTTATGACAGGGAGCTGGGGGGGCTCAGCCTGGAGAAAAGGAGGCTCAGGAGGGACCTTCTGGCTCTGCACAACTCCCTGACAGGAGGGGGCAGCCAGGTGGGGGTCGGGCTCTACTCCCAGGGAACAGGGACAGGATGAGAGGGAACGGCCTCAAGTTGCAGCAGGGGAGGTTTAGATTGGCTGTTATGGAAAATTTCTTCACTGAAAGGGTTGTCCAAAGTACCAGACCCCACGTCTGACAGTGAAAGCATTCTGCTGGAGCACAGCGTAAGGAAAGCAAATTACTGTGGAATAAACGAGAAAATCCATCATTGGTGGGAAGAGGAGGAGGGAACCGGTTGAAGGATCCACGCACAGGACTGTGACAGCAATCAAACAACAGCTCTTTAAATGTCAAGGGGGGTGAGCGTGGTTTAATAGCAACCAAAACACTTTCAAGCAGGGTGACGTGGAACAAAGCAGAGGGATGGGTACATCCACCCATTATCTGCTCCCTGGAGAAAGAGAGGAGGGAGATAATTCAGGTTTATGCTCGATCTGCTGTGTAAATCTCAGAGAGGTAATGTTTTCTTTTATCAAAAAGGGAAAAAAACAATGTTTGTTTTCAGCGCTGTCCCTGCCATCAGGCAGACAGCCCGAGCTCGGCTGTACGAATGAGATACACAGTGTTTACAGCTGGCCAGAGCTGGGCAGAATTGCACCCAGGAGGGATGGAATCCAGCTGGCCAGCCCCTGGCTCCCTTGGAGGCACAAGGCAGAGTAAGAGAGGGGCACAAAGGGACCAGCAGGATGCACCGTTTGCAGCATCCGGGAGTGAAATGCTTTTGCCTTCACAAATAAAGCTCGTGGAAGGGTGTGAAATGCTTTAGTTCTGCCCTGGGCCGCCCTGCTGCCCTGCCCTGGAGGGAATGGGTGGCTCTCCCTGCCCGCTGTGGGGTGTTGGGATTGTCCCTCCACCTCCCTGCCAGGCTGGTGACAAACAAGGCTGTGAGCTGTCGGAGCCCCTCTGGCTCAGCTGTTAAAGCCTCTCTCTTTCGTGAGGGCTCCTGGGGAGCCAGCACAGCCTGGCTGGCTCATCTGGCCACTGCACATTTGGTTCCAGGGCTCTCCCCCCATGCTCTGGGTGCCCGGCACCCCTAAAGGATTTCAGCGCAATCACAGTTGGATTCGATGACGAAAGGAGGTCTCCTTACAAACCAAGTGTGAGCCTGATGGTAGATAAGGCCAGATACTGAAAGGTGAAAGAAGCAATGGGGGGAACCATAAATTCCACAGGAATTCCACTAATTGACGCAGACTGTTACTCACTCAAGACTGTGCAAAACCTCTGGATTTAGAGAAAAAGAATAGAGACAAAAGGAAAAAGAAAAAGTGTGGGGGGATATACGTTAGAAAGGGGTCTTAGGTATTAGGCGTTTTGGGCAGTCTGTACCTCTCAAGTACCTCAGCCAAAGGGGAAAGAGAGAGCGAAATGTGGCCAGGAAATCAGGATAAAAAGGAGGCTGCGTCCCCTAAAAATGTGAGAGACCCCATGTGGAATGCCCCATGACCTCTCCCTTTATTCAAATAAATTTACAGGACTCCTCTGTCTCCTTTTTGGACATAAACCTCTGGTGTTCGTGGGTTGATTTTCCTGACAATGATCTTGGAGGTCTTTTCCAACCCCAAGGATTCTAGGAATCTGTAAGGAAAAAAAGAACACTGAGCATTATGACTTCAGCATTAAACCAGCAAGGCATGGAAAGCAGGGCTGTGCTAGGAGAGGGGACATCCCTCGGCTTGAGAGCACTGGTCAAGGGGCAGCAGGGAAGGGCTTTGTACTCTGAGAAGCACAAAAGCAGCTTTTGCAAAGTCAGCTCCTCAGATCTGCAGGTATTTGTGTTTTCATTCATCCCTCTGCATCACAATTCTTCGTGCAAAGTAGGGATCGTGACCTCTGCTTTCACAGGGACTGGAAAGATGTTCCCCGGTATTTGTAGAACACTCCTGCTGTGTATTTACAAGCGGCAGAAAGAGAATCACAAGGAAATGAAGAGTAAAGAATCCAGAGCAGGCTCTGAGCAGTGCAGGCACCCACTCCTGGGGAACCTGAGCGTGGAATTACCTGCTCAGCTGGCACAGCGTGGGGCCGGGCTGCTGGCACAAACCTTGTCCCCGTGTCACTCAATCCCCGTGTTTGGATGTGCCAGCACCGAGAGGCCACACTAAGCTTTAATGGGCAAAAATGAGCTTTTGTTTGCTGCTGGTGTGGTGCTTGGCTTCCCCAGCTGCTCCTCCCATCCAGGTTTTGCATGGCTTGGACCTGTATGTATATTTAATAAGAGGTCTGCTAAAATGTGTTATTGCAGAAATAAAACTAAGCGCTGCTTCGTTTTTAATGAGCCATCAGGGAGCGAGTTATTGCTTGTGTGTTGGAGAGGTTTTCTCCTCCTGGGCTGTTTATACCGAAATGTCTTGGAGGGAAATTTGTGATTAAATTTCTTGAGAGATACCTGTATTTGTGCTGAAAGCCTCTCTCTTAGCCAGGAGTGGCTGTCAGAGCCACTGAAAGCAAAGCACAATTCAACATAAACAGGCGGCCTTGAGAACCATCAGCACAATATTCGATCAAAATACTGATTTACTCTGTATTAATGGCCCTGTGGTTTCAGCTCCAGCCAAGAGCAGCCTCTGAACTCTGTGTGCACACATTTTGCCTTTGGCAGAGGGATTATAATAATGGAACCATGGAACGATTTGGGTTGAAAAGGATCTAAAAGCCCATCTCATTCCACCCCTGCCATGGGCAGGGACACCCTTTAGTGTCCCAGGGGGACAGCCTGGCCTTGGACACTTCCAGGGCCGGGGCAGCCACAGCTCCTCCGGGCAGCCTGTGCCAGCGTGTCAGCACCCTCGAAGGGAGGAATTGCTTCCTCACTTTAGTGAGGTACTTCTAGTGTAAAACTATTCTGTCTTGTCCTATCGCTACCTGCCTGTGTGAAAAGTCACTCTGCACCTTTTCATAAGCCCCTTTAGGCCCTGCAAGGGGCTCTGAGGTCTCTCCGGAGCCTTCTCTTCTCCAGGTGAGCACCCCCAGCTCTCCCAGCCTGGCTCCAGAGCAGAGGGGCTCCAGCCCTTGGAGCACCTCCGTGACTCCCTCTGGCCCAGCAGCTCCCAAACCAAACCCCGCCCGCTCGGGGCGTTCCCGAGCTGCACGGGGCCGTGTTCTCTGCCGGTGCCGAGCCCCCAGCGCTGGGCCGTGCTCCCGGCAGCTCCCGTCCCGCTCTCCGGGCTCCCCTCGGGCTGGAGCCCGGCGGGCCCCGTGCCCCGCTGCAGTGCCAGCTCCTGCCACAGGAGGGCGCTGTCCCTGGCGGGCCGTGCCCCGCGCGGCGCTCTGGCCCCCGGCTGCGCTCCGTGCCCTTCCGGGCTCTGCTGCCGGGCTGCGCTTCCGGCCGCGTGGCGGGCGGGGGGCGCTGAGGGAGGGTCGGGGACATGGGGGAAGCTGAGGGAGTGTTGGGGACATGGGGGGCACGGGAGGCGCTGAGGGAGGGTCGGGAACATGGGGGGCGCTGAGGTAGGGTCGGGGACATGGGCGGCACGGGGGGCGCTGA
>VZTF01007412.1:482610-497156 GCA_013397755.1 Cnemophilus loriae
GGGGGTCAGAGTTCCGTGGGGGCTGGGGGGGGCAGAGTTTGGGGTCTGTGTGGGGGCTTCGGGGCAGTGTAGGGGGTCGGTAGGAGGGCTGGGGTGCCGTGCAAGGGCAATTCCGGGGTGTGGCTCCTCCCTGGGGAGGTGTTGGGCCCACAGCAGGGTGGGGGAGCAGGGGAAGAGCTGAGTCGGGCCCATGGGGTGTAAGGAGTGAGCCGTGTGGTGGGGAGGGGGCTGCAGGGCTGGTCCCAGGGCCAGCAGCCAGACCAGGACTCTCTGTTTTTGCCGTGAATGCCCCAGAACTTTGTGTGTCACAGGATTTCCTGCTGGGGCTCAGCCCCAGAGAAGCCACAGCCCCAGATGGTCACACGGCTGGGGCTCGGTGCTTCCAATGCTGAGGTGAGGGAGCACCAGGTGAGTCGTGGGAGCCCCGTGTGTCCCTCCTGGGCAGGGGTACGGGGTCTGTGGGCTGGGGAAGGGCTGCTGGGTGGTACCAGCCAGCCTCACCCGCGCCCGAGAGCAGCTCCCAGGTGGGCCCCGTGCTGGGCCTCACCTGTGCAGTAACAGGTGTGAACATTCATGAAGCATTTTGATGGTCATGTATGATACTGCATACAACTGCTGCACCCCTAATGCAAGGAAAAAGGGGTTAGATTGGGGTTTTTTAATGTAAACTGAATCTGGTTTTGAAAATGTTATGCAAAATCGAACTGGTGCTCTCTTAGGTATGGAAATCAGAACCTGGGTACTTCACTTATCACTAGATACTGTTTGAGTTGCAATTTTATTCCCCACCTAGTAGGGAGTAGTGATAAGGTGGTTTCTGCCCTTGAGCAAATGTAAAGCTTTGTTGGAAGTTGTGTACTTTGCTCTCCTGTTGCGTGTTTGGTTTCTCTCCTGCAGCGGGGGTTCACCTGGGGACAGCTCAGGGGACACTGTGCCCTGGCAAGCGTGGGAGGGGAGAGGGAAGGCCTGTGCTGGGAACCTGGCACCACAGTGATCCCGGCTCCTGGCAAACATTCCTGGCCAAAATAAGAAGTCCTTTTCCTGCTTGTTGCTGCTGTGGGATGGGTGATGTGGCTCTGGTGTGCTTTTAGAAGGGCTCATGGCAGAGATGCTTTTGGGAAGGATTTTAGGGAGAGCTGGGGTGGGATGATGCTTCAGTTAACACTGATCCAGAGGAGATGGGTCTGTGTAGGACAGACAGCTCTGGCTTTAGCTGCATTCCCGGGTGAACATCTTGGTTATTTATTTTCAGGTGGCTGTACCAAGAGGTGATTCTGCAGGATGGTGAGAGCTGCTCTTGCAGTTTGGTTATACCCGTGTGCTCTTTTTGGGTTATCACAGGATCATAGAAGGGTTTGGGCTGGAAGGGACCATAAAGACCGTCTCCTTCCACCCCCTGCCATGGGCTGGGACACCTCCCACTGTCCCACGTTGCCCCAAGCCCCATCCAGCCTGGCCTTGGACAGTTCCAGGGTTGGGGCAGCCACAGCTTCTCTGGGCAACCTGTGCCAGGGCCTCACTACCCTCACTAATTCCCTAATGCCCCATCTCACCCTTCCCTCTGCCTGTTGAAACCATTCCCCCTTGTCGTGGCACTATGTGCTCTTGTGAAAAGTCCCCCTCCAGCTTTCTTGTAGGCTACAGAAAGCAGTTTTGCCTAATTGGATGGTGAATATGAATAAAATCCATTTCTCAAAGTTGACTTTCTTTCTTCGTGTTTAATACTTTTGTGCATGAACAAAGTAGGCAGGTGTGTAAGTGCTGCAGGTGGCTGTGCAGGCAGGCAGAGAACTGACACCTGCACTGACCCCGGGGCTGTCACACCCTGCAGATGTGCAGTGCCCCAGTCCTGCCTGGGGAGCTGTATGGCAGTCAGATCCTCAGCTGAACTCAGCAGTGCTGTGGGATTTGGGAGCATCTCGGTGTGCCGAGCTCCCACCTCCACTAGAGGGTGTGGAGCTCCGCAGAATCCTTTGTTTTCACGGAAATGGGAAAACCGGGAGCGTTTCTGTAATCGGATGCACAGGCAGCGAGGCCATGGTGGGATTACATTCCTCGGGAGATCCCTGCTCTGTGCCCTGGCAGCAGCCCAGGCTGCTCCTGCATTACACAACTGCCAGCCGGGCTCGGAGCATTCCATGGGATGAGGCTGTCCCTGGCCAGCCTGCAGCCAGGAGGAGCAGCTGGGCTGTGCAGGGGAGGCAGCTCTGCTGTAGGTTGGATCAGGTAGTGCTCACCTGCGCGAGGTTGCTTGGAGGGGTAACCCGCACCTGCCAAGTTCCCCCTCCTTCTGCTTGGGGAGCAAAATGTATCTAAACAGCAGGGACGACTGTTTCACCTGTACAGGAGCCTGGATCCTAGATTGCCCTTCCTAGAGGGAATTTCCACTGGGTCTGCAACATTCCCAAGCCAAGCCCAAGACCTGTGTGCTGTGAAATTCCATAAGCCCGTGCTGCTTGCTGGGCTGTGTGTGCCTCCTGTGCTTGTAGGATGTGCTGCAGAGGCTGCTCAGCTTGAGGTGGCTATGTTGGCTCCTTGGCCAGGTACAGGATTTCTTCCTTGCTAAATTCTGCCTCCAAGCGTCTCGTTAAGAATGAATTCCTGAGCAGAACTGGACCCAGCAGTGCTGCCTTTGCTCCAGCACTCAGTGCCTGAGGGGAGCTGGGTGTCTGGGTGAGTAGGTGATGTTGGAGCTGGGGATGTGGATGAACACAGGCTCCTCTCCAGCTGCTGGTACTGTGTGGGTCTGCAGACATTTTGGAGTGGAGCAGCTCCACAGGCGGGTGGGATGTGCAGCTCTGTGGGGTCAGGAGGGCCCAAGGCCTCTGTGTCCTGTCAGGGATGTCCAGTCAGAGCCCTGGGTGTGGAGAGACCTAACTGGCCTCTCCAGAGATCTTCTTGGAGGAATCCCATGGGAATGTACCCTAGCCAGAAGAGGGGTCCCAGAGAGCTGGGTAATATCCAAAGATCACTTCTTCCAGAGTCAATAACATCCCTGTGGGCAAGGAGTGGAGCAAGAGGGGCAGGAGAGCTGCAGGGATGGGCAGGGAACTATGTCAGGAGAGACAGTGAGGCTGAGGAAGAGACAGGCCACCCAGGATGAATGCAGGGATGGTGTCAGAGTGTGCTCTGGTGAGCTCATCCACAGCCAGGAGTGCTGGTGGGAGGGAGGTCAGAGACCGTGTCCCCCAGTGCCAGATCCTGGTGCAGAGCCAGCTGTGGAGCAGCAGCCAGGATCATAACCCAGCCAAACAAATCCTCCATCAGCTGAGTGTGAAATGGATATTTATGTGTATAATGAGGAAGGAGGCAGAGGTGTTTGCACAGGCACCTGTGTTTTACCTCAGCTGCAGCCAGGCCAAATCCCAAGCGCTGGGGCTGGGCTGCGATCCGGTCAGACCCTATGGAAGGGGAGCAGGTCCTGTGTGGGGAGATTCCCAGGCTGTGGGGAACAGAAGCTGGGAGCAGCTGCCAAGGTGGGGCAGGTTGGTGAGCAATGGGGAAACCTCTGTCCTCCAAAGCGCAGCCCAGAGAGGGGCTGGCTGTGCCTGTGGTGTCTCCCCTCACACTAAGCCCAGCCCTACTCCAAGGCTGCCTTCTGCTCTCTCCTGCTCTGCTCCTGGTTTGTGCTGAGGCTGGAAGAGCTTTGAGCTCTGTGCCTGGCTGGACCTCGAGCTGGAGCAGGAATCAGCTCACACAGTCCGTTATGTAAGGGTTTGAACTTTGCCTTGTCAGAAGCGGAAATGTCTGGACTGCTCTGATTTCTGCAGGTATTGTGAGTGTGGAGATTTGAGACCGTGGCCACTTCTGCTGGGTAAACAGCCAGAGAACTTCCTGCTTGCCACCTTTCCTCTCCCTCCACCACCCACTGAAGCTGCTCTGGCAGCTCTCTTGGAGTGTGACATCTGGGAATAGCGCTGGCAACCAGCAGTGCAGCCCAGACCCTTCCACTCAGCATCACTCAGCCTTGGTGAAGGCTCACCTCTGCTAAGAGGCTGCTTTTAGCTGTTCCCTCGAGAGCTGTTTTTAGGTCTGGCTGTAGCACTGCTCTTCCTTCAGCAGCAGCTGAAGTCCTTTGGGCACAGGCTGCAGGAAGGACACGTCTGGTGTCTCATGCCCTGACCCTGGGGAAGGACGAGGCGAGACTGGGCTGGGCTGGGCTGGGCACAGCTTGAGCATCCTTGGAGCTCACAGCTCCCACCAGAACCAGGATTGCATGGCAGAGGAGTTGATGCCAGTCACTGTGCTGTGATGATGGAAGGGAGGGGGCAATCAAAGAAAGCTTAAAAGAATATTTATTTTTAAGCCATAGCTAAGAAATCTGCCATCGCTCCAAGTTGGACCTTGCAGCCAGAGGTTAGCAGGCTTAATTTGACAGCAATTTCTTAAATATTTTAAAAGCTGCCTGGAATAAACTGAATGCTTCCGAGTAGTGACCTAAATTCCACTTGCTGTAAATTTCATTAGAAAGTGGATTTGTGTGCCTGCCAGGCTGCTTTGCAGCTTCATTGATCTGCCCAAACCATGTGCTATGCAAGTGCCTTCCTCAGCAGATTTTTAAAGAGCTCACTGCTGCCTGCTGCCAGCCCAGAATATGACTTGTTTTCTTCCTTTTCTCTCCTCTTCCTCTTTTTTTTTCTGTTTTCTGGTGCAAATGCATCATTTGTTTACTCATCACGTTGCATCATTAGCTGCACGGAGTCATCCCACCGGCTGTGTGGGCACGGATGGAGCAGCTGGGAAGGAAAATGTCACTCTCTTCAGCTCGCTTGATGTGCTTTGCTCCCAGATCCCCATCCCACACCACAAAGGCCAAAGACTTTTGCAACCCTGGGAGCTGCCAGCAGCTCTCTGCTCTCCAGCACTGTCACCTGTGGTTCTGACACCCCCTGGAAAAAGCCTCCTCCCCTCCTGCTGTCCCCAAAGTGCTGTCTATCCCTGTGCAACCACGGCTTTGGATCTTGTGGAGAGGTGTGATGATAGCACAGATGGCACAGACTGAGCCTTACCAGGGAAAATAGCCTGGGAGATGTGGGACAGCCACACCTGTGGATGCAGGAGCAGCCTGCACCTCCCCGGGCCTGAGCAGGGTCACACAGGTGATGCCACACCTGTGGATGCAGGAGCAGCCTGCACCTCCCCGGGCCTGAGCAGGGTCACACAGGTGATGCCGAGTTCCCTTCCTGTGGCACTGTGTTTGCAGCCCACCTGCCAGGGTTAAAGGGAGTGGAGAGGGGCTCTGTGCAGCACCACAGGGACACGTTGCCACTGCAGAACCACAGCTGTCTCTGTTACATGTTTGGTTTCTCTCCTGCAGTGGGGGGTTCAGCTCCCCTGTTGTCAGACTCAGAGCAATTGCCTGGTGGGGCTGAATTACTGGGTGAGGGGAACGTGGTGTGTCCCTGTAGCCCTGATGCTGGATACCCAGCCCTGCCTGCCCCATGGGAACCCTATTCTGGGGCTGTCCCCGTGCCCCTGGCACTTCTGCTCCTGTGGGGACCCCCCAGCCTGGGGAAAGGCTACATGAGAGTATGAAACCCAAGTTTTGGAAGCCCCATGGCCTTGCTGTGGTTTTGGGGGGGGAGGGTGGGTGTTGGGCACCCTGGGCACTGTGTGTGGAGCAGGCAGACTGTGCTGGAAATAAAGGCCTAACCCACAACCCTATCCTTCTGGAATGAAGTGCTGGCACCTGGCAGGAGCTCTGACAGCTCTTCCCAGTTCACAGCATGATGCAGAGCTGGCTTTTGAAGAGGAGCTTTCCTGCCTGAGGACAGTCCCAGCACTGCCAGGCTGGTGTGGAAAACCGCCCTGGCAGCAAGCCCAGGGGTGGGTTCGGGCCAGGACGGCACACTCATGTTGAAGGGATGTCTAAGGGGATTGGTTGTCATAGCAAAGGTCTCCAAAGGATGAGATTACAAAACATGGGTTTCCCTCAGCTGTCTCCAGACCCAGAGCCTCTGCAGCTGGGAATATGGGAGGGACTGGAAACACCCCAAACCCACTTGAGGGATGTCTAGTGTCAAGGATGGAGGTTGGAGAGAACCTTGCCTTCTTCTAACCACTGTCTATGACTGAACATTGTGAAGAGACATCTGGAGGGGGGGTTTGGTGCTTCTCTTGCTGTGTGGGTGATGAAAGTGGGAAGAAACCCCTGTCTTGGAGCTGTGGAACATGGGACTGTCCTGCCTCCTGATGAAGGTAGGCTTTCTTGGGCTGAGTTTTGGCATCCAAGCAGGAGCAACCTTTCCATCTGCCTTCCCATCCCTTTGGCTGCCAGCACAGGGGATGCTGAATGCCAGGATCTTGGCTGTCCTCTGCTCTGGGAGAGGTGATGCTTCACCTCTGCTGTACAACCGTGATTTATTTTTGGAAGTTAAACCTGAGGTCTGACAAAGACCCCACAGCTTGGTCCAGCAATATGTCCTGGGGACAGGGCCTTGTTGGCTGTCAGCATCCAGACTAGGGCTAAATTAATTTCCCATAAATCTGAAATGCTCTGCCAGTTTCCCAGCTTCTCAGCATCCCTGCTGGAGTTGCCAGTTATTTATTTCCCTGAGGTCTTAGATGTGCAATAGGTTTTGCAGAGATGATGACCCACATCCCATCCCCTCGTGCTGCCAGCACCCAGAGTCTTTCCTTATTCCAGTTCTTGATGAAGGATTTCTCTTGTGGCCCCACGTGGCTTCAGCTGTCCCCAAGCCTCATCTGTCCCCAGCTGCAGGGAAGGCAGGAAGGAAGGAGAGTTGGAGGCAAGAAGTCTCCTGGCTCTGTCCTGCTTTGGTTTGGGGCAGTGTGGGTGGTTCAGCCCTTCTGAGGGGGGGCTCTGCAAGCTCACCCATCTGTTCTGGAGGCACTGGGACTGTGCCAGCCTGGCCATGACTGGGTGCTGGGATGGCACTGGGAGCTTCCCTGTGTCATTCGCCTGCCCAGCCCAGTGAGGCTGGAGCAAGTGCAGCTGCACCTCTTAGTGCTGAGCAAAGGGATGGTCAGGGTAGAGCTGCCAGGGACAGCTGGATTTAAGTGTTGGGAGTGTCACCAAAGCAGACGTTTCTCACTGCAACCCATGGGGGCTTACATGAAAAATGAAATTTCTGTCTATCTCCTTCCTTGTGCTTTCTCATCTCCGCCAACGGAGCTGAAGATGGGAGAGGATTTTTCCCCTATATTTAGCTTTGGAGAAATTGCTATAACTAATCGGCTTTAGGATTCTGCGTTCTCTCTTTTATTTTATCTTTCCCTGTCACTAAGACCTTGTCATGTGGCTGTGGACTGCAGCTTGCTGGCTTTCTGTTTGCTGGGCTTTCATGGAGTCAATTAACAACCCGTAAAAATAACACCTCCAGCTGTTCCACTTGCAGCTGCCAGGCTGGAGTCTAATTATGGGGCCTTGGATCCCAAATCCTGCTTTGCATGTAAAAGTGCCAGTGAATAGGAAGAGGCAGAGGAGATGGCAATGCAAAAAAAGAATGTGGTTTGGGGTCTATTTTTAGCCTTTTCAAGCCAAATGTAAAAAGACCCTTAGGCTGCTTGTGTCCTGCTGAATGTGATCACATGCACAATATTGTTCCCATGGCACAGCGCAGCAGCCAGGGTGGGTTGGGGGTTATTTTTGGCAATTAGCTTGCCTACATTGCAAACCTCCTTCTGGGTTAGTTTGCACAGTGCCGTGTTGTGGCTCACATCCATGTGCTAATGGGTTTATTGCAATCAGCTCCAGTTCTCTCTGTGTTCCTGAGCTTGCCAGTGCAGTGCTGGGGAGGGGAGGCACACAGCTGCTCACCCAGTGCACCTCACAGAGTGGTTGGTGGTAAAAGGATGCTCAGCCTCCCTCAAAAAGTCCTTTCCTGCTGATTGTGATACAAAATTAATTTAGCTAGAGCTCTGGTGGATAGGTGACAGTCTCCCTCCAGAGAGAGACATCCTGCCTATCCTGTCTATCGTGCACCCTCATCTGCTTTCCAAGCCCGATGTCATCTCTGGGTGAACTGCTGGGCAGATTTGTCCTCTGCTTCTCTGGAGCCTCTGCTGGGCTGATTCTGCCTCAACTCCCACCACTGCCATATTCACCTGCCTCTTGCCTCCTCCTGGGTGCTCAAGACCACTCTTTTTTCTTGCTCCCCACAGAAGTGGTGCAGCAAAGGCCCACGAGGGCCCAGGTGGATGGGGGTGTTGGGGATGGGGCACAAGGAAAGCATTGGTCTCATTTCCAGTCTCTGTCCAGGGAGTTGTCTGGGAGCATTTCAGTCCTTTCCATCACTGGGCTTTTGTTTAATTCAGACTCAGCCTGATTGTGACCAAAAGCAAATCAAACAGCTGTTCATTAGATAACTTAAATACTTAGTGGTCACACATTAGTCTGTAGCCACCAGCTTGAAACCATGACTGCAAATAGGCTTCCTGCGCTGGAGACCATCCCCTTTGTCAAAACAAGTTATTTGGAGACTGATATTGAAACCTGCCCTCAGAAAAAACTGACACCTCCCACTTGCACAGGGGTTGCAGAGCCACCCCTGTGGCAATTCCACCTCTTCCCTGTCTGCTCAGGCTCCCCCTGACAACCACTAGAGCCAGGAGGTGTTAAACATCTTTTCTCTCATCCCTTGGGGGATGGAGCCACATTCTCAGAGGGTGTCCCTTCAGTGGAGCTCTGCCACCACTTCACTTATCCAGGGACAGAGGATGCTATCAATCCATCCAGCCTTGCCTGGCAAAGAGATTGCAAACGTGGCTTTCCATCACGCGCTACATTAGCCAAATTAATTCCAGGACAGCCAGCCAGCGGTGCTCGGGGCCGAGACAGATTAATGCTGCAGCCGTGTCAAATCAGCAGAGCTGCTGCTTGCACAGCTCCCCGGCTGCAGCCAGCCCTCTGCTCAGCCGTGCCCTCTGCCTCACACCTCTCCGGAGCGCTGAACTCTGCAATCACTGACACGGACAATTCAATTGGAAGGAACATCTGTCTCGGAATTGTGCTCTCATTCAGGCTGCCGCCGCCGCGATGGGGTGACATTTTTCATGCGTCTTGCCTGCTTTCTTTAATCTCCTAAACACAGGCACGCCTGTGGAGCACAGGAAGGTTCCTCCCCCGTGAGAAGGAGAAAGAAATTAGGCAGCAGATCGAGCGTGTACAGCAAATAATGAGATTGCCTTGGATACAGGACCGGAATTCATGCAAAGCATGATGCTGATCGGAGACGATAAGCGGCATTTCTGGGGTCTGCGAACAGCGTCACAAAACTTGCGTTTCTCAAGTTCTGAGACACTCGTGGACGAAGGCTGCCAGCACAGGCCTGATCCACAGACTGTGAGTTAAAAAAATAAACCCTGAAATAGCAATACTGGTAGTTATTTTGGTGTGCAAGTGCCTCATAATGCCTCATTTTCCTCCAGGCACAGGAATAAGCTGTACAGACACAGGCACTGTGATGCTGGCAGAGCAGCAGCCACAAAGGCAACTTGTCCTGACAGAACTCCACTGAAAGGTGCTGTGTTTGCCCACAGGGTGCAGACCCAGCTCTAGTGGAGTCAGTGTGTCCTTTAAAAGGAGATGGATTTGTGCAACACTTTTAATAGTAAAAGTTTCTTATTCCTCTCATATTAAAAGAGATAATAATTATCAACATGTTAAAGGCAAATAGGGACAAAGTCTCTACCCGGTGAGTGACCCAGCAGCTTGATTCAGTGCTTGTCGAAGCAGCTGAGAGTATTTGTACTGTCAGACTCATCAAAAGGAGGGATGGTAAACAGCCTTTGTTTTTATTTTTATAGGAAATTTACTCATCATTTCTGCTGAGCCTTTGGCTGAGACTCCTATTTTTCTAAGGAATGAGTGATCAGATCCTGGCAGTGCTTTAAGTCATTTAAAGAGACAACTGGAAACAGGCTGTTCACTGTGAGGCAGGTACCAGGCAGCTCCCAGGCAGTGGCACACGGACACAAGTGCTGTTTCCTAAGGCAAGTAGAAAAGCTGGGTGTTCCCAACAGCCCAGTGAACCCTTCCTCCTCACAACTCCAGCTCCCTGTATTATGAGCTTGACATCTTCAGCAACAATAAAACACCTCAGCAAATTAGTTATTATCCAAGTGTTTTTCCCTTTATTCTCTTTCCCTTTATTTCCTTTACTAGAAAAAAGGTCATGGGGGTGAGTTCTCTTTAACCTGTGCCACCTCCTGATGTCTGAGGGATAAAATAACCTGGTGGGAGCCCCAGAGGGTGCCCCCTGCTCCTCACAGTCACCCAAGAAAACAGTGTTATCAGCCTTTTAGGTGTTACAAACACCCAACACAGGTATTGGAATAAATGTTGGATCTGATGCTTCATCCAGAATATCCACTCCACCAGCTCCTCACATTTAATTACCTCTGTACGAGCAGCGCCCCCTGCACCACGTGCTCACTTTTGTTTCAGCACCGCACGGCTCCTGAGCAGCGACACGGAACTCGAGGCAGGGAGCCTTGGATGGTTACAGGCTTTGCAGGGACAGCATGGGAATAAGGGCTGGGATGTGTGCCACACGCTCATCCCGACTCATCTATTTTATGAATCGGGACCTAGGCCTATTTGCTAATGTTTGTCTGCGTAACCTTTGCTGTCAATGGTGCCAGAGCTCTGATGTCAGCTGCCGGACTCCGAGCGCTGGCAGCTGGTGTCCCTGGCCAGCTCCCAGCCTACAATTCAATTTTCCTACCAGTCACTTGAGAAGACAGGAAAAAAACATGTTTGTGCCTGTTTGTGGCATCAAGGCATAAAGGGCTCCAGCTCAGGAGGTCATTTAAGGATTTTCTGCGGGAAAGCTCAGATAAATCAAATAGTGGCATAAAGTTAATACACCTTCACTTATGGTGCAATAAACTACAGTAAACTAAGGCTGGTTTATTCCTGAATAAAAATCTCATCACAGAGTTTAACACTTTCTAGGTATCATACATTAACATCTCCTCTCTGAACACAGGCCAGTCTGGAGATATTTTACCCTTATCCCAACCTTGTGAATAGTGGAAAACTACTGCAGAGCTAAAAGGCAGGAGTACCTGGGAATAAGGGAACCACCCAGGAAGCGAAGAGCTGTGGTCTCCTTTCTCATACTGATTTACTGTGTGACTTTTCCCACGGTATTTTGTAAGCCTCAGTATTTATACCTGCATATTGGGATTTTTAGTGTCTTCCCTGCCATTATGAAGGGCTTTAAGATCTCCAGAAATGTGTGGAGAAATTTCTCCTCCTGTTCACTGTTTCCCCAGTATGGGCTGTCCATGGAGCTTACAAAAATATGTACAACTGTAATGGATGGGCGCATTCAGGTCTATGTCTGGAGGGCTGAACTTGGGGGTCACAGTTAAGAGAAAAGGGGTGAAGGAGTTCACACATCCCCATATCCAGCATCACCAGTTTGTCTCTCCCTAGACTGACAAGGGAAAGCAAAAATGGTGACACCTAGTGAAATACCTGTGATGCATTAAATAAAAACTCTGGGCAAACCAGAATCAATGTCCCCAGGGCACAACTCTCTTCCATTAACTGTTTGTCACTCATCATGCTTATTATTATTTCCACCATGCTGGCAGTGTTATCATTTGGGACCATTTCTATGGCTTTAAAGGTTTAGGAAGCAGGTATTTATTTCAATGCAGCCAGTAGTACATAAAAAATTCCACTGACTCAGACGGGACTGATTTGTTAAGGAATGGCTCTTGAAGCACTTCTGTGTGTCTGAACTCAAACTCTCATCCCTTTTCCACATATTTTAATAAATGTACGGCTTAGCAGCAAGACCTTGAGTGAACACGTTCTCTCTTGTCGTGAACT
Source organism: Cnemophilus loriae (assembly GCA_013397755.1). NCBI lineage: Eukaryota > Metazoa > Chordata > Aves > Passeriformes > Corvidae > Cnemophilus > Cnemophilus loriae. The sequence goes on from VZTF01007412.1 coordinate 494,417, forward strand.
GCTGACAATCTCCTCTCTTTGGTACAATAGCTGCGAAGATGAGACTTGATGGACAGTAAGAAGGCAGAATCGCTTCACTTTTCTTCACTGCCTGGGATGCAAACAAAAGAAACCAGAGCAAGTTCCTGCCTGCTGAAATTCCAGGAGCTTGAGCTGCATTCCAGCACGGCTGAGAGGCATTTTGAATCTTTTCTCATATGCATCAGCCCTGCACTGCTCCCAAGCAACTGCACTTCCAGTTAGTTATTATTAATAGTAAAGGATTGACTACCAACAGTTCTCATTAATTTCCATGGCAATATTGCCTGAATCAAGATAACAATTGCTTTGAGTCGTGTAACCAAAGTTCATAATGTGAAGGAATGCAATCCAGGGACAGTGTTCAGATGGAGGGAAGTGACCGACCTTGCATAACCTCCCTAAGGCCAAATGTCCCTTCATATCTAGCAGGCTGCATTCCTAATTTTCCAAAAATAGGGAACGGTTTGCACTTTCAGCCTGTGTCCTCTGGGCTTCAGTCTCCAGCACGCCTCACAGCTTTCCTGAAACATTTCACCCACACATTTATTCATTATATTCCTCCTTAAAATGCATGGCTGGAGCTTCCATAAGAGGAGGTTTAACAGGAAAATAAACAATAATAGAAAAAATTAAAACCATAGTACTTTCCTCCTTTGTCTATCTTGCTAAGATTGTTGTTTCTGCAGAAAACAGCCAAGACTACGATTGGTTTAGACATTAAATTATGGATTTTCACTCTATCAATAAACTCCAAATACCTTTAAAAAGTCCAAATAAAGCTTTTCTGGTTACCTGGCCATTTGGTGAAGTAGAATAGTGGCGATCGGTAAGAATTAAAACATTTCCCAGAATCTAAAGAAGGAAATGTTATGAACAAAGAGGAATCTGAGTGGGCGTAAATTCCTCGCCCTGCTATGCTGGTAGGATTATATCTCAGGCTTTCAGAGCAGGAAAAGGATGTTGCAGGCATAATGGCAGGGAATATCAATCAGATAACTAAATCTAATTACAGAGTTATGAGATTAACTAGTTAACTTCAGCTACATGAAGGCAACTGGCCAAGTGCTACAACAGAAATGAGATTCAGGGGAGGAACAATTTCTGAACACATTAAACAACTTCTTGTAAGGACTAGTTCAGATCAGACAACAGGCTATGCTTGACTAACTTTAAAAGACACAAGGTTTGTGTAAGAAAGAATGGTAGCTTAATCCCTCATTAGTGGTAACCACAAATTGAGCTTTCCTAGGGAAAGAATTGCATCAAAACGTCAGGATATGACTCTGAATTTTAGTAAATTTATATTCTGAGGGAGTGAGCCATTAATAAAAGATATTGTGGGTAAACAATATCTCTCAGTAGTGCTGTTGAAGGGAGCAGAGACATGGGCTCCTAACTTTCAAGTCCTTATTTTAACACAGCTTGTGATACTCTGGTACTGTAAAAAACACAGTTGTAATTCTTGCTTTTAGTACATCACAGTTAAACCACGCACGGTGTGAGACAGAGCTCTTTGAGGCATCCCAGACTGCAGATACCCTGGGATGGGTGGATGCTGGCTGATTACGGAGACAGAGGAGAGGTGGAAAGATGCTCCAGCAGCGACCGAGGTGGGTCCCTGCGCTCCCACGGCACCGTGGCCCTGGAGCACCAAGCGACTCTGGCACGGCTGCCCCGTGCTGTGCCATTGCCCTGAGCTGACCTCACCCCTGGTACCTGAAACCCACCCAGAGCCCCCCAGAGCCCTGTGCCGAGGGAGCCACGAGGGGTGTGGGACCACAGGATGCTCAGGGGGCTGAGGGGACGGGAGGTACCTGCAGAAGGTGCCATGTCCCGCTGTCCGTGCCCCCCTGCACCCGGGGTGTGTGTACATGACTGTGTGTGTACATGACTGCGTGTCTGAGGGGGACTCTGCCCCTCTGCTCCGCTCAGGTGAGACCTCACCTGGAATACTGTACCCAGCTCTGGGGCTCCTGCACAGGACCTGGACCTGTTGGAGCGAGTGCAGAGGAGGCACCAAGACAATTGGAGGGTTGGAGCAGTTCTGATATGAGGAAAGGCTGGGAGAATTGGGATTGTTCAGCCTGGAGAAGACTTTGGGATGACCTAATTGCAGCCTTCCAATATAGAATCACAGAATCAGAGAATCACAGAATCACAGCATCTGCTGAGTTGGAAGAGACCCACCAGGATCATCCAGTCCAACTCCTGGCCCTGTGCAGGACACCCCAAGAGTCCCACCGTGTGCCTGAGAGCATTGTCCAAATGCTCGAATAGGCTTGGTGCTGTGACCACTGCCCTGCGGAGCCTGTTCCAGTGTTCAACCACCCTCTGGGTGAAAAACTTTTCCCTCAGATCCAACCTAAACCTGCCCCGACTCAGCTTCATGCTGTTCCTGAAGGGAGCCTACAAGAAAGACAGGGGGAGAATATTTACCAGGGCGTGTAGTGACAGGACAAGGGGGAATGGCTTCACACTGAAAGAGTAGATTAGGATTAGTTTAGTCATCATTCCTGGAGGTGTTTTAGAAGTGGCACTTAGTGTCACGGTCTAACTGGCAAGGTGGTTTTAGGTGATAGGTTAGACTCGATGATCTCAAAGGTCTTTTCCAACCTAACCGATCCTGTGATTCTGTGATTAGAAATTTGGACGAAATTCTTCCTTGTGAGGGTGGTGAGGTACCGGAACAGAGCAGCTGTGGCTGCCTCATCTCTGGAAG
>VZTF01007412.1:497738-569161 GCA_013397755.1 Cnemophilus loriae
GCCCCGGGCAGGCGGCTCTGGCCAGGTCCCTCCCGGGCAGCGCGGGGCTGTCACAGGTGTCCCGTCCCCTCCCAGAGTGTCCCGGAACCCTCCCGGGCAGCGCGGGGCTGTCACAGGTGTCCCGTCCCCTCCCAGAGTGTCCCGGAACCCTCCGGGGCAGCGCGGGGCTGTCACAGGTGTCCCGTCCCCTCCCAGAGTGTCCCGGAACCCTCCGGGGCAGCGCGGGGCTGTCACCGCTGTCCCTCCGTGCCGTCCTCTCCCGGGGTGTCCCGGATCCCTCCGGAGCAGCGCGGAGCTGTCACAGGTGTCCCTTCCCGGGGTGTTGCGGTCGCTGCGGGGCTGTCACAGGTGTCCCGGATCCCTCCGGGAGAGCTCAGGGCTGTCACAGGTGTCCCCCGCATCCTGTCCCCTCCCGGGGTGTCCCGGTTCCGCCGCGGCGGGAGGAACGCGGAGTTTCTTTGTTGTGTAACTCTTTTTGTCCGGGGATTAGAAGAGGGTTTGCGGCTGTTTGTGCTGATTCAGGTGGTTTTTCTTTTTTAAAATGCGGGGTAGTCATGGGTGAATTCTTCTCGGGGCTGGGATGCCGGAGAACTTTCCTGTGGCTCGGGGGGTTGTTGTTGGCTGCGGCCGGGGCCGGGGAGCCGCCGAGCCCCGCTGCCCCAGCTCCGGGGCCGGGAGCGCTCCCGCAGCGCTGCGGGGACGTGGGAGCGCCTCACGGACAGAAAAGTGAAGCGAACTTGCTGTAGCAAACCCTTTTCTCGCTAAAATGAGGCTGGCTCGCAGCTCGCGGTTCATCTGCGGGTGCTGCTGCCAGAATTTTTCAATAAACGTAATTGCAGTCGAGAGGGTTCGGGTCAAGCACTTTGCCGGGTGGAGCAGGCACGAAGCCTTCGGAGTAATTCCTCTCCGTGTTGCCAGTGAATTTTTTCTGGCCACATAGTGGAATTTTTCTCGAAGTTTTTTCCCTCCAACTATCTCCTAAGTTTCTCTCTCAAAAGTTTCAATTTAACTTGTTCTGGAGATGATCAAGGAATGCCTTTGATCATCAGTATGCTCTAGTAATCCATTTTTTTCCTTCTTTCTGAAAACAAGCATTTTTAACATTTTTTTTTAAACCTCTTTTTGTGCTTTCTGTATTTCTTTCTTGTTTTTTTTTTTTTTTCCCCCCCTCCAGTCCCTGCTCTGAGCAGGGCAGCCCACATACTGTGCTGGGGGACTGGGAAATGCTTCTCTGCCTTGTCGCTGGGATTTGTCAGTGTTTGGTTCTCAGCAGCAGCACAGGAAGTCTCACCATCCTGACAAAGAGTCATAAAATATGTTGAAGATCTGTTACTAAAAGTGGACTAAAAATGTGCTAATTTTATGTTATGTTTGGAAGAAATGATCAGTCATTTCTGACAGAAATGTATATATATAGCTTTTCAGGGCCCTGTTGGGTCTTAAAAAAGGTTGTCAGGGAATTGTGAAGGATTTCCTGTAGAACTGCTAGTGTGGTACCACGCACAGACTAATTGTAAGAGAAAATTGAAAATGGCTTCCTACGTCTGACAGATGGTTTTAAAAATTTCTTTTTCAGGTTTGAGTTGATCTCACTAGACTGCAGCCATGGTGCAGAAGTACCAGTCCCCCGTACGGGTGTATAAACACCCTTTTGAGTTAATTATGGCTGTAAGTATTAATTTTTGCTGTAATTTCCTTCTTGACAGTTCCTTGTATTGCTGAGTACTTGCTGGGCTTTGTTTGATAGATACTGTAGAACATACAAAGCTGAAAGCAATATGCAAAATACGAGAGCTTTGTGTTTCAGTGGTTTCATTTCTGCCCAGAGTATTTTCTTAACATAATGTGCTCTCCTTTTCTGCCAAAGTTGAGATACAGTGCACAGTATTTGAAAGTTAGAGCGAAAGTAGGATTGAAGTGTACTGGAAGTTGATTACTGGGGGCAGACTCTTCTAGAACGGGAGGAAATGTCGTGTACACTGATTAAAACATTGTTGTGGTTGTGTCTTCATCAGTGTAGAGTTTACAGGATTAGAGAGCACAGAGAAAGCCATGAAAGCAAGGATATGCCTGAATGGAAAGGGAGAAAGGACACTGGGAATGTTTTGAGGGAAGGGAAGAAAAAGCTTGGTAGGGAGGCCAGAGAGATGAACAAAAAGCCTTTTGGGTGCATGTTGCTAATTTGTGTGATAGTGTTACAAATAGTAATGAAAAGAAAGAAGTTAATTAGGTTCCCTTTTTTTTTTTCCTCTCTCTCTCCTCCTCTCCCTCCCTTTTTTTTCCTTTTAGAAAACAGAGTGGAAGTAGGTATTTGACATTTTAAAGTATATTCAGTTGAAACCGCAGCTGTGGGGCTCTTATGAGTTACGAAGAGCAGTTAAGGAGCTTTTCCCTGATAAAAACAGTTAAAAGTGAACCGTAATCTAAATAATAATTGTTTGATTTTGCTTGCTGAAAATGCCATGTTTAATGGCTTCAGAGGAGAGTTTTAATAGTGCTCATAGTGTAAATATTTAGATAGATCACATGGTTTGGAGTGCAGAGCTCCCTACAGAAGTGATCCTTCGCAGTTACAGGGCAGAAAAGGATTAGATCACTCTACAGGGAATACTTGCATTTCTTTTTATCTTATTCCTAAGGCTGCCTCCAGTGTTACACATGTAGGTCTTGCTCTTGCAGACACTTCAAGGCAGAGAGTGGTTATTTTGCTGAGCAGTGAAGAAGCCAGCTGTGATATGTGTAAGGTCTTTAATGACTTCAGTAACTCAGACAGCTGGGCTTCGGGTGGTCTCTCAGTGACATTTGATGGTGTCTGTGAATTTAGCCTTCAGTGAAGTTGTATTGGCTCTTAGATCAGTCAGCCAAAATTAGTTTCTTAAATGAAATTCTCTTGCTGTTTGCTAAACTGATGAGTCTTTGCTGCTGAATTGAAGGCAAAAATTCTTCCCCTGAGTTATTTTTTCAGGGATATTTTGAGTCAAAGTGCTGGCATCAGGATTGTCCGCAACGCCTTGTTGGGTGTAATTAGAAACACTTCTGACTATAAGAATTAACTGAGAGTTGTCAGACTGTTCTGTGTCTTGGGGATATCATCTGAAGAATAATATTTAACAAATGTAAAGTCTTCCTTACATTAAAGCTTTTGTTTAGAAAGCAAGAGGCTATAGTAGGTGTGCAACTAGGATAAAATAATAATTAAAAATTAAAAGTGAACTAAGAGGAGAAGAATGCTTATAAAAAGAGACAGCCAAACAGGATACTGAGACTAGAAGTTTAGCTGAGCAATAATACATCTGATTTATTTACTTTGTGTCAGAACAGTGGGTTATCACTTGTACTTGTTCAGAATGTGAACACTGGATGAACATCCTCCCTCTGCCATGTTGCTGCTGTTACTGATTTTTAAAACTTGTAAAATTCCTGCTGGTGATCCATCAAAACTGTCCATGCATTTCCTGAAGTGTGTAGAGGAGTGCCTCCATGAGCCAAATTCTGTGAGGAGTATAAACAGTATATGCTAGCTGGATGCTTTTTGTTACTGTTTTGTTACTGTTTCCCCTTGGTTGAATAGTGATTGCATAAGTTGATGAAGTATTTCTGGAAGGAGTACTTGTGTCAAATTCTGTGCTCACTAAAGTGGAAGCACTACATTGCTTATTCTCAACAAAAAAAGTGCTATAATGTTATTTTAACAGTGCCAGCAGTTCTTCTGAAGCGAGGAACAGCCTGGCCTATACTGAGCTTGAATTTAAAGTACCCAAGAAATGACTTACCATTATGTGTTGTGTTTGATTTTCCTCTGTCCCTCTCTTTTATTTGCACCCAGCCCTTGAGAGAATGTGACCTCAGAGGTTTAAATCCACACCCAGAGATACCCATCTGTCAGTAAAAAACCTCTTGAGAAAACTTTTTCAATGTGGCAGCAGGGTTCTGTGGGCTGAGTTGTCTTAAAAATCACTGTCTCTAGCCTGGCTCTTGTGTGAGATCCCATCTTTGTCCTCAGGTGCTGAGTAGTTTTAAAAATTTTATTTGGGCAATTGTCCTCCTTTCCCTGGGCGTTCTGTGGAACTCCAGAGGGAATTCTTTCTCTAGAGTAGTAACGAAATTCACCAGTGTCATTGAAGCCCATGTGCACTGGGAAGATTCCCTGGATGACACGTGTTGCAATTGCAAATTGGAACTCATTAAGTCAAACTAATACTTAGCCTTCAGATAGAGAAATCAGCATTAATTCTTCTTTTCTAGAAGCCACTGAGTGAATGCCACTTGCAGAGTGGGTCATTTACAGTGCAAACTTCCGATTTGCCCATTTTCCCCTTCCTGGGTTTCCAAGAGGTACTTGAGGGAGAATGGAGCACAATCAGCATTCCATTCATGCAGCTCTAGTGTGTTCCCAGGGAACTTTGTTCTCTGGGAAGGGTGACTACAGCTCTATATTAAGACGAAAAACTGAATTTAATTCCGCTTTGATCTAAGCCAAGATTGACAAAAGTATTTTGCAGGCAATTATGATATAAAGACTTCTAAAATAGACAAGAGTCAAAATTCTTTTCCTAAGTTGAATTGGTGTTGAAAATAAGTTTCTCTGTTATGCTTCCTCCACTGAAATCTAAAACTCATCAGTTGAACCCTAATATATCTCTATGACAGCATCCTTAAGACATGACCCCTTATCTCCCAGCTAGGAATTGGTGAGGTGCTGAGGCTGGGAGAGAGTCGGGACATCCATTGCTTCAAAGCTTCCTACCTTCCCTCATCATTAAAGTCCAGCTACGTAAAACCTAATATAAGCTACTTCCCTTGAAGATTTCCTTCTACTGGCAAATTGTGTGGTTCCAGATAATGTTTAAGATGCGAATCTTTTAATGAAACTGTTTCCTAAACTTGAAAAGATTGTAGAATCGTAGGTTAGAAATTACCACACTTTAGTCTGACACACCTAACACAGGCCAGATGATTTCACCAAATAGTTTCCGAAGCTGACAGGATGGTTTTTGGCTGCTCTGTGGAATATCTGTCATAATTAACTTCTTGGAATCTCTGTGTGTTAGTGGATATGTACTTGAAAAAGCACGCAGGGCAGCAGCTTGCACAGCTGTTCAGGAGACTGAGTAGAATCTCACTTCTCCTCCTGCTCAGAGTTTACGTAATGCTGGAAGCAGCTGAAATGTGGAGAAATGGCTGTTTACTTAGACTCACTTGTCAAGTTACTATAGAGGTTAAATATACTGGAGAAAAACTGAGAAGCTGCTTTTATAAAACTTCTAAAGATTACAGATTCAATTTTTTTATATTAGCTTAAAGAGGTTTACGTTTAAAGTAATACAGGGACTTTGCTGAATAAGTAGTTCTTAATATTAAAAGGCAGTTAAGAACTTGAATCTTCCTTAACACACATGAGGCTAAAATTAACTTTGGAGATTTGCAGCTCATATTCAGTCTGACGTACTTTAGATAATTCCCCTTGAGTTTAATTTCCAAAGTAAATTTAAATAATGAATAATCAGTTGCAATGGCATTCCAAGGGTGGAATTTATGCAAATGGAAAATAAATAAGATGTTTGAAAAAGCACACATTGGATTGAACCATTGACCAGCGGGATTTTTCTTTGTAAGTTTCTGAAAGCTCTGTGGAAAATATATTCCTCTTCAGCCCATTTAGGAAATGTCCTATTTACAGTCACAAATTACCTAGTTTCAGAAATAATGTGAATTTAAAAAAATCGATCTCACATTTTCCCATTATTCTTATGGAGTATCTGAAGCATCTCAAACATGAATCTTTCTTAGTAAGTATAATGTGTAGTGGCTTTGATTGTATTATCATTTTAATGGTTCAAATTTGCTGCTTTTGGACAACAGGCTGACTGACTCTCTTTGGCTTTATAGATCTAAAAAATAGTTCTTAATGTATAGCTCATGAATGAAAGTATCGCTAAATTACAGGTAAGTAATAGGATTGTAAATGGGATAAATACACTTCAGTGATAGAGTAGATTAGAAAAAAAATTATCTGTTTTTTCAGATTGACAAATCAAAGTATAATCCCTTGATCTAGATTGTAATGAGCTTCCTGATCAGGCAGTACATTATTATTTCACTATAAAAGTTATTACTTTAAAAAGTAATTTAGAAAATATTCAAACTGTATCAAGCTAAGTGCCACACCTGCTCTTAAATCCTTGCAATTTTTATTCCTTCCAGTCTCTTTTTTTTTTCCTGGAAAAAATGCAATTCACATGTCATGTGCAGAGGGGCTGAGAGGCTCGTGAGAAAAAGGAAGCTCTTCTGCAAGTGCTTTTGAAAGCACAAAGCAGGCTTTAAATATAGAGAGACGTACTTTATTCCCCCAGTGCAGTGCACTTTCCTGAGAATTCGTCTTGGATACTTAAATCCTGGGGAAGGGAATAAACTGAGTGTCTGCTCCCAAAACTGCTGAGCTGCTTTCTGTTGTAGAACTCCCAGAGTCTCATCTGCTTTGCTTCCTGTCTTTGTTGAAAACTCAGCCTTATTTGCTGTTGGAAATGTGTTGGTAAAGCTGTGGTGGAGCAGAGCCTTGTGTGGAATTTCCGAATCTGTATGAAGTGCCTGCAGTTTCACTGCTGGTTGATGGTGGTGGTGGTTCCTGTGTTGTTAGCACATGGTGTAAGAACAAATGATTATTTGGCCACTTGTTTGGAATGAGCTGTGGGTAACAAATGCGAGAGTTCACTTGAGCACTAGGGAAAAATATTGACTTAGCAGCCTGCTAATGGTGCAGTTTATGTGTTATTCTGTGTTATTTCGTGACCTGCTTAGCTATTTCCATGCTTGGTTTCCTGTTTTTTTTGTTTGTGTTTTTTTTGGGCAAACACATGACCTGACTGTAGCTGACAGCTGCAGTTCTCTTGTTCACCAAAAGCTTTGAGTCAGTTTTTAACAACTCCTTTACACTTTAAAAGCTAAGCCACCACTACTGTCACACTCTGAAAGGTGTCAGAAGAAGGAAGATATGTATCAAAACAGTTCTTGTGTTTTGTTCTGAAAGCACTCCAAGCTTTTCACCCTTTGCAGGTGTTTTAGCTCTGGTGTGAAGTGCTGCTCCAGGATCTGTTCGTCCAGCCAAGCTATGTTGCCTTTGAGTTAAAACTCTTAAACAGGTGGGAATCTGGCAGGAAAAAAGTGGTTCCACATCCTGCAGAGTCCTGGACCCTCAGGGTTCCACAGTAACAATCTGGAGAAGGTGTAACTCCGTGCTTATGGTCTAGTGTGTGGTTAGATAGTAAGAAGCACGTGTAAAAGCTTTCAAAACCTTATGGGAAAGAGATATGGTGAATTTTTTTGGGGTTGATTAAAAAAAAAATCCAGTTTTTTTTTTAGAGAAGCCAGAGGTTGCTTAGAGATCAGAATGAGGTGTTTCCATATTGCTTGGGCACTCTGTGCTGCCCGAGGACTTCCCATAAAGCACCTTCAGTCAGAGTCCAGAATCTGGAACCCGGAGTTGAGGGGGTATTTGTTGTAACCAGGATTGCTTTTGCTTTGAACTTAGTTTGGAGTCAGTATGTTCCTGGAGGGAGGCCGGCGATGGAATCTTTAAGCTGTTGCATTCTGAATGTAGAATGAATCTTCCGAGAATATGCAAGGAAAGCTGTTAATTAGCTCAAGTTGAAATTAATTACAGTTAGTCTTAAATGGTCTGTTTCCTTTTCTCCCAAGTGAATTTGTCTTCCAATTTTTTCATGTAGTTTAAAAATACTGTGTGTGTATTCTAAATGAAGAACTAGGATGTTAAGCTGAATTATTTAACTCTTTACTTCATTTTTGTGATATAGTTAAGACAGGTCAGGTTTAGCAGCTCATGTAAAATGTTAAGTAAGGCCTATTGCAGGTAATTTAATAATTTGACTTTCTCACAGTCAAGCTGCAGCTGGTTTCAGCCATCACCAGTCAGTCAGTGGTGTTTGAGGTCAGAGTGCTGCCCGTGCTGGTGGCAGCCAGGCTGTCAGGACTGCCTGGCATCATCTGGGCTCCACTGCAGCGTGGGGCGGCACTGCCAGAAGAGCACAAGCCAGCAATGAGCCATCACAGTTTGAGATCTGCTCTCAAGTTCTTGGTTTTTCTCTGCATAACTTCTGCTCAAGTCATGCTGATTTCAGCCCAGTCCACAGAGGTTCTCAGCTTGTGGTTCACGGCCTCTGTCTTCTAAGGGTCAGAGAAATATCACCGATATGTGGTTTCCCATTGTAGCTAAGCTGGTGCAGCAGGCTGCTGCCCTTGCTCTCCTGCAAAGACACGTTCATCAGCAAGCCAGCCTAGGGACACAGGCTGGGCCAGAGCTGTCTTGGAAAATAGGAAGATAAATTCCTTGTCAACCCAGTTTCCTCGCTGGGCTCCCTTAAGGCTGCTGAGCACCCCTGTGAGAGCAGGTGTTCGTCCTCCCCCCATACTGTGGGTGAGCTGATGGCAGCTGGCTGCAAGAAAGAGGAGTCAGCAGGGCATCTGTCACTAAGGTTGCACTCCGGGAGCCCTCGATTCCGTTGGGAAATAATTAGGGATCTGCAGTTTGAAAAATGCAGAAGCTGCTTGCTGTAACAGTAAATGAAGGGGCCATTAGAAACCTGATTCAGCAGTCTTCAGGTATTATTTAGCAGTGTAAAGTACTTGCAAATTGCACTTAATGGCTTGGTTTTGTGGATTCTGAGAGTTGCATTGGCATAAAGGGGACTCTGTTGGTCCTTCAGAAAAATGAAAATTAAAAATTTCTATGTTGTGTGCTGGAACACGATCACATGTGAATGGACTGGCTGCCTCTCTGGTTTTGTATTCATGTATAAAACTTTGTATTTGAGCGTTTTTTATCTTGGACTCCGCTTGGGTTTTACTTTATTATAATTAGTTTTGGGTTCTATATATCAGCAAATTTGAAAAAAAAAATATCACTGGGCTGTTGGAACCTACCAGCTTTAACTCTGGTGACAGCAGAGGGATCGTGGGAGGGAGCAAAGAGAAGCTACTCTTTTGCATTAAAAATGAATTTTTATTTAAACTGTTTTAATTCTTCATTGTATATGTTTGGGTTCTCTTAAATTACTGTTTCAAGGTTTTGTCATGGTCAGATTGATGAAGTTAAATATCTGAATCTGTGGGGTCATGGATTACTTACTGGATAATTATGACTGTTTTCATTTTGTTGGAATTTATGTTCTCATAACTTGAGTTCAGATGCTTTTTGGAGTATATGCAGATTGATTTGTGCAGGAGTTGAAAGCTACACTGCAAACCTCACCATCTCAGCCTGTCTGATAACTTTCTGCCTTGCCTACTGCTGCTGTAATATTAGATCATATCGCTGTGACAATAATAGGTCTCATTTTGTGAAAATGAGTATTTCCCTGGTGATGGTCAGGGTGATGACGTGCCATTTCGAGTTGTTTATGCCGCAGCAGAAGGGAACAGCTTCCTGATGAGAGCACTTCCTGTCTTGAGTGCATTGTGTCCCTTCACATAGTGTAAAATTCAAATGCCACAGACATTCAGTCCAGTTCAGGCACATCAGGCAGCAGAAACCTTTCCAGAGGATGGTTTTTTCCTGGCTATTTCATTCAATGTATAAATTATGCTGTATAATTTGCAAAACCCTTTGCTGTGCAATTCATTGGCTTGTAGATAAGTTCTTCATTACTGAATTCAAGGCTCTATGAAATTACTTATTTCTATTGAAGTGTTTCATGGTGTGCGTGGTGCAGCCACTGAAGTTGTAATGAACAGGATTTAAAGCAATTTCACTTGAACTTGTTCGTTCTGTGTTGACTAAACCGATTCATGCTTTTGTTTGCCTTTCTTTGCTGTAAAGGAGGGTGAAGAACAAAGAACTGATTGTCTATAATCTATGAGTTTAATTTCTTTTTAGAAAAGAATCAAATTACTCTTGACTGCTCTTTTTTTTTTTATTAGCTTACCTTTTCAGACTAGGTGGTGTTTTCTGTCTGTATTTTTTTGGGGAGCAGATGCAGGGGTGGAGAAGTTGTACCATGCCGGTGATGGATCTTGCACTGGTATTACCTGGTTATTGGGACCTGGATGATGACTTTGGGTTTTTATTCTGTCTCTTAATGAGAAGCACAGGACCGAATTGCACCTTGAGGCCTCTCTAGTTAGTGCTGCCTTTCAGGCAGTGGCCAGGGGCAGTACCTGCCTCTAGGGGAGAGGATAGGAATGAGATAAACATGTGGTAACACTCTCTTAGGATCTCTCTCATCCTCCAGCAGTGTGTCTTGACAGCGCTTCTGGTCCAGAATGTGCCGTTGTCAGGAATAACACCTCGTGTGCTTGATTTCTTGTGCTCCCAATTCCTTCCTGGAGCCCAGTGAACTCTGTGGTGACACCCTTCAGCAGGAGTCGGTGCTTCATGAGAAGCTCTGTCAAGAGATGGATCCTTTCCCTTGAGCCTGGCAGAGCTTGCTCAGCCTCACGCCTCCTGCTCCTTGCGTCAGAAGAGGCAGCACAGCCTGGCTCAGGCTCTCTGTGCTGCCTGCCCTCTTAGATCTGGCGGATACCTCCCTCAGGTCTTAAATTACTCATTTTCGTGGTGGGGGTCTTAGATAGTTCAGTAGTTCATGGTTTCACATAAATCGTAATCATCAGCAGCAGGAACTGCTGCTCTGTACTCTTGGTTTTCCACCATCAGTTTTTTTTACCTTTTTGAGGGTCTCCTGATACCTCAGACATGGATGTAAGGTAAAGTATTTTTTTTGTTACACTTCCTAGCTTGAGGTAAGTAGTGTGCAGGCTCCAGACCCTGTCATGCTGTGTTTTGATGGCATTCCATTGACACTAGTGAATGGCCAAGACGTAAAATTATGTACTTAAAAAACTTAATTGGGTTGCTTAACAGAGTATGGCTGCTCTCTACCTGGAAGTTGGTATTTTGCTGGTCCAAAAGCCAAACCAAGGCCTTGCTATTTATCTTGCATTTTATGTTCTTCTGGTGAAGCTCACTGTACTGATGATAGTCTTGGAAGAGTGAAATCCCTGGTGCAGTGCTTAGAGGCCAGTTGCCTCTGGGCCAAATGAAAACCTGGTGGGTGAAGTCTGAGACAATGAAGTCAAACCTGTTCCACTGAACCTTCATGGAGGGGTGGGGAAGCTCTGGAGACTTTTTTCCTTTTGGTAGTACGAGTCTTTAACCTCTCAGGCAATGGTTTAATGAGGAATTCTGAGCCCATGCTGTAGCAGTGCTGTAGTCATCCTGTCTTCCTCCACTCATAAATTAGATTTTGTCTGCACAGTAATAATTTTATTTAAAATAGCCTAACATATTCCAGATGTTAAACATGTTGTAACAGACCTTCTTATTGAAAGTGTCTGTGATTCTAAGACCAAACAAGTGACGAATACTAATTATAGGACTCATAAAAGTGAGACTTAAGCATGGTACAATAGAGCAGCAAGGAATATTTGGCTGTTCTAAAAATAGATCCTCAGTGGACACAGTGGGATTGCAGCTGAATTTTAAAAAACTGACTGCAGAGGAACCAGAGATGCAATTTCGTTAGCTGGAAAAGGAAAGGGGAAGCCAAGTACCAAATTCTGCTTTCAACGTGACAATACCCCGTGCCTGTGAAATGCCTGTTGGCAGCACAGAGCGTGGTTGTGATTGTTCAGCTGCTGTAAGACAAGGAATGGTAATTAGAAGAAATGGCAGGACAAGCTTAATGATTTACAGTTGGTTTTATGCGTGTCTCTTGAAAAATTCACAGGAAGATATGTTCCTGTGTTATGTAAAGGGCTGTTCATCTCCAGCGTTGCAGAGAAATAGGAAGTGCTTGGGCATGGCTCACATTCCCCAGTAATCACATGTCGGTCTCCAGGCATTTAAGCTTTCCCTGGCCTGTCGCCAGCCTTTGCTGTGATGCTCTTTTGGAGGTCAGCCTCTTCTCCGGAGTACTTTAACCTTGAGCCAAAACAGTCGTGTCCTGTGCAATTGGGGTCAGAAGCTGAGTCTCCTCTCGTAGGAACTACTGAAGTTGACTTTAATTGCAGGGCACATTCTGTCAAACAAAGTGTTGTGCCCGGAGCTACGGTAGCTTCTGGGCCAGACTGATTTCCATCTGTCTTGCTTGGAACACAGGCAGGGCAGGCATTTCTCTGTGAGTATAGAATAGTGTTGCAAATGCATTTGATATAAACAAGTTACAGTGACATTTCAAGTCCATCTGGTGTTGCTGTTGCCCCCACTAGGCCAGGTAAGATCTGTGTATGTTGAAGAGCAGCTTGGAGCAGCACAGCTGTAAAGTCTGTCCTCAGTGTTCCATCTTCAGTGTAGATCAGAGCAATGTCAGTTGTTTTCTAACCAGCAATTCGATCTTGGTCTCTCAGTCATAAGCCAGCCTAACCTGAATGATCAGGCTTTCCCAGCTTACTCCAAAGGAAAGGAAGATTAAAATTATTTTATTTGCATTCAGCGTGGTTGTTGGGTTTTCTGCCCTTAACCTTTTGTTTTTCTTGAGGAAGGAGTGGTACTTGCCCAACTTCACTATTCCAGCTTCTCATTTGAGAGGTTTGTGTCTCAAGATTGTGCAGAGGTTGCGGTGGAAGTTTGGCTTGCTCACTCTTTGGTGGAGTGGCACTTGGGCACTTTTGGGCTCTCAGGGCTTCCCAAAGGAAGGAAGAGAATTAATGATTCTCTTGTGTGTGCCTGGAAGGCAAAGCAGGTGTAACTCAAACTCTTACACAGGCTGTCCACTTTCTCCTCTGTCCTGCCCTCATGTTAAGATGTCCTCTGAAGGTGGACATTTAGGCTCCCATACAAGAATCACTTGTTATGCAATTCCACCTGCGCAGATTTATTTAAGCAAACCACAGATTACTCAGATCTGTTTTAAAGTAACCACTCTTCAAATTAAAGTCGTGTTGAGGCATGTCTGTGGTTATTGAAGATCATTTTTTACAGATAGAAGACGGAATGTTAGCCCTTAGTCTTCAGGTCACATCCTTTATCCCCAATTTGTTCTACCTGCTGAATTGGTGTACCTTTTGCCATCAAAACTTTGAATAAAATTGCATTAAATCATGGAAGATTTAAGTTTTATCTGGAAGAAGATGAAATCTCTGTGTGTAGCAGAGTGGTACTTAAGTGATTATGAGCCAGGTGCCTTCCAGTGTCATTCCATGCAACGTCAGGCCACTGTAATTTTGCTGGTAAAATATCTTTCTGAGCACTTTTCTGAAATGAAAATGCCCAGCTGTTGAATGGGAAGGGTACACCGAGGGGGATAAACTAGTGACCTGTGTAGAAAGAGCCTGCATGGGTGGCTTGACTGGTCACATCCCTCATGAAAATTGAGTTTTCTGTGTCTGGCTGTTTCTTTCTGGTGCAGGAAAGAGGCTCTTTGCTTGCTTTGGTAAGTTGGTGACTGCAGCTGAATAACTCAACAGTGAACTACCAGTAAAATTCCACTTACCTAGAAGAGTTCTTCATAACCTGTTCTGAATCTGCTGCTTTTTTTATAAGGCCTAAATTATTTTAATGAAATATTAAAGTAGCTTTATTCATGCTTGAAAACGCTGAACATGGAGGCCGAGATTCCTTAGCTCTCTAGCCAACACATTCATGCTGCCATACAGAGGAAGTTTGCTGCAGACTTTTCTGTCACCCAGCAACTCCTTTTTTTTTGCTCTTGATTTTTGCCTTTTCTTCTATTCCCTTTCTTTCTTTTGGTTTTGGCCGGTCTTAAGCAAATTTATGCTTTTTTAAATATAACTCAGATTTGTCAAGAATGCTTAATGAACATATATTGTCATGTATTTCCTTGGATGAGCAGAGAGTTTTACTGATATTTAGTTGCAGGTGCTGTCTAAATGGAGCATTCTTTCAGTAAGCTGCCTGTGAAATCTTTTTGATTTCTGGTTTGTATGCTGGTAGAAAAACAAGCACTTATTTGCTTCACATTTACTTTGCAGAGAATGTCAACTAAAACTCTGAAATGTATGTAAACTTCTTAAATTACTGCAAGGAAAGGTGCTTTTTTTCCCCTGAAAATTGTTACCATCTTTTTGATAGTAGGCAGGGTTTGACGTTTTCTATAACTTAACAGCAGTAGAAAATTAGTTCTAAATCCTGTTCATGAAAGTGATACTAAGATGCATAATCCTATCTAGTTGATTCTTAGCCTGAATTTCTCCAAAACATTCTGTGCAACAGCAGCCAGAGGTGAACTTGTTGCAAGCAGTGTTCTGTGATTGACAGCTGAGAACTTCCCAAAGCCCACGTGGTTTGGGGTCATGTTTTGTGCAGTAAGAATGTTTTGGTTTCAGTAGGACTCCTGATGTTTTCTCTGCATGATGACCTCAAAGGAAAGAAGTTAAACACAAGCAAGACAAACTAAAAGTACCAAAGTTTGGGAATATGGTGTGGATGCTATGCTGAGTTTCCTTGGAGATCTGTCCAGTTTCAGTGACACTTTCGCAATGACCTGGAGAATGTAATGGATGTTGGACTCAGTGATCTTAATAGTGTTTTCCAACCAGAATGAGTTTATGATTCTGAGTGCATTCCACCTCGTGGGACTCAAAGCCAGGTTACAAGAACTGGCCTGCAGGGTTGCCTTTAGGGCTGTTTAAAATGCCAAGCTATGCCTTTGGTCTGGATTTGGAATGTAATTTAAGCCAATAAGTGATCAACACTGTAACCATGGAAATGCTGCCTGAGCTACGGAGAGGAGCAGAAATGCCAGTATTTGTGTGTTGGTGCAGTTGCTTTCACTTGGAAGTGCTTTGTAGCAGTTTAACACATGAAAGGTCCTGCTGTCAGAAATCCAAGGTGGTGTGTGATGTGCAGTGTAAGCAGCACTCTAACTGTGAGCTGTCGAGCTGCAGTTTCCTTTATAACACCATTTCAGTGATATTTCATGATTTTTGTGATTGGCTGTGTGTATCAACTATGGTTATGCCTGAAATTTAACATGAAGCTGTTCCTTTTGCACCGCAGAAGACTTGGAAGAGATTAAATAGGTGTGAAGTAGCCTGGATTGTGTCTGCAGAGCTGTGTGGAGATAAAGCTCTGTTTTGTCTCTGTTCTGAAAGGTTGTTTTGCTTCCCCACGCACATCCCTCGTGTTCCGGATGAGTGGTGGTAAGTGCTGTTTGAAGCCAGGAGCCAACAGAAAATTGTCTCTAAATTTTTATGGTCTCAGAGTAACTTAGTGGAGCCAAAGCACAAGAATGACTTCTCTGCTGTTTCCTGTCTCCATAGAGATTTTTAATTTACTGAATCAAAGCCCTTCATACAAGATCACAAAGTAGTTATTGAATTTGAGTTTAGTCTGTATACTGGGTTATTTTGTAGTGGTTATGGGCAATGCCTGCATTGTTTTCAGGAATTTGCAGAATGGATGTGAAGCTGGGAGGTTTCTTGCTGTGTTTCTAGGATTTGAGCAGCAAATGGCCTGCTTGGCATGTGGCAGGGCTGTTAACCTATGTAGTTAACCTATGTAGTAGAACAAATAGGTATCATTTGTTCAGTGGTGACATCCACTGAAGACAAGATCACTTTAAGAGGTAGAGTCTATTTCAAATGTGCAAGAAACTTAACTGGCTATTTACTTAACTTGAAATTACTGTGGGCTTCTAATACAGCTAAATGTAAAAATGGGCAGAGCAGTCTTGCCCTCTTCTTTTTGTATGATGTATAAATAAAAATAAATAAAATCTGAGGCTTTGTATATTTAAGCTAGGGGTGAATTTAAATATATTGGAATAAATCTGCTCATTGTTTCTTCATCTTCCTTTATGGACATCTGCGAGGCACAAGTGGGTTGTTCCTAGCAGCGTAGAGCCTGAAATCCTTTCTGGTGAAACCTGACTGAATCAAGAGAACCCCTTAAAAGGGTATAGGCACCAAGAGAAGACAAGGACGAGTAGGGATTATGCTCTTCTGTACACTTAAT
The DNA here is from genome assembly GCA_013397755.1 of Cnemophilus loriae. Lineage (NCBI taxonomy): Eukaryota > Metazoa > Chordata > Aves > Passeriformes > Corvidae > Cnemophilus > Cnemophilus loriae. Next base: position 513,664 of record VZTF01007412.1, read on the forward strand.
AAAACCTTTTCTTCCATGCAGGACTCTTGAGTGACAGAGGGGCTGTCAGTGGCAAGAATTAATGGCTTGGTAAATGCCGGGAGAAGAGGTGTTTTCTTGTTCACCTCTGCTTACAGATGGCTTCATTTTCCTCAACTCCTGGTTTCATGGAGAATTTCTCAGGAATTTCATTTCCATTCCACAGAAGGAGAGGTGAGCTGAGGAAGCTCAATTTGCTGGCTGCTAAGCCAGTTATGCTTTCAGCTGCTTTTCTCGAGAGGAGGATACTGAAAAGAACAAGTCCTTGTAGCACTTCATGACTGAAGAACGCCCACGGAAGCTCTGGTGGTGTTAATGGAAAGGTTTCTGCAGTGACCTTCAGTGTTTGTAGGGTGTCAGGGCAGCTTAGAGCACAGGTTATTTAACAGCTGGGGGTGTTGGAAGCCCAGGGAGTGCTTAGAGGCTGTGCAGGGTGCTGTAATGTCTGGGAGGTCAGGACTCATTCAGTGTAGGAGGTCTCTCCTGGATCTCTGAGTAGAAGAGACGTAGACCTGGGCTGTAAATTTGAGCACCACTTCAGTGCAGTATCGTAAATACGGCATTTGAAGAATCTGAATATCATGCTGCAGTAAGTTTTTGAACCACTGACAATTTCTCTTCCCAGATACTTTACCTGAAAGCTCTGATCTCTGCCTTGGAGAACATCCAAGGTTGTTTTTCAAGATTGCTTCTCTCGCTGTTTGAGAAATAATTAACCTTCAATTACAGCTCATGAACAACATCTGTGCAGTGTAGATTCTTGTTAGTACTTGTCTAATTTGTATAATAATGTGTTTGTGTGGTCTATTAAAAACAAGAAGATAAAATCCAGAACTTCAAAAACAAAAAAGCCATTGTAATTGTAGTTCAAGGATTTGATGCGTAATTTATATAAAACTTTCAGAGCCTCCTTTATGAAAATTTTAGACTAACTCCATTGTTTATGAACTTTAAGGCAGGAATGTACTCCTGCAAAGTAGGAGTTGGGCCATTTTGGGCAATTACTTGGGAATGCTTTGCTTTGGAAGACTGGATATGAACAGTGCTGTAAACTTACACTCTTAATGCACTAAAGATCATTTAATTAGAAAGTTCCAGGTCACTTCTTACACTCGTGTAGTAAACAGAGACTCTTTAGCCTCTAAAATGGAGCAGAATGTTTGTCTTACCAATATTGACTTGTCCTATTGATTTTTTGGTGTAACTTACAGAAGGGTTATTTATTTTATCTTGGGTACACTTAATAGCCATCATTAATGCTTAGATGGCCAAATTTCGTCTTGTACCAGGGAACAGAGGGTGAAGACAAACTATTGTGTTTTTGAATGACTTGTGCCACTCCAGGGTGAAATGCTTTTGGTCTGTAATGGAGGGAGGATACAAGAGGGACAAAGTAAAATAAGGTCAGGATGCAGTTGTAGGAGAGTGTGATGGGGAGGAAGGAGAATTGTGCAATTTTTTTTCCCTGCAGCTTAGGGTAAGGGGCCACCCACGCTTGCCAGGTGAATGTCAGCTCTCATTTTGGGAGATCCATGGGAATGCATCCCAGCACAGGGTGCAGCCGTGCCCTCGGAGCCCCCTGCACGGCTCTCGGATGGAGCGTTCTTCCAGCTCTCTGCTCTTCACGCCCTGCCCAAGTACAGCTCTGCTTGGAAAGGCAGGATTTTCCTCACTTCTGTGCAGTTCTGCTCTGCATGGAGTGGAAGAGCTTTTTCCTGTTGCAAAATGAATGTATTAAAACAAAGGTGTATTTGAATGTGGGGCATTGTGGTTTAATTTCTTTTTTAACAAACCAAGATGGAACAGAGCCTTCCTTTTTAATGAATGCTTGCTGCCTGCTTCATTTGTCTTAATTCTTAAAGTCTCTGCAGTAGCTCTCTTTCAGGTGAAGAGTTATAATTTTTAATTCAAATTGCTTCCACACAAGGTATTTCCTGATGTACTTTCTAATTGCTTCATCCAGTTCAGTGATAAATTGTTAGGCAAACATTTTGTTTGTTGATCTTGCTCTGATAGCCAGCAGGTTCACCGTTGGTGAATCTTGCTGGAAAAGCTGTGAAGTATTGTATTTGTTCCAGTTCTAATTTGAACACTTGTAAACACTTTTTTAAAGTAGAAATTGCAATGGAATGGCTTAAACTCTTTTTTTTTTTTTTTTTCCCTTTTAAAGTAAGTCATAGTGTGTTTTACACTCTGACTGGTCATATCTTGATGGCATAGACTGTGCTCAGATCTACAGAGAAGTCAAAGGACTGCTAAACTACTTCATATTCATCAAGAAATGGTACATAAAGGAAATTTGTTTAGATGGATGATACACAGCCATTCACTGCCAGGTCTGACCCTGCCTCTCCTGCTGGGTTGTCTGTAGTCCCCACAAGCCTCAGCTGGAGTCTGTGTAACTAAAGCCTTCTCCATGTTTTCCAGAGAGAGTTCTAGAACTGAGTGGCCGCCAAGCAGCCTTTGTTTCCCAGCAATAAGAGAATAACTCCTCTCTTTGTAAATGAGAACATTTAATGAAGTGAAAACACAGCGGAGAGAAAAACCACTTAAGCCACCTCTGAGCAAGGGCTGCTGTGGAGAGCTGCTCTGAGGGGAAGGTCACTGCACAAAGCCAAGGGGAGCTGTGCTGCTGGGAGCAGGGGCCTGGCTGGGACCCCGAACGTGTCCTTGGAGGACTTGTCCTTCCAGAGCTGCCTTCACAGGGCAGTTCCTTCCCACAGAGCTGACTACTTGTATGTTAAAGATGTTTGTGCTTCTCCAACGTGCAGTTTGGTTCACGTTCCCTCTTCCCGGTGCCTGGGAGTGTTACCTTACCAAAAACCCTATTTCTGGAGCTTTTTGAGGTGTATCCGCTGTAACCATCTGCTCTCTTGCATGCACGCCCCCGAGCTGATCACTCCCATGTGAGCTAACATCCCTCAGAGACACTGGCACCGAGATCACGCTGCTTTGTTCAAGTCTCATGATTTTTATACTGCTTTGAACAAGTGTCATGATTTTTATACATATGTATGGATTGCAAAGGGAGCGGTAGAGAGCTCTGAACAGCAGAATACAGCACATGAAAAGTTATTTGCTGATCTGTGAGAGTTTATCCAGAATTGTTTCTTTCCAAGTTCAGCTGCCAAGAATTTGAAACCTCTTGGTTGCCCTCCCCCGAGTCACTGCTTTTCCTATTGATCTGCTCTAATGCAAGGGGAGGAAGGGATACAGTGCTCTGCAGGAATGGTCAGGCTGCTGGAATGCAGCCTGTGGAGCCAGGGCAGCATCCCGCTTGAGTGGCCCTTCTTGTTTCTTGCGTTTATGAATAATTCAGAAATCCTGCACACGGGAAGTGGATAGGGGAGCACAGAGAACGTTGGTATGCACTTGCACGTGGGTACCCACGCATGGTTAGATGCTGCAGGCAGAAATTAAAGTTAGCACCGAGTGCTGCAGATGAGATTGGACTGCCAGGATGAATCTGTTCATGGGTTCTCTTGAGGTGCCCTTGGAGAATGTGGTGCTGCTCTTGGAATGCTGCTCTGCCAGCAATTTCAGACCGAAAAAATCAAAAAGAAATAAAACATCTTAACAGCTTGATTCATGCCATTACGCTGTTAAAGCACTCAATATGCTTAATTTTCCGAATGGTAATTGAAATTCCTCCTTATTTCACCAGGTTAGAATTTCCGTTCACCTACTAGAACAGCGCAGCATAAGATGGCTTGGAATATTTTTTTTTCTCTTTTAAGTTTAGAAGTTAGTTTTGAGTCGTTTAATGGAAATACTAAATAATCCCTGTCCTTGAAGGCAGGAGACTGGGAATATATTAATCTGGCCGGAGAAGCTGAGTAATTTATTTGCATAAACAACTGACTCTTGCCACTGAGGACTGAGCACATGCTTATTATCAAGGTATTTCATTAGTCCTAGGCATGGTTTGAGAAGCAAAAAGCCGAAAATCTTTGAAAGCTGGGTTGGGGTCATACCTAAGTGCTGTTTTAAAGGTGGTATTTTGAAAGGAACTCATTATTCCTGATATTAGAATTCCAAAATCTAAGGGCCGTGGCAGCAAGTGCAATTCCCTTGGCTGTGAAAAACGACTGCAATGGGTTTAAAATAGTCTGACTTCTGAATTGCTTTCCTGTCTTCACACTCAGCTGAAGTACTAGCAAGGATAAAAGTGGAATAAATCCTGTTATTTTGACTCTACTCTGAGCATGAGTTGCTAAGGGAAGCAGTTGGAAAAGAAGCTTTATTACAGTGCTATTTTGGTTGAAATTATGCCTGTCAGTGCTCTTGCTGTTAACACGCATTAAGAAAGTTAAATTTGCGGTTCAAGCTGCTTCACCAGACTGTGTTTTTCTTGATGCACAATGCAGCTTCTAATGTATCAGAGTACACAAATGTTCTAGAGGCTGGTGGGAAATGTTAGAGCACATTATTGAGGAACTGCAGAATTGCAGGCTCCAAATCACCTTTTGAAGGATCTGTGCACAGGTGGCTCAGCCACGGAGGTGTTGTGACTTCATGTCAAGCCCAGCAGCAGCTGCAGAGTTTTGAGGACGAGCACAGCTGTGCTTTTGACTTGTGCTCCGTGTCAGTCTCCACGCAGCCTGTGTGTTAAATGTGATGGGGGAAATAGTAACAGTGTCATGTCCTTGCAACACCATTCTTGCATTTAGTGCTACAGCAGCAGCATTTCACTCCCGCGTGGAGCCCTTCAGGATTTTCGGCAGCTGCTTCTCTTTTGAGGAAATAATTGTCTTTGATTGTATCTGTACAGTGAAATTGGAACACAGAGACACAGGTGTGGAATATCTGATTTTATTTGTAAAGAGAGACCTATCTGTCTAGGTTTGACCACAATGCTGTCATACAAGGAAGGGGCAGCATTTTATAATAAACTCTGCTTTATCAGCCTGCTGGAGGAATACTGTGTAATGCAGTTCAGTTATTTCCTGTCTGCAAAGCTGAATTGGAGACAAAATTTCTGGTTCAAAACACTTCAATAACTCAGCAAAATCCCTTCAGTTCTTTTGGAAAATAAAAGCAGTGTTTGATCTTTCTTTAATCTTCTCGTGCTCCTTTAATAGCTCCAGTCTTGGCCATGCATGCACTGCTCTGACTCACGTGGCTCTTGCTGTGTTGTACCACAAATTACAGGTTTTCTTCCTGTGCTGTGTTGGTTCGTGCTGCAAGATGTGTCAGGGTCCTGTAGCCTTTAGCAGCTTTTTCCTGCCCGCTCTGCACTGTGAAAAAGGAGCAGTTTGTCCCTTGCGGAAGACACAGCCGTGCTTGAATCAGGTTGAATATTTTGATGGGGCTGTGGTTTGCTCTAATCACCTTTTATTCAAACAGGGCTGTGCTGAGAAATGGTGCATTACAAGGACATATTGGCAGTGGGACATAAAGAAATAAAACCAGCCTAATTTAAGAGCCCAATAAAATTGACTGTGAACAGTTTTCTGTGTCTGTGTTCTTTAGGGAGAAAGAATCCTGAGTCGCTGTTAATCTCTTGGAAACCCTCAAGTACTTTGCTGTGAGCATTCAGCTTGCCAGCTTTTGGCAGATAATTATTTTGTTCTCTTCCAAATTGAACACATTCAATTCAGTCTTGCCATTTGAAACAACACATTCTTCTTGGGCATTTTTTTGTTCACAGTTCAGCAAACACTCAGGAGCAGGTAATGCTCTGAATTGCAAATGTTCACAGGGCAAACATGAAATGTTTGGAGGACTAAGATGAGAAAAGCATCAATATGTGCAATGAAGGAGACTTGCAAAGGCTTTGGCATAAAGGGGGCTGTTCAGATGGGGAAAGCTTGTCATCCAAATGTAAAAAAGACTTTGAAAAAAGTGAGAAAAATGTTAGGTACCTACTGCCCCTGCTTTCCTGTCTATAAAATAATTGTAACATAAGGTCCTCAAATAAAATAAAAGTATTAAATGAAGCACTCCAAAAACCAGAAATACTTCTAAATTCTGCTTCTTCTAGAAATGTTTTCTTTTTCTGACTTTAACAATGTTTAACTGCAGTCACTGCAGTTAAAATAGAGATTAATTTATAAAGAATGTCGAGACTTTCAGGTAGAGGACTGAGGTACTCATGAGCAACTACAATGCACAGCCTTCTGTCCAGAACAAGAGCCTTATAAAAGAAATAAGAAACTTCTTTGCCACGGCAATAGGGCAAAAGAAACTTCTTATGCCATGTTAATAGGACCCATCCTCCCTTTGTCTTGGGGCTGTGAAAGATTCTCTCCCCCACTGCTGGCTGTTGTGTTACAGCACTGACGCTCCGTCCTTGCTGTTGTGCACACATCTCTGAGCCCAGGAATTATTGCTGTTCTTCAGTCACACCGAGCCAGCTGTGCACAGATGAGGTCTGGAGAAGGGAGTGTGTAACCCCTTCCCTGGCTGCACTTCTGCTGCCTTACAGAGGAGCTTTGTGAACTCGGGACAGTCACGCTGCAAAAATGGTTTAAAAATATGCACGAGGGGAAAAAAGCTGACACTGTTTTAGTGCCTTACACCACTGTCACCATAGTAACACTGCCTTTAAACTAGGTTTGAACACTGGTAATAAACTGAAGTATTTTAATTGTTCTAAAGGGAGAATTAAGAGACCTTTTTTGTTCCAGCCCCACCATTGCATACTTTGTGCAGCTGCTGCTTGTTTTGTTCCACACCCTCTCCCTCTTGGTGCTGCAGCCCAGCTGTTTTCAGAGCAGTTGAAATCATCTAAAAGGACAGAGTGGATGTTTTACCTCTTTAAAAGAGTTGTTTCATTATGTTCTCTCAGATTTACTTTATCTAAGCTTTCTTCTGCACTGGGACACCTTCCAAAATCCTACCTCTTCACCAGAGCCAATGAGGTTCTGATCATAGCAAAAATGAAGGAATTCACAATATGGAAAGCAGGCTAAAGAATTCGTTGCTTCACTGCTACCCCATGAGGAAAAAAAAAAAAGCCAAAGAGAAGCAGAGATACATTAGAGACTATGAAAGAAAAGGAAAAAAACCATGAGCTTTCTTGTATTCTCCAGCCACAGTGGTTTTAAAATTAAAATCCAACAAGTTTAGTGATGGGGATAACACCCATTTTCCTCTTACTTGTTTTACTGATCTCAAATCCTTAACTATCCTGTCTGTATCTGATTTATTACCATCTTCTCTGTGTGTCAAGTACTTAAGAGATGAAATTATTTACATGACTGTGTTCTTTAACCAAAATCAAAGCTGTTGCTAACTCTGCATTATTGCAAGAAGTTTTACAGTTTCAGAAGTGTGAAGTGAGCTCATTGTATTAGACTGACTGTTGTTGGACAAAACTGTGAACTGATAAACTGCAGTGAAATCATTAGGAACGCTCTGTGCCCAGGGAGCTTGAGAGCTCTATTAGCTTAAGAAATAGCTTTTGAAATGTTTTTATTAGACCTTGGGGAGCTGTAGGAAATCCCTTTAGAAAGCTTGGTGAAACACCGGTAATTAGTAAGTGGTTTTTTTAAATCCAAGACATAATTGTTTTGTCTTGTGGTATTTTAGAACTGGAGGGTCTGATTTTCCTGTTTCTGTTATCAAGGGGGTTGTTATGGTACAGAATGAATAACTTCCTTTTCAGAGGGAGGGGAGGAATGGGTTATTTTGTGTGGTTTAAAAACGGCCTACCTGGAAAGGAACATATTAATAAATGGAGTGTTTGGAATGCACTGTGACTCTTTCAGCTGTAACGTGGATTCATGAAGGCTCAGCCCCTTCCATGGAAGCTCTGAGGGGCATTGAGCCTCCAAGTGCTGGTGATGCCAATGCAGGAACTCTGCACACTCTCAGGAATTAACGGTGATGATTGTTCTCTTTCCATCATTACAGGCATACGAAAGAAGGTTTCCTACGTGCCCCCTGATCCCCATGTTTGTAGCCAGTGACACCGTGAGCGAGTACAAGAGTGAGGATGAGGCCATCCACGTGATCGAGCGGCGCTGCAAGCTGGACATCGATGCGCCACGGCTGCTGAAAAAGGTGACGAGCTTTGAAGTGCCTGTTCTGTTCTTCTGGATATCCCTTCACCTGAATACTGTGCCTTATCAGAATCTCTGCCTCTTCCCCAGATTGCAGGAGTGGACTACGTCTACTTTGTCCAGAAGAACTCTCTGAACAGGCGAGAGAGGACTCTGCATATAGAAGCCTACAATGAAACCTTCTCGAACAGAGTCATCATTAACGAGCACTGCTCCTACACAGTGAGTAACAACAGGCCCTTGGTGGGGCTGGACATGGGGCTGAGGCAGCGTTTAGATCTCAGGACTCAAACACAACTTGCGTTGTTCCTGGCTTTTGCCTTGCAAGGAAAAATAACCAACACACCGCCCTGAGTGATAATTGTTACTGTTAAATGTAACACACTTGCCTCAAGAACTGAGACGCGTTTGGCACCCTCTTGCTTGAGCATCTTCTCAGAGAGCAGAACACAACGTAATTTGCTGGGTTTGACAGCTTTGTTTGGGCAAATCTGTGCTCTGTAGCAGCAGTGTGGGACTTGGTGAGGCTGATGACACCCTGACAGAACTGCCAAAGTTCAGCTGATTTGCCTTCTGCTCAGCTCAGACAGAAGTTCACTGAGTCAGCTATGTTTTAACCTATCTTTTTTCATTGTTCTTGGTCTTCAGTGCAAATGTTGATGCAGGGGAGTCTGGTGGCAGGCCTGCTGCTCTGCTCTGGTCACGGTTTATTTCTGGATGGCTCAGCCCATCCTCATGGGCGCTTACAGCACGTACTGTAGCAGTAGGACTTCAAATTGATGTTAAAGGTCAGATCAGAGCTAACAAATGTAACTGATTTATCTCTATTGTAGCACTCTTTTTAGGTCATAACATTTTCTGTTGTGTTTAACCTGTGGTTAAAAGATCACTGGGTGCCAAACCCGCTTAACACTATCATCTAATCTTTTTATAATTATTTCTGGCGTAACTTCCAGGGCAAATTTAAAAATACTCTCCAACTTCCTGCAGTTTCTATGTGAAAGCTCTGTTTAAAAAGGGGAAATGCTGTACAGAAAAGAGCATGTAGTAAATATGTACAAAACACAGCACTTCTCTTTGCCCATTTGCTCTACTCAATCAAGAAATTAGGTAAATACAAAACCAGGTTTTTAATGGAAGAATAAATTGTTTCTGAAAGGTCATTTTTATTAAAGGTAACTTATAATTGAATTTATGAAAATACAGGAAGATTCTTAAATGATGTTATTATGATTTGTACTTACTTAGGCTGTACAAGCTATTCTTGTACCTCTGATTCCCTAATGCAGAAATAGAAAATGAAGGGAAAAGGATTTTTTTTCTGTAGTTGTCCCCTTATAAAGTGTTGATCCTGTTCTTAGCCAAATTTAGCATGTTTTGAGGGGGAAGGGAACCCTAAGGCATCAGGCCAGTTGCATGCTCAGAAATCCAGCCTTTCGTGGTGCTTTTATAATGACAAATTCAGAGCCCAGCCTAGAAATTGCTTGAACAAATCTATTTAAGCTGAAGAGAGTTTAAAAAACAGCTTTTTGTAGCAGTATCAGCATCAATCATAGAAATGTTTAGGTTGGAAAAGCTCTTTAAGATCGAGTCCAACTAAAAGTCTGTTTCAGGATCATGTCAGTAAGCCAAGAGATAAGCTAAGAGGGAAGGTGTCAGCTGAGTGAGGAGTGTGCACTTCTGTCTGTGGCATTATCATGGGAGAACAAACTAAAACAGTTTTCATTCTACAAAACGCTGAAGTACCTCCTAGGTCAGTGAGGGAACAGTGTGTTGGCAGTCTGTCTGCTGGAAACACGTCTGGGCTGCAGTGCTGGGAATGCTGCCCCTGCCTTGCTGCAGGGCTCAGCCTGGCTGGGCTGGCCCTGGGCTATCAGCCACAGCAGAGAGTTCTCTGTGGAGGCTTTTACCGTGTTCCACAGACGCCCTGCAGTCCCAGCCCTCATCTGGACTGAGGCAGTGTAGAAATGTGCAGTCCTCTGGCTCTTGGCTGGCGCACTTGTGTTTCTCCACCCTTCTCTTTCTTGTTAAGACAAAAAAAAAAGAGCTGTGGGACAGTGGAAGGGCTTCTCAGCTTTTTGTTCTTTGGTGTTGCCTCTTCCCAACCATCTTTTGCAGGTGAAGCAAAACACTGCAAATTCCACTTGAATGTTTTTGACTGTGTGAACTTGTAAAACAAGAAACATTTCAAATATTGTGAGGGGGAAAAAAAAACCTAAATGGATAACTGAGCTGTATGACCTTTTGACTTGCAGGTTCATCCTGACAATGAAGATTGGACCTGTTTTGAACAGTCAGCAAGTCTGGATATCAAATCTTTTTTTGGTTTTGAAAGCACAGTGGAAAAGATTGCCATGAAGCAATACACCAGCAATATTAAAAAGGTGAGCCTGAGTTGGGAAGGATGTGCCTGGCTCCAGGTTACCAAACTGCTGCTAAGTAACAGGCTGCTCTGCTCAGAAAGCTGGGCTGCTTTGCTAAAGGCCTGGGGCAGTGTGTGTGTGTAGGGCTGTTTCAAGTGGAATCTTCAGAGGTCTGATCATTTAATTTTCAGCCCAATCCTTTCTGTGGCTAAATGGGTGGGTTTTTCAGTAGCTGAAGTAAATTTTCTTTTTTGAAGGGAAAAGAAATAATAGAGTACTACCTGAAGCAGCTGGAGGAAGAAGGAATAACTTTTGTCCCTCGCTGGACTCCTCCTGTTGCATGTAAATCAGAGAGCAGCACATCCCACTCAAGGAGACCAGTGTCACCTGCCATTAATATCCCAGAGTCTGCCACAAAGGAGGGCTTGAACAACAAGGAGATCCTCAACACCTCCAGCAGCCCCTCGGAGCCCACCGCAGGAACGCCCGATGGTATGGGGGTCTGATACGTTTTACTGGGGTGCTTTGTACTGGAGAGGCTCTCAGCACTGGGCAGCTTCTCCTGGGCAGCTGAGGAGCTCCACGTTGGCTCCTTGGTTGGTGACATGCAGTGTTGAAGTGTGGGCTCACCAAGCAGTGACACATGGCAGAGCTCAGGCAGCTGTTACGGGCTGAGCTCGTGAGTGGAGATCAGGTGTGAGCAGAAAAACCCTCTGCTGTTCATTGGGTTGCAAATGAACAGTCTGCTTCTTGCCCTGAAATTCAGGGATGGGTATAACTGTCGGAATAATGGGGAAGGAACAGCTGAAGCTTCCCTAGACACAGTCTTCTGGGAATTTGGGAAAATTCTTGCGCTGGGAGATCAAAGCTTCTCTAAGTATTTCTAGAAGCAGCAAGCCCCGTGGTGCTGTGGATTGATGAATCTGAGTATACTGACAAAATGCTTTTACAGATATCTGCTTTTGCTCCTTCCTTATTTGCAGAAGGAGAATTTTATCTTCTTCATGAAGTTGGCTGTGTTTGTTGCCTTGCTCATCTTTTCATTGATTCAAAGGAACTTTATTCAGTTCTGACTGCGCCGAACACAGCGGCCACTTTGAGACAGCAGCAAATCAGATCCCTTGGTGCTTTGCCTAGGTCAGGTCAGGATCACTCTGATCACCTGTAATCTCTTTTTAGATAAGCTGGATGCGGACTACATCAAGAGGTACCTGGGGGACCTGACCCCGATGCAGGAGAGCTGCCTCATCCGCCTGCGCCAGTGGCTCCAGGAGACGCACAAAGGCAAAGTGAGTTCCTGGGGGTGCCCCCTGGCTCAGAGTGTGTGACACACAAGGTGGGCCTGAGGAAACGTCCTGCCACACCCCCTGGGGCTGACTCTTTCTGCTAAGTGGTCCTCCATGATCAAAACCTAAATTTGAGCAGTGGCAATAGGAGGAGTTCAATGTGACTGTCCAGCTGACTTTGCAGCTGAGGTGCTTCAATAATTAGCATGAAAGCCTCTCAGACTGTCAGTTAAACTGCCACAGGGGAATAACATCAGTTTTATAAGTCTTCCTGGTTTCTACAATGACCTTATTTTTACATTTGTTTGTTTTGGCCGAACATCATAGTCTTAAATACTGAAACACTGGTAGCAGTGGAGCACTGATAGCAAGGCTGGGGTTTTTCCAGTGCCTTGTGATTTGCATGTGTGTCTCAGCTTCCTCTAACTTAACAATAAAATACAGTCTGTGTTCTGTCCTGGTTTATTTAAATTGGACTGGCTTGGTGTGGTCATACAGGTGGAAATGATTACATTAGAGTTCATGAAATTTTTATATCCCTTATGGAGGTAGCTGCAAACAAAGGCTGATTTCCTTGAATAACTCCCAGTGTTACACACCATCCTCTTGCTCTGGTGCAGGGCTGCACGTTTTTCAGCTTCTGTTGTTTGGGTTTCTGTTCTTGTTTCAAGCCTTGAATACAAAATTGGGTTTGGTTTTGTTAATAGATCCCAAAGGATGAGCACATTTTAAGATTCCTGCGTGCCCGGGACTTCAACATCGACAAAGCAAGAGAGATCCTTTGCCAGTCACTGACGTGGCGTAAGCAGCACCAGGTGGATTATATTCTGGACACCTGGAATCCTCCCCAAGTGCTCCAGGATTACTATGCAGGGGGCTGGCACCACCATGACAAAGGTATGGTTTCAGTACAAAGTATGTATTGAACAGCCTTTTTACATTTTGAATCAAAGGTGGTAGTTGTCCCTCTGTTAACTAGAGTTGGCTGGTTAGAACTTCTCAGTTGTTGTGTACTAAAGACACTTAAATCCATAGAATCTTAGAATGTTTTGGGTTGAAAGGGAATTGGGTTGAAAGGTTTTTCCATCTCCCTGCCACGGGCAGGGACACCTTCCACTAGACCAGGTTGCTCAGAGCCCTGTCCAGCCTGGCCTTGGACACTTCCAGGGACATCCACAGCCACTCTGGGCAGCCTGTTCCATTGCCTTTGCCAGCCCTTAGCTGCTGGAGGCAGACTCCTGGATCAGAGCCTTACTGACTAATACTGACATACTTAAGTCTGCTTTGCCAGGAGCTTAGAAAAAGTGAGTAATTGTACTTCTGTAGTGCTCTGAGATGCTTAGAAGGGTGTTAGGCAAATGCTAAGTGTGCTCTTTCAGTGATTAAAAGATGTTTGTAAATAAGTATATCTTTGTAATCAATTTATTTCTGATGTTGTATAAGTCTGCTGATGGCATAAATGAATATTTATTTGGCGTTACAATCAGCTTAATGATGAGAAGTGGAATGTTGCAAAAACATCAAATAGAGCAGGTTTGTTTAAGAAGAGAAGCAGCTTTGGCTGAATTCCCTTTGTGCTGTGAGCCACAGCCTGACACACTCCCCTGTCCCTCTGCTTTATCATGCACTGATCATGTTGCTAATACATACACAGAAATGAAACACGTTGGAATTTGTGGCTTGAGACAAGCTGGGCTCTTTAGATAAGGAAATGATCTCTTACTGTGAGCGATCTGTGCTCTGATTGAGTCTTTTCCCACCAGGCACCATTGTTTCTGCTCAGCTCTTCCTTTTTCAAGCAGCGTATGAAACAGGGCAGGATGCTGTCAGCAGCAGTGGCCAGGAGACAGGGAGGACGCAGCAGAAGTTTAATCACAGAGCCTGCATGGCTCTTCCCTGCTGCTCTGGGTTTGACAGACCTCAAACTGAGAAAATGGAAAATGAGAATGTGCTTGTAAAGATTGTAGGGAAAAAGACCTGTTAATAAGTTCTCCCTTTCAGCCCGTTCCTTGTCTGTCCTTTGCAAAGACTTCCTCTGTCAATAGCACACGACTGGGTCCTGCCAGTGAGCAGAAAGGTGCAGAATGCATCAAAGCCTTGTTTAATGTTCTTCTGAGAAGTTCTACAGTCTTGTGGTGAACTTCGTGCCCCCTCCCTTCCCCTGCAGTTCCTTTGATCTCTCTTGCAGCATGCCCACAAGTAAAGCATGGCTTTGTCAATAATGGAAACACCATTTCAGAACTGAGCAGTTCTCTATAATTTAGAATTTTACAGCGGTAGGTTCTTTTTTTAAACCCTCTTTTCTAGTATTGCTCCTTTCCTCCTACATATGCTAAATGTGCCAAACTTAAGCTGGCTGAATGCTGTGTGGCTTTTAGTGCTACAGCAAAGGCAGCAGTGATAATGAAACATGTTGTCTAGAATGAGCTATCAGTGCTAAAGAAAAGAAGTTATTATTTTGGCTTGCAATTAGCACAGTTTTCTATACATCTGAGTGGCTTTTATTTTGACAGGAATGCTTCAGTCTAACGTCTTTTTAAAATCACAAAGCTCTAGTGGAATATAAATTGTACAGTGATAACACAGCAGTGTCAGCTGAGACTCTCCTTCATGTGTCATTTGGGTGGACCAGGGTTACTGAGCTGTTAGTTTGGATTTGGAGGCATCTGTGTCTGGGAGGGAGGGAGGGAGACCTGCTATGAAGCTTAATAGCAGTTTTTGTTTAGTGTTTCAAAAGCTAAACAGGACATTCCAAGATAAGTGTGTGCCGATGTTAAAATAACATTTTCTTTCAGTCCACCTGATAAAACAAAACACTGTGAACTTCCATGGGGGCAGTGTCTTTGCCAAATAAATAACTTGCCTTGACTCTGCAGTTTTGGTTGTTAGTTGGTTTTTTTTAATAGTGTGTCTTTTGCAGTTTCTCTCCCTGTGTCCCAGAGAACTTAATGATAATTTGATAACCTCCTTTGCAGCTGTTGGAGGGGAGTGAAGCTGCACAGACCACAGGACTTGAGGGAGATTTTTATGTAGAAAGCTTCCTTTTTTTCTCCTTTTTATATCGTATGCTAACATACTCACTTTTATAAGCTGGTGATCATTTAGCCTGTGTATTAGAATAGATGAAGCAAAGCTTAACAAGTGCATCACAGCTTTAGGAGGAGGCTGGGAGCTGTTTTGGACAACTAAGAGCCAGAAATGCAAACTTCGATTCTCAATTTCAGCCAACACAGTAATTCAGCTTAATGCCTGAGTATCCTGCCAGTGTCAGGCTGCCCCAGTGTGCAGGCTGACTGTGGAAAGGCAGGGCTCTCATGCAGAGGGTCCAGCTGAAGCTGATCGCAGGAGCAGAGTCTGTTCTCAGCAGGCTTAACCTGCGTGAGCAGGGCTGTGTGCCAGTCCTGCACAGTGTGCAGTGACAGAGCTGGAGTGTGGCTCCAGCAGACTGTGCAGAGGGCAGGCTCTGGGTTAACACTTGGTTTCATTAATTCCCAGATGTCAGGATGGCTGTTTTTCTGGAAAGGTTGCTGTAAACTCTCCAGAGCAGTATTGTGTCACGTGTGATAAAAGCCTTACAGCCTTCCTTGCAGCTCTGCAGTTACGGGAAAAGCTTCAGTTCACTGGTGTACCTGAGCTGTCCTGGAAGCTAAGAATAGTCTGTGTCATTAATTGTGTATACCAAGGTCTGCAGTGTACTGAGGTACTCAGAGTCCTTTGAACTTTCCTTGAAGGTCAGGGAGCTATTTCTGAATCAGGATATCTCCATTTTGCAGCTCATTTACAGGTAATCTGTTGGTGTGGCTGCACAGAGTGATGTTTATGTTTCCGTCTGCTCCTGATTCTTCCTCTTGCAGGGGAGGTTGAACTGTTACGGTTTGTTTCCATCGGAATTTTTTAGAAGCAGCTCTCTCAAACGTCTCTTGCTGTGTGCTTTGTGTCTCCGTGCAGACGGGCGCCCGCTCTACGTGCTGAGGCTGGGCCAGATGGACACCAAGGGCTTGGTGCGAGCGCTGGGGGAGGAGGCCTTGCTGCGCTACGTGAGTGTTCCTAACAACGGCAGGTTTTCACTTAGGAACTCCCCCTGCCACAGCATCCATCGCTGCGGGTATTCTGATGTGCTCTCTGGCCATTCGTTTTTGGTTGGCATGAAAGCCCCTGGTAGCTGTTCCTGGTGGGTTCTTTCCCACTGCAGGCTGATGATGGAAGGGCAGAGCTCCTGGCAGCACCCATGGTTATTGACTGGCATTTGCACAGATTCTTCTGCACTTGTGCAGGGCTTCAAACTCCAGTCTCTGCTCTTGTACAGAAGAGAAAATGCCACACTCTGGTTTTTGTCAGGCCTGTACTCTGAGGATAAGAATAATTTATTTTTAAAGAAAAAGTGCTTGCCTGCATTTCTGCCTTCTCTAAAGGCATCACTCAGACTGTTACTGTGGATCTGCTCAGGTTCCAAGCAGAAAGCTGGCAGAATTCCAGGTTTGCACTACCTTTTTTGACTTGTAGTTAATGACAGGAGTTGCCATAGTGACTGTTAAAAGCAGGGACTGGATTTTACTTTTTTCTCCTAGTGGCGTTTCCAAGCAGACACTAATTTTTGTTTGCTTGCCCTAGTTCTGTTTCAAAGTTACTTTCTGTGATTTCAAAAGGGGCTTTAATTTCTGGGTAATTAGGAGTAATTGTAGTGATTTCTAGTTCATTCTTTGGTGGGGGGAAAAGTTCATGCTGGTTTGCTCTTGTAGCTTTAATTAGCCTTTGGATGTAAACATATTTTCTTTATCCCACCTACTGAGTTTGAGACTGTCTTTTCTAAACCCCAGTCTTTCTTGTGCAGGTTCTTTCAATAAATGAAGAAGGGCTGAGGCGATGTGAGGAGAATACAAAAGTATTTGGCAGGCCAATAAGGTAAAATCTGCTCTGTGGGAATTAGCTGCCTTCATGGGGTGCGTGGGGGGAATGTCAGGCAGTGGAACAAGCAGTGGGTAGGCTGTGCCTCACATGCAGGTGCAAGCACAGGTACAGTTAATTAAGAGCCTCCCCAGTTAGTGGGGCTAGAGGGAATGTGCCTGGGGAAGCCTGAGGGACACCCAACACCTGCCCCAGCAGCCTTGGTCTCGTGCTCATCATAATGGTTCTGTTGGGGCTGTTACTCTTCAGCTCTCTTCTACTGCTGGATATCTGCAGAGCAGTGCAGCCCAACTCTCAGACCTGTTTGGGGGGCATTTTACAGGAACTGGGCATTGGTGCAGGCTGCCAAAAAATCCGGCCATGATAATACCATGGGTAACATTTGCAGTAGTTTAAGGTGTGGCTTCCATGTCACTTGTTCATCTGTAGTCCACTCCAAGGCTCATTACACTCAGATCTGGTTTGCATTCTCCATTTATTATATGTGGCTACTGACCTCTTGATCCAAGGTGAGGTCATGAGGCTCCTGTGAAACCTGGGATCTAGTTTTCCTGGTTCTGGCATGACTTCATGTGAAGTTCAGTCAACTGTGGCTTGCTAGCCCATCTTTGAGTCATTGTAGGGGTCACTTGTGAACGTGGTAACTGCAAAATGGATTTGAGGGCGTGGAATGAAGGCAGAGCCAGCCCTGAAAAGATGCCGTGTTTCTTGGGCTCTCTCCAATTTCTGCCTCCTTCCCCTAATCTGTAAGGGCCAGGGATGTGGGGTGTGCCTGCTTATCCTTTCCCTGTTACAGACCTTGCTGCCCTAGCTCTCCGAGGGAGGTCAAACCCAAGGGAGAGGTCTCATGTGTGTAACAGTGGAATGGTGCTGCCTGCTGGATCTTCATTTGTAGCCATAATCCTAAAGGGCTGCATATTAAACATTTAAAGTGAAACAAAGAAGGGTTTGGTGTTTCATAGAAGCCTTATGCATAATGTAATGGCTGCTGGCTGGTGGAGCACAGCTGTAAATCTTGAATTCCTGCCCAGGGCGAGACCTGAGCTTTGAAAGAAACTGAAACACATGCTGCAGCTCAGTAGTTAGTATTAAGAACATATCTGTTCCTATAGAAAAAGCTTTCTTCCCTGAGATCTGACAACAGAATTAGCTTTGACGTGTATTGGCACTGTTACTGCAGTGTGGTAGTAGAAAATCTGCACTGTGAATGTTAAATTGCTTCAGAGCAGCAGCGTGGCCACTTAATTGATCTCCCAGTAAAAGCAAGGGTTTAATGTTTGGGCTGACTGTTGACAGGATCTTTTTTTGGCTTCATATGAACTGAACTTTCATCTGGAGTCTGAAATGTCTGTAGGAGAATGTGCAGGGTGTGCAGAGTGATCATTGCAGACACCTTAAACTCCAGTGTCTACAGGCAGCACAAAGCAAGGAGGTAAAGCAGAAGAAACCAAAACATGCAGAGGGTCCCCACATTTCAGTACGCTGGGCACTTGCATAAGCAAGGAGAATTTTGATGCTATTGAGATTTTTCTTTTTGTCTTTCTCAAATTCAGCTCTTGGACCTGTCTGGTAGATCTGGAAGGCTTGAACATGAGGCATTTATGGAGACCTGGTGTCAAGGCCTTGCTGAGAATCATCGAGGTGGTTGAAGCTAATTACCCTGAGACCTTGGGTCGTCTTCTTATCCTAAGAGCACCTCGAGTATTCCCAGTTCTCTGGACACTGGTATGTGTGTAATCCAAGGTGTTGCTCAGGTCTCTCAGTTTGTAAAAGCACTGCAGAGATCAGGCTGTATGTGCAGCAAATGTTGCCATTTGGAAACATGTCCTTTACAGAGGATTCTTGGGGTGGATTAAAAAACACAACCCAAGAACCCGATTACACAGTTGGTTAATTTGGCTTCTTTGTAGTGTGGACTTTGCATAACCAGGATGGTAACACTCAGTGTGATCAAAACTGATTCCTTCAAAATTGACTTGAAAACAATGTAAATTGACTTGAGAAAAACGTGAGGGCCTGACCTGTTCTGTTTTTCTTTCTTTGTAGGTTAGTCCATTCATTGATGACAACACGAGAAAGAAATTCCTTATTTATGCTGGAAATGACTACCAGGGTCCTGGGGGACTGCTGGATTACATTGATAAAGAAATTATCCCTGATTTCCTCGGTGGAGAGTGCATGGTATGAATATAAACTATTGTATGTAGCAACTTATTTGTGGTTTTTTTTTCTTATTATTATTTTTCCTCTCCTCTAAGCAGAGAAGTCTATAAGCACGGAGTGAGTCCTGGTGTAGTTTGGAGGTGGGGGCTATGGTGTAGGATGCCAGGCTCAATGCTGTTTTCTGGATCCACTTCAAAAAGAGCAGTACAGTGCTTCTCTCAGATGAGTATCAAATACCTTATCAAAACAGCCAAGCACAGCTAAAAGCCAAAGTCTGTTCCCTGGAAAGTTCAGGCAAACGTGGTAGCACAGCTCTGAGCAAGAGCTGTCACCTTCAGCTGATCCAGAGTAAAAACCGATCCCATAAGGAGCCCATGGGAACATGTGGCACATGTGCTAAGAGAGCTCAGCAAACAGCCCAGTTTCCTCACACAGGGTGTGCAGTGACCCCCAACAAACCAGAAAAATTATTTCACTGCAGGATACTGTAATTTCTCAGTCCCTTGTCACATGCCTTGATAGCTGTTTCCTGCCTGGACCTTGGGTGCCAGTTGGATCTGGCATTTTAACATCTTGCTGATACTGTAAGGTTTGTTTCACCTGTAATGTTTTTGACAACAGAGGCTTGCTGTGTTTTCAGCCCCTGTACACTTTCTAGATTAATTTCTGTATCATTCTTGAAAATTCATCTGTGTCTGTTCCAATGGAGTCTCAAATGATAATGAAGTACAGTTAGATGTGTTGGAGTAGAGCACGTGTTTATCTCCAGTGGGCTCCTTTTTGCTGCAGCAGTAGCTTTCAATGTTAGCTAATTTGGAGCTCAAAGCTGGCAAAATCCACTGCTTAAGTAAGCAAAAGTGAATGTTACCAGAAAGCAAATTGCTACAATACTTCCTGCCAGTTACAGGCAGTGGCAATCTCTCTCTTCTTCTTTACTTCTGGGTATTTGAACAAAAATGACTTCTCTGAGATCTTTTCAGTTCTCCGTTGTAATTCAGTTACCAAACACTTCTACTTCCCCAGACACTTCTGTGGAACCTGTTGTCAACTTCATTGCTACAGGCTTCTTAAAACAGAAGTTTGCTTAGGGAAGTTATGTAATCACTTCCAGTACCAAGCTGTCAGACAGCTGTAACTTCAAAACTGCTGACTTTCCTGGCTGCATTGTCCTTTTACCTGCTTGGAAACTTCCTGCACCTCCGCACTATCCATGCCTGAATTCAGCTACCCCAGTTCTTTCAGGTCTCTGTAGCTCTGTTTTTCAGACTTAGTCACTATTGCCACTTCCCTCAGGATTCTGAAGTGCCTCCCATCTTTCTTCAGTGTAAGGTGGTGTAAGTGATAATTGCAGCCTTTGCACAGTCACTTTCTGGGGTGCTGGCTGTTGTGTGTGTACAAGATCTGTTCCCCTGGTGTCCAGGTCTGCAAACACCTCACCCAGATCGTTGTAAAAAGAATTACATATGTATCATGTACAAGCTATAAAATGACTTTCAGACTGTTCCCTTCTCCAGAGTATTGCTGAATGATTGTTTCTGAAGCTGGCAGGCAGAGAATGTGATGGGATGGTCACAGGAGATAATTTTTAATGGTTTTTTGGTTTTAGTGTGAAGTACCAGAGGGTGGGCTGGTTCCCAAGTCCCTCTACCGGACAGCAGAAGAGTTGGAAAATGAAGACATCAAGCTTTGGACTGAAACAATCTACCAATCTGCAAGTGTCTTCAAAGGAGCTCCACATGAGGTACAGCTCCAGCTGCCCTTTGCTTTCATTTTCATCTCAGCCCTCTGCTCTGAACTCTGTCTCTTGGCCTGGAAATGGTTTATTGCTTGTTTATTTGGTTTCTGTGCTTCCGCCTTCTGGAGCTGGTGGTGCTTTAATAGCTGAAGTTTGTGACTGTTCCTGCTGTTATTTTGTTGCCATTTAGAGAATATCACTGGTTTTCACTCTATTCAAAGCGGTATTCTTCTAAGCAAAGCAAGCAAAATTCTCAGAAGCTGCTTGAAAGCTTCTGAAAGTCATGTGTTAAAATAGACACCCCATCAGGAGGGAATTTGTATCTGCAATGCCTTTTTCGACTATTAAAAAGCCTTTTTAATAGTAGAAACTAAGCCCAGCAACAAAAAAGCTCTGCTCTTTGTCTTTTTTTCTATAAGAGTTTGCCTTTACTGAGCAAATTGCTGTTGTCTAATGTGCCTCTGCTGTCTCAGGTTCTCATCCAGATCGTGGACGCCTCGTCTGTGATCACATGGGATTTTGACGTGTGCAAGGGCGACATTGTTTTTAACATCTTCCATTCCAAAAGAGCCCCACAGCCTCCCAAAAAGGACTCTCTGGGAGCTCACAGTATTACATCTCCTGGTGGGAACAACATCCAGTTGATAGACAAAGTCTGGCAGTTGGGGCGTGACTACAGCATGGTGGAGTCTCCCCTGATCTGCAAAGAAGGGGAGAGTGTGCAGGTGAGCCAGCCAGAGCCTCGCGTGGGGGCAGGTGGAGCCCAAAGTGCCTCTTCTTACTCACAGCACTGACGACTGAGTGGTGACTCAGTGCTGGGCTGGCTGCTTGCTTTTGGCCAGTATTTCAGCTGCTGTTCCAGGCTGGGTGCTGCAGGGAGCAGGGTTGGGATTTATGTGGGATCTGCTGGGAGGGGACTGTTCCATCAGTCCGGTAGTGACTGAGATGGATCAGCAAGGAACATAGGGTGGCCACCTCAAACAAAATGCACATCCAGAAAGTAGCAAAACGTGCTTTCTGCTGTAATTCTGACAGTTATTTACTGAAGCAAACAGTCTGTGTTTGAGGAATATGGCAGTACCTGCCCTCAGTCATGAGAGAAGGCTGGAAATCAAGTCTGAGCTTCTGTGTGTTTGTCCTTCTAATGAACAGTGTAAGAGCTCCTGATGGCCAAAGCTCCTGAAGGTTTTTTATGCCATTTACAACCTGTCCTTTAATTCCAAGTTTGATATAACGTGCAGCATGTTTACAGTCACACACTGCCACTGCTGTCCCTGTTGACTTGGAATGAGTCAAACAGCCTCTGACAAAGCAGTGCCTTAAGTCACCAAGATGGAAGTGTTAAACTGGAAATATGGGCAGTGACCTCTTGAACTGTGAGGCAGAAGCCTCGACTGCTCTTTTTGCTGTCTCAAAGGACAGCTGTGAATGAAAATAAATGGAAAATTTTGATATTGTTTTAAAGCAGAACTTGCCCTTTCAGTGTATTTAATCCCAACCCCTTGACACTGTTGAAAAGCTGGAGGAACTGCTGGTATTCCATCCCAGCTTTGATAAGGGTATTGTGTGGGGAGAGTCTCCCAGCACTGCCATTTGGCTGAGGAGCTGAAATATTGGCATTGGGGAAAAATTCTGGCTGTGTAGGCACCTTTTGTAAGCTTGGAAAAGAAATGTCAAGCCTACAAATCCCTGTTAACCAAGTTAATTTTTGATTTTTGTTGTGCCTGCTTGCAGGGCTCCCACGTGACCAGGTGGCCTGGCTTCTACATTTTACAGTGGAAATTCCACAGCATGCCTGCCTGTGCTACAACCAACCTGCCTCGTGTGGATGATGTGCTGGCATCTCTACAGGTGTCCTCTCACAAATGTAAAGTGATGTACTATACAGAAGTGATAGGATCTGAAGATTTCAGGTATGTCTGGCCAAGGTCAGCCAATGTCAAACCTTTCTGATTGTTTGGATGATCAAGTCAGTGTCAACTTCACTTAAATACAAGTAAATTGTGAGGGCCTTAAAAAGTTGCACTGAGGGCAACTAATGTATAAAGGAGTTAATTAGTTATTCTGTGGTAATCATCACTGGTCACTTGGCTCTGCTTTGAGAGCTTGTTGGGCTTGGCAGGTTGTCCTGTAGAAGGGGGTGCAATTCAAATTCCAGTTGTTGAACTTCATTTTCTGCCAGTGGATAAACTTGGCTGAAATTAAATCTCCATCTCTTTGAACAGCATCTGGTTTTTGAAAGGGGTGCAGTGTCCTCATTATTCTATGTAGTGAGGCAGAAAAGCTTTTGAGTATCTACACCAAAGCTGTTACTTGCTTTTTATTCAGTGTGCAAACAAATCCTGTATAGATGCAGAGCAGAAATCAAAATCTTTATGTGTTCTGAAGCTTAAAACTGCTTTCTTCCTTTTTTTTCTGCAGGGGATCTATGACCAGCCTTGAATCAAGCCACAGCGGATTCTCCCAGCTCAGTGCTGCCACCACCTCCTCTAGCCAGTCCCATTCCAGCTCCATGATTTCCAGGTAGTGCCACAACAGCTGAAAAGCAAATGGATGTGATGGCTGGACCCTCGCCCGTGGCAGCTGACTGCAATACAGCATATTCAACTGGCAATTGTGCAAAAAAACCCCACCCCAAAAAGCCTTTTATAGATAGTAAAGTAGCTGTTTGAATTTTACACTTAGTGGTTTTGGTCTTTGTTAGATCCAACAGCTTGTCTCTTAACTTTAACCCTTTTTCCTAACTCAGCCATAAATATTTTTGCAAGAGTGCTTGCACAAATCCTAACTCTGAACACAAGGGCTCTTATTGAAAAGGAAAAACAACCAGTGCATCAGTTAAGAATGATTTTTTTTTTTATTTTAAAACTATGTAGATGTTAACAAGCAAAAAAGAAAAACCCTACCAAAAAAGCTCCGTAGTGCATTAGAGATCAACTGCAAGTCTCCTGTCAGGACATTCCCTGCCATCCTGAGAAATCCCCTGTGATCTTCCAGTGCTGCAAACTGTTCTCCCGTTGCCACTAATGATGTCCGAGACAAAGAACAGCAGTTGCTGGATACTTGACTTTGTGAGTCCATTTTTTTCAAAGCATGCCCACAGAGCTGTGGCCAGGCTGTAACACTAAATATAACTTTTGTATGAGCACTTTTCTGGGGAATTTGAGCTCTGGGTCTTGCTGGGTTAAAGCAATTGGTTCTTTCCTTGGATTTGTGCGTGGAGCACTGCAGAGAGAGAGGCAGAGAGCAGGCTCTCCCTCACTGTGTCACGCTGGGCTCATCCAGAGCTGCTCTGAGCATTGTTCCCAGCTCTGTGCTGGAGCTTCACTCTGCTTCCTTAGTGCATTCCAAGCAAATTGATTTTACTGAGATCTCTTCTTGTCAGGAATTTATGCAGAGCTGCAGCTTGCTGTTTAAACCAGTTGAAGGAAGTGTGGCTTCCATCCTTCCTGAGCACTTCTCACTCCCTGGGGCCTCCTGTCCTTCCCTGTGCCTGGCACAAATAGAGCACCTCAGTTCTCGTCAGCCTTCGTGTGGGCAGGGAGCAGAGATCTTCCCTCTGAGTCATACAGGAGAAGATACTCTAAGGATTTTCTCCCCCATTTTCGCCACTGCCACTGCCAGAGGTGATCTGCCATTTGGGATTCTGTCCCTGTTTCCCAGGCCCAGGTTGGACTGTAGCTGAACTCTGTTCAGGTGTTCTTCCCTCTCGAGCCCTCTCTCTATGCACAGCAAAAGGCTCCAAAGGCTGAACTGTCAGACTGGCAGTGGAGCAGAGAAGGTTTTGGTCTGAAATGCAGCTGGATTTGCACAGTTAGACCCTGCTTGATCTCTCCTTACCCCTCATAGCGCTAAACTGTCCATGCAGGCACAGGGAGCTTCTGTGCTGGCTGCAGTCCCTGCTAGGAAGTGGGATAGGCTCTGGCTTGGGTCAGTGGTGGAGGAGTTTACGGAGCTGTTGCACTTGGAAAGCAGAACTCCCTCGAGATTCTGGATCCCCTGCCTGAGGAAAGCTGGTTCTGAACTCAGTGTAAAGCTTTTTTATGCCTGCAGAGCTCCGGAGAGGCAGGTGACAGACCCCTGACAGCAGCTCTGCTGCAGCCGCATTCTGGCTGCGGCATGTGGCAGAGCTGACAGGTATTTTAGTAACAGAGGTGCTCAGACCAGCCTCCTTAAAATGAACCAAACTGGTCTGCTCTGGAACTTTTTTAGGACCCAGAAGCTGAAGATGGAGGTTAGGCTGTTACTTATACTGCCAGAATGAGACGGGCCACTGCTTTGGTGTCACACAGCTCCCACCCAGTGTCTGCACAGCAGCCTGCACAGGCTGTGGCTCCGGGGCTGCTCCCAGGAGCTCTGCCCGAATTCCTGGCACCAGGAGCCAGCATTCCCAGCACAGGGAGTGCAGCTGGAGCACAGTGAGGTTCACCTGCTGACACTCAAGGCATTTCTTCCCATTCACCAGGCTGTAAGGGCTGAAGAAGGTCCCCTTTCTCTCTCTCTCTCTCTCAGATGGCGACTGTGCTGACAACTGTAAAGAATCTGCTCCATTCAACACTCCACATCTGTCCAGGTGTCTGGCTTTGTAGACCTTTTTGAGTTGCAGTCCCTTTTCAAGTCTGAAGATCTATATTTTTGTTTTTCACTTGAGCTGGCTCAAAAGTGGCACTTTGGGTTTTTCCTGCTGTTGATCTTAACACATCTTTTCGAGCTCAAAGCACATGACAGCACAAATAGCTGGGGAGATAGAATTCCAGAAAAACAATAGTTGATCTTCCTCTAAGCAAAGTGCTGTGGCAATATGACTTGATCACTGCAGTCTGACTGATTAATTTCCCATACCCTGGTCTTTCTTTGTGTGATACTGCTCTTCCTTCTCTCAGCCAATGACTCTTCTGTTGGCACCTTTCCTGTTACCAGTGTCCTTCACTTCCCTGTCCCTCCTCATGAACTGCATATCAAATTCTGTAAATGTTTTGTATACATAATACCTCATTCTTGGTAATAAAATACAGATAGTCTTTAAAAGATTTTTTTATTGTTATCAATAAATGTGAACTGTTTGGAAAAAAAGAAAAAAAAGGGAGCAGTCTCTTTATTTCATTCATCTGCTGCAAAGCTTCCAGGTTATTTTATGTTCTGGATTCAGGTCTGCCAGTGCTGGGTGAGGGAGAGGCTCCTTGGCTGCCCCCACCGCTGACACCTCAGGCAGGAGGCCAAGACAGTCACACTCAGGAAATTATGGTTTTTAATTAGTAGAAGTGTACTAAGCTTCAGCTGTTTTAAAAATAGGAGCCAATAAACATCAAACTGTGGGTTTTCTAACTCCTGGAGCTGGAGCAGAGGCTGCAGCATGGTTATGGTGAGTCTTTCAAATTTGATCCAAGCTGTGAAGTTTCTATAAATGAGAATCTTTAAGCATGGTCACGGAGGTCTGTCAGCAAGACCAGATGGCTGCCTGACCTACTTCGAGCTTTAACATGTGGTCAATATTTCTATGCCAGCACATAATAATGGACCAGCTTTCTGCTGCTCAGGACCTTGCTGAGTGCAGCAGTCCTTGAGAAGGTGTTGTACGAGGAGGTGGTTTTGCTGGTCAGCTGGGCTGTCCCTGGAGACGTAGGGGAGCTGCCTTTGTGGCCAGTGCCCCTCTCTGAAATGGCAATTAAATAAACCTGAGCCTCAGCCCCTGGCTGAGCTGGGCAGGTGATAACGGTGCAGGCCAGGGCTCCACCAAACAGCCCCTCTGGGGGAGGTGTCAGTCTGGTTGAAGTGCGTGGTTTGGGTTTGTTTGTTTGGGGCTTTTTTTAATGTGGATTTTCGTGAGACAAAGCAAAATTCCTGGAAGAAATTTCACCTGGTATTTTTTTTCCCACCTGCAGCCCCTGCCTCCCCACAAAGCTGAGGGCTCCCTGTTCTCTGGGTGTCTCCATTTGCAACTTTGGCTTGCCAGCGAGCCTGTAAATTCCCAGTGAAGGATCCTGAACTGCCATTCCCGAGTCTCCTCGAGTCTCTCCTGCTGGAGCAGGAGCTGGTCCCAGCTCGCTGCCCTGCCCAAACAGCAGCCCCCAGTCCCTGCAGGAGCAGCCAGGGCTGTTTGCTCTTCCATCCCTTTGCAGAGTGGGCTGATTCCGTGCTCGGTGTAGGCAGGCAGGTTAAAACGGTGATGGAAAGAAGAATTCTGTCATGCTGGGAGGGCCCAGGCAGTGCAGGATGCACAGTGCAGGGTCACACGGAGCCCTCCCCTCCGTGCTGGCTGTGCCGGCCCCATCCTGCATCCCCACTGCTCTCCCACAGCTCCTGGGGACGGTGCGAGGCCGGCACAGCATCCCAGGAAGCTGCTTCCCAGGGCGGGGGCTGCCTAATGCTGCCGGGAGAGACAAATCCTCGGGCGGAAGCGTTAGGTTTTGGCTGGCTTTCCAAAGTCGTCAGCAGCCAGCTCTGTTATTCAGGCTCTAAAAGAAAAAAAATTGCCATCTCCTGGGTTTTCTTGGAAGGGTAGGGAGGCACTTATTTTATTTCGCTAACTCATGCTGGTATAAGAGTTTGGATGCTGAGAAATAGAAGGTTGGGGTTTTGCACCTTGTTTTTCCTTTATTCCCTTCCCTACGACCACTGCTGAACTCATCCCACCTTGTGCCATCAGCCTTGGTCCCCTGTGGTCCCCTGGCAGCCACAGGCCAAGGGGAGCAGAGAAGGGACCCTGGATTTGGGGCCCTTGCCCCTGTGCACAGGAGGGGAACCAGGGGCTGAGAGGGACAGAGCTGTGCCTCCCATAACCCCCCTCCTGGCCTAACAAACCCACAAATAAATAAATAAATCTCAGCTTTTCTCGGTGCTGATGGAGCCTTCCCTTGTGCCGTGGGGTGACCTTAGAGGGGCAGTTCTCCCGGGATGGGCAGCCTGAGGGGAGTCCTGGATCCCAACATCCCTCAGGTGGGGCTTGGGATCCGCTGTGACCCCAGCACTGCCCCACACCTGGGACTATGCTTTGAAATCTTTGTGAAGAAAAGGGGAAATAAAGGAGAGAAAGGAGGAGAAAGAGGAGAAGGAGATAGAAGGAGAAGGGGAAGAAAAAGGGAAAGGAAAAAAGGGATCTGGAGTTAATGTCACACACCCTTCATTTTGCCACTACCCAGCAATAAAAAAGGTGCAGGGTAGCCCCAGCCCCTAGCTATGCCCCCAGCCCCTGGTTTGCACACCCCCACTTCTTCTAATGGCATTTTGTGCAGGAAACATCCAACTGCGGGTTGAAGAGCACATGCGGGGGGACGCTGTGTGACCCCCCCAGTCCGGGCTGTGCTGGGGAAGATCCATAGCCCAGCCCTGGGTGTGGGGTCAGCAGCTCACCCAGATGTCACCCCACAGCCCAGTGTCCCCTGCTGACCCCTCGGACCCCCGTGAGGGTTCCCAGCCCTGGGGTGAACCGGGTGAGGCCAGGGCGATGCTGAGCCGGCCCAGGGGGCCCCAGCTCTGCGGGCAGCCCCTGTGCCCCCAAATCCACCGTCTGGCACCTCTGGCACCGTGGGGGCACCCACGGGGGATATCGGGCACAAACCCGCGCAGCCAAGCCCGGCGTGTAGGACTGAGGGCAAAGGGCTGGGGGAGACCCCCGAGGGGGAATCCGGGGCCGTGCTGGTGCCCCGGGGACAGGGCAGGGACAGGGCAGGGACACGGGTGGCCGCGGCTCGGCCGGTCCCCGCACAAACCCCACTAGATGGTGCCAGCAGCCCGCGCACGGCCCCGGGCACCCGCCCGCTGCCGGGGGGGGACACTGTCCCCACTGCTGGGGGGACACGCTGTCCCTGCTACAAGGGAGGGACACTGTCCCTTGTGCCAGGGGCTCGGCGTGGAGCTGGGGCTGCCCCGGCTCCCCGGGCTGTGCTGCTCCAGAGCACTGGTCCGTACTGGGAGCCACAAAGAGGGCAGGGGACCCCCGTGTGACCCCCCCCAGCAAGGACAGCACATTGTGCACGGAGCAGCCGCCACTCCAGACCCACGGTGGGGCTGGGCTGGGACACCCCCAGCCCCCCCAGACCCTCTCCCTGTGCCCTGCACATCCGAGAGGATGGCCCACTGACCTCCAGGCACCATCCTGCCTGTGGGTCTGCTCTCCCACTGCTGAGAACCTTCCTAAACAGCCACCACCTCCCAAGAGTCCTGAGAAACTTAATCACCACTGGAGAAAACCCTTGAGGATCTGCTGGGAGAAACGCTGTAGAAGTGAAAAAATATCCTGCTTATTTCTTGGCTCCACTGTGGATTGGCCCACGAGCTGCAGTGGGCTGTATCCAAACACTGAATTTTAATTATGAGCAGGATTTCACCAGGGAAGGGGAGATGGGAAGAGGAACAGCCCAGAGAAAAAGATGAAAACTGAAAACACAAGTTTTCCCAAAAAAGAGCCTTAAAGGCATGGCAAACCAAAATTTGTCTCAAGCATTTTTGCCTTCACATAGTTATTCATTATAATAACATTTATTATTATAACATGCTGCCTCTTCTTGGAGGAGCTGAAACAGCAGCAAAGGGGCGGGAGGACCCTCGGGTCCAAAATGTGGCAGAGCAGAGAGTGCAGGACCTGTTCCTGTTCCCACGGCTGGCACTGTCACTGCCAGGTCCTGGCCTGGGGCTTTTCCAGCCCTGGGGAGTGGTGGGCAGCTCAGTGCAGCCCTCCTCGCAGCTTCTGCCATTCCCTCCAGCCTGCAGAGGCCACACAGCTCTGGCCACGTCCCTGCAGAGCCCATCTGTCTGTGAAGGACAGGGGCTGCTGTGAATGCAGCCCTGAATGGGCTGAGCTTGCTCCAGGGATTGCCCTGAAACACCAGGCACCGATGGATGTTCCATAACAGCTCCCAGAGACCTCCTCCCACCACGGTTTGTGCCAGCAGAGCCTTGCCAGGCTCACCACACCCCGGCTGAGTGTGCAGCCCCTGCCTGGCTCCAAAGCTCGCTGTCCCCAGGGGTGAGGCTGCCCAGGGACCTGCCAGGACAAGGTTCCCAGGCCAGGCTGTGGCGATGTCACTTGGCCACTGGCATCAGCCCAATGCCATGTGCCCACCCCGGGCTCAGCCCCCCCACAGCGCTGGCACATCTGGGGGTGGGGGGCCCTGCAGGACCCCAGCACCCATCAACACCCACAGCAGGCCCAAGCAAAGCAGCCTGAAGACTTTTCTCACTGGCCATGAGTCACTTTGGGGATGAAGGCTCCCGGGGCAGCTCTGACCCCACGGAGGAGCCAGCTGCAGATGGAGGCTGCCCTCCACATGGTTTCCCCTAAAAAACCCTATTTCCTGAGCGAGGGACAGGCCCATCTCTCCCTGATCCCATTCATCAGCCCCTCTGCAGCAGCCTTGCCTGCATCCCTCCCCCAAGAGCAGCCAGGACACACTGGCATGATGACACTGATGGCCTGAGCCAGCCTTGGGCAGCCACAGAGCCGGGTGTTTATTCATCTTTCACAAGAACTTAACAAGAAAGGAAGTAGGGAAGGATCATGTGAGCTCCCCTCGAGGAGGGCTGGCACTGTCCGGCAC
Organism: Cnemophilus loriae; assembly: GCA_013397755.1. Lineage (NCBI taxonomy): Eukaryota > Metazoa > Chordata > Aves > Passeriformes > Corvidae > Cnemophilus > Cnemophilus loriae. Next base: position 543,676 of record VZTF01007412.1, read on the forward strand.
TGCCAGGGACGTCACCCAGGGCAAGGTTACTGAGCCCCTCCAGCCCACCCAGCAACTCTCCCCTGCTCACCCCGGCAGAGCTGCAGCTCCTGGGGCCCCGCAGGACCGTCAGCACCCGAGGGGTGCAGCTGCCTGAGCAATTCTCTTTGAAGATATTTGATGCTCTGCTGTGCCTCAGAGAGGAGGGGGCCTGTTCTCCACCCACCTCTCCGGCTCCGCTGGGCCCTGGATGCTGCTGAGAGGAGCTGCGAAGGACTGAGGAGGAGGAGGAATGGAAAATCCCTTTGGTGGGACAAGGAGACCTCTCCAGATCCAAGCAGCAGCTTCCCCCACCTGGAACGAGGCAGGATCACGGCAAGAAGTGGCTGCTGCTGCTGCCCAGGACTCAGCAGGAGGTTGGAGCTGGAGCACCCCAAGCCCCAAGCACAGCCCCGGTGGTGGCACAGCCTCAGCAGTGGCACAGCCCCAGCGGTGGCACAGCCCCAGCGGTGGCACAGCCCTGTGGCTGGCACTCAGCGAGAGCAGCAGGCACCACCAGACCTGCCCCACACTGGGAGCAGCGGGGCACTGGTGTGAGGTCAGACACACCAGACTGGCCCAGCCACCCCTCCTGGCACCGTGGCAGTGGTCCTGCAGGACTTGGCAGTCACATCTCCAGGCCCTTCCCCTGGGGGACGTGGAGCAGTGACACCAACGTGTGCAAGCAGATGCCCCAAACCCCACGGAACCATGTGCCATCCCCCCATGGGACATGATGCTGCTGGGGAGAGGTGGGGACGGGTCCCAGAGCGTGAGCATCAGCAGTGCTGGGGCTTTGCCCCCTGAAGCAGAAGAACAAACCAGCTCAAGGGCTGTGATGCTGTTCCGGGTTTGTTTTGCCTCCCCCTCTGAGGTTGCCCTGGCTGGGGGCAGAGAGGCGCCGGTGGGAGGGAGCTGGAGCTGTGGATCTGGAATAGCATCCCTGGGAATGGTGCTGGGCCCCTCCTGGGGGAGCAGGGCTCTGCGCTGGGGGCCAGGGATGGACTGCTGGGACTTGCACAGAGCCTGGCACAGGACCTGGTGTGGAGTTGATGGATAACCAGGGTGTTAATTAGCGAGGGAGAGTGGGAATGAAGCAGGTCAGGGGAAAACACACAGCAGCAGGTTCTTGGAAAGCTGCTGGAGATTGCTGGTTCCCAGCTGGTGGTGCCTGCAGCCACGCCAGGGCTGTGGGGAGCGGCCAGGAGACACCATCACCCACTCCTCCAGCCCTGCCCCAACTGCAGCACTAACCCACCCCCGAGGATGAACTGCCTGGAGGAGAAACCAGCCCAAGGAGCCCATCGGGGGTGAAGAGAAAGGCCGTGGGGACCTGGGGTGACATCTGGCACACCCATACCAACCTCCCCCAGGAGGGCCAGGGGAGCCGTGGGCATCTCGGGGCGGGAAGGGCCAGACCGGGATGGAGCAGGCAAGGCCTCGGGGTTCTGAGTCAGGCCAGGGACGTCATGAGCTGCCGGCTCCTGCAGTGCTGGCAGTACCCCAGAGAGCCCCCACGGCGGCTCGGAGATGCTGCTGGGTCAGTGATCCCTGGGAGAGGCTGAGGGAAAACTGCTGGCAGGGACCTGCAGAGGCCAAACCCAGCAGAGCAAGGGGAAAAGCTGCTGCCTTCATCCCACAAGTTTTGGTCTCCTGGTTCAGGGAGGGCAAAGTCATAAATTTCAGCTGTCTGTGGTTTGCAGCTCCATGAGAATTGCTTCCAAAAGAAAGTGTTTTCAGCTTGGAGCTGAGGGCAGAGGGGTGCTGGAGCTGAACCAGCACCAGGCTGAAGCAGGGCTGACTGGGGGCAAATTTAACCTGTTGACAATGTGAGTGCTTTTCCTGCCCCTCTTCATAAGGAGTTTTGCAGGGACTTAATCCTGTCTAAAGTGCAGGCTCCCAGGGGCTCAGGCAGAGAGATCCTGTCAGCCCTGGAGCAGCATTCCTCCTTGGGCAGAGCACCCCTCCTCTCGCCTGGCCCGTGCTGGGTGGGGGAGCACAGCAGCCATGCCTTCAAACGCGAGCTTTACAGAGCTCCTGAATCTGCCCCGTGTACAAAAATACACTTATAGGGGGAAAGTGGAGGGAGTGGGCTTTGACAAGGCAGGATGGAGCAGGCAGCAGCGAGAAGTGGCTGGAAGCTTGCTGCTGGACATCCCTGCAGCCCGGCCACAGCAGGGTGCCTTGTCCTGCCTTCGCTCAGCGCTGGCCCCGTGGCTTTGCCAGCACGGTTTTATCTTGCAAACCCTGTTTTTGGGTTTGCAAACACCCCCACGTGTGTGCAAACACCGCCCTTCCCTCCCAGGTGAGCACAGCCCCGAAACACCCCTGCATCCCAGGCCGCCTGGAGGCAGGAGCAGACGCCGGCCCTTGTCTGAGGCTCACCCCGCACCCGCGCCCCCCTGCCCGGCACCGGGGCACGCATTCTGTGCCATCCGCAGCGTGACACGGCGGCAGCGAGTCCAGTTTACGAGCCAGAGGATTGCCAAACACATCTGGCTGTGTCAGGTCACCCCGCACCGCTGGCGCTGTCACACGGATCCAGGACAAAGCCTCGCCTTTGTTCGCTGCTGTTCGGGCATCACGAGCGTCCTGGGCACTGGGGGGTGGCAGCTCGGGAGCATGAGCTCACCGTAGGCTTGGTTTGTCTTCATGCTGAACCCTTCCTGGAGATGTCAGCTGCCAGAACGTGTCGTTTATGCTTCACGGCGCTGCCTCAGCGCCCACGGATGTGACAGAGTGACAAACAGCAGCATCCTTGAAGGAACGGCTCAGTCTGGCCGGCTCATCTCTAACAAACAAGCGTGAGCTGCGCTGGGCTGAGCCAGTCACTCACGGTGACTCTGCAGGGGCCGGGGCTGCCCGTGGAGGTGGCCGTGGTGGTGGGGACCCACTCTGAACTTTCCTGACACAGCCTCGGTCACTGGGACATGCTCTCGAATCCAAACGCGAGGCTCGGGCTGCCACAGCTCGGCGTCAGACCCGGCAACTGCGGCGGGATGCTCCTTGTCCATATTCCAGGGTGTTCCCTGCCCACCTCCACATCCCGGGATGCTGCCTGCCCCCCTCCAGGGATGCTCCCTGCTCACCTCCACATCCCGGGATGCTGCCTGCCCTCCTCCAGGGATGCTCCCTGCCCACCTCTCCCTCCTGAGATGCTGTCTGCCCCTCTCCCGGGCTCCAGTGACTCACGGCACATCGCCTTGGGAAATAGGATGGTACTGGAGGGAACTCTCTGTGCAATGGGCGGGCTGGAACGGCAGAGTCAGCTCTGGGACATGAAATCGTGGGGGTTTCCTCGCGTTGCAGCCGTATTTATTGTGCTCATGGGGTTCTTTCTCTCCATCCATACCAGAAAAACGCTTCACCAGTGCAAGCCTGCCCCCAGAGCCCCCAACAGCCCCTGTTTCTGGCATCACAGACTGGTCTGGGTGTGATGGAACCTCAAAGCTCATCTAGTTCCAGCCCTCTGCCATGGGCAGGGACACCTTCCACAGACCAGCTTACTCAGAGGTTACTCCTGGAATTTGCCTCTCTGATCCTCCCCAAGCGGGAGCAGATTTCCCAGAGGAGCCAGTGCTGAGTGTGGATCGGACCAGGGACCAGTACAGAGCTGGTCCAGCAGGTCACCCTCATCATCCCCAGCAGGTCAAGGCACTGAGGGGTCCTGGGGGGCAGTGGGGACTGTTGTTGGGGGGCAGTGAGGTCCAGCCCCAGCTGGCAGCCCGTGGGGACATCTCTCCACTGCAGCCCAGGGGACAGCTGGCATTTTGCAGCTTTGCACTTTTATTTTCACCTTCAGAGAAGCTGCTCCAGGAGGGGGGGACACAGCAGCACTTCACACTCCTTGCCTCAGTTTACCTTGTGAAAACGAATCTCAGCCCTCTGCCCTTGCAGAGGTTTGCCCTTGCTCCTGCGGAGGTTTTTGTCAGCTCCCTGCCCAGCCTGCAACACTCAGCCAGAGGGATGGATCCGAGGAGCTGGAGCTGTGGATTGAAGGCTGGGACTTTTCCCTTCCCACATCCCTGCTGTGAGACCAGAAGGAGCGTGGCCAGCGCCAGCACGAGGAGCCACATCCATCAGCGCTGGGTAAATAGAGCCGATTGTTCCCAGCACTGCAGGAAGGGACAGGAGGGGAGCACAGGAGCACCCACACGGGCCACTGCACGAGGAAAACACAGGCAGGGGGCTTGGGAGGGCCTGGCTGACCCATGGCCCCACCTGGGAGACAGGAAGAGGTATCCAGGTCCCGGTGTTAGAGCAGCATCCCCTCCCCTCACAGTGCCACTGGAGCCACGCCGGCCTTGATGGAAACGAGACCCGAATTTGAGCATAAAGCAGCTGCACAGGGTAACTTACCCCTGCCAGCTCCTCTCTGCTTCACACCGTTGCTGGAGAAGGCTGATGCAAGTGCACATCATTCCCCGTCTTCAGAGCCAGGGAAGAGCCACAGAGCTCTGCTCAGGCACTTGGGAACAGCTCTGATGCCAGGAGCCACCACAGCTCGCAGCCATTCCCTCCAGCCCTGCAGGGAGGGGGCACTGAGCCCCCATTTCCTGCAATGTCCCCAGGATGGCAATGTCCCCTGCCCTCCAATCTCCTCCTGCAAATGTGACTTTGAGTTCTTCCCCTTTCAGTCCCAGAACATCACCTAACAGCCTGATCTAGCAGGTGGCCATGGCAGGAGGTTTAAACGAGGTGAATTGTGAGGTTCTTACCAACCCAACCCATTCTGTGACCCCATGGTTCTGTGACCCCATGGTTCTATGATTCCATGGTTCTATGAGTCTGTGGTAACTCCTCCTGGCTCGGCTGGCAGCCTGTCCTGCTGGGGACAGTCCCCAGTGTCTCTGCTCACAGAGAGACGCCCTTGCTCAGTTACCCATCACAGGAGGGGACCCGAGCAGGTTCACAGGGGACTGGAATGCCCTGCAAACCTGAGACGCGGCACAGCTCATCCTTCAGGGCAGGGAGACCCCCACCACAGCAGACTCCAGCCACAGGCAGCCAGGGCAAGGCGCCGTTTATGGCTCACCAACACCACTTGGGTTCCTTCCAAGCAAAAACCTGGGGAAACCAAAGGCTCCAGAGCTGTGTGGACGCCAGAAGCTGGGAGCCAGCTCGGAGCCGGGCGTGCAGGGGCTCAGCAGGGTGGTGCCCCTGGGCACGGCCAGGGCTGGCTGCCGCTGATCGCCCCCGACAGGAAATATGTCACAAACGTGAGATGTCCTGACAGGCGGCGGCTGCGCCGGAGCCCCCGGCAGAGGCTGCGGAGCCGCGACGGCGCTGCCCGAGCGGGGCTGTCAGGAGCTCTTAGGGTGACAGTGGCTCCAGCGAGGGGCTGGCGGGGAGTGGGGGTGGGCAGAGGTTTCCTGCTCTGAACCCAAGAGATGAGAGGTTTTGGGGGCAGCCAGACTAAAATGATGAGATTCCATGGCTGAAGGCTCAGTCAAGGAGCTGCCACCCTGTCCCCCGGCTCGCAGGTCATGCAGCCCACACTGAGGGGCCTGGCACATTCACAGGGAACATCAAACTGCCCTGTAAGATGAATGCAAACCTCATTTTATTTTAACCTTGCTTTTGGCCAGATCCGTCCTTTGCTCCTGCCCTGAAAGGGAAGGAGCAGTTTGACCATAAATGTGTCTACGGCAATAATCAGCTCAGATCCAGGACAACACTGAGGTCACTTCTGCCCCATCGTGTGAAGTTTATTCGGTTATTTAAGGACAAGAAGTCACTGGGGGAAGAGCTGGGAACTGTGGCATGAAAGCCCAGGGAGTCAAGGCCATGCAGTGAGCGGGGAAGGGCCCCCGTGGGCAGTGACAGGGGGCCCTGGGCAGGCAGAGCACTGGGGGATGTTTACGAAATGACATTTTCATACACGCTGGAAAGGAAAAATAAAAGCAGTTTGTTTTCAGGGTGAGAGCATCACGTCTGCCTGGCTTTGCATGGCATGGAGCACTGCTCCCAGCAGGACACAGGGCAGGGGAGGCTTGGCTGCCAGCACTGCTGGGGGCAGGAGCACAGCCCAGCTGCTCAAAGCTGAGCTGAGCTGCACTGATGGGTGCAGTGTCCCTGATAGCCTCGGTGACAGCCTGGCAGAGAGGGATCCTGGCTCAGTCCGGGCTGCCGGAGCACCTTGGATGGGTGAAGACCCTCTGCTGTGCTCCTGTCTCCTGAATCTGGGGTCTTGGGCATCTCCTGCCAGCACCAGACCCCCCTGCACCTTGTGTTAATGCCGTGGATCTGCTGAAGATCCCATCTCCTTCTGACTCTGCCATGAGAAGCCACATACCCACTCCTGGCCCCCCAGATCCCTCCAGCCATCCCTCGAGGGTGCCAAGTTTCTCTGAGCTTTAGAGAAACTCCTCTCTTCCCTTCACATTTAAGTTTCTTGGATCCTATGGTGTACGTCAGGGATGTTCTTACCCAATTTGCTGTTTTTCTCCTGGAAATCCTTTCCATTTAGGACTTGTGTCAGTCATCCAGAGATGCAGGGCCAAGTGCATCCCGCAATCCTGCCCTGGTGAATGCTATCACACTTTGTGCCATTTCTTTGCATCCCTCTTTCACATTCAGCCCCACTGATCTGTCAGCATCCCTGTTCCCCTGTCTGCTCCTGGCTCCCCACTTGTACCCTGAAGCCAGGACAGCAAGGTCTTGATTTGGGGTTTTCATGCCTACAGTGGCATCAGCCAGACAGCCCAGAGCCTCCTGTCCCTGCCTGCACTGATTTAATCTCAGTGGCCAAGGGTAAATGGAGGGCACAGCATCCTGCCCGTCCCCAGCCCCTGCACCACTGCCTTGGGGCTGCAGCCCCACGAGCAGGAGGAGGCTCACCCCCATGAGGAGGAGGTTTAGGGTTCAATCCCATGTGGAGAAGGCTCAGGGTTCAATCCCACATGGAGGAGGCTCAATCCCACGTGGAGGAGGCTCAGGGCTCAATCCCATGTGGAGGAGGCTCAGTCCCGCTCGGAGCAGCGTGCAGAAAATTGGCTAAAACTGGCTGCCCGTGTACCTGGTAACACCCCACCAGTCTTTACGGGCTTCACTGGCCCTCCAAGCAGATCAGCACTAATATTTGGCGTTATCTTGTGTCTAGAGAGGTTAAGGCACGTGCCTGGTCTGGGCTTCCCTCCTCGATGCCACCGCAGTGGGCAAAGCCGGGCAGAGCCAGGCACTGGGACCACTGCAGCCTGCTGCAGAACGGGGTGGGCTGGGGCTCTGCTCCCCCTTGGCACCTCAGGGCTGCAGGAGACCTGGCATCACACATTTCACCTCCTGATGAGCTGAGAGCTCTGCCGTGTCACCTCGTGTCACCCAAGGAAAAGCTGTGCCGGTGGCCCGAAGAGAGGCGAGCTCTTTGCTCCAGCCAATAATCCAGCCAGAGCAAGATAAGAGATGTTATAGAAACTCCTCTGAGCCCGAGAACAGCTACACTAAATCCCTTTAGTCCTCGGTGAGATATTTGTTTACGGGGAGACTGGATTTTGTCACCCGAGGTGGTTCAGTACAGGCTGTCCGTGGTTCCCTGCCCTCCCCCAGCGGGGAACAGGGGCTGTGACAGGAAACGGGCCTGGGGTCAGGGCAGGGTGTCAAACCCCAGCGGGCCTCTTTGGCATGGAAGAGGTCATCTGGAGGGCGGGAAACCACCCATGCCAGGGTCAGCTCCCAGTGCCCCTATGCCTAAAACTGGGTGCCACAGCCGTGACCCCAGGGCTGAGCCTCTTTGCTGGTGGCAGCACAGGTGACACTGGTTTCCACGAGCCTGGCTGTGAGCTGGATCAGCAGGATGTGCCATGAGGATTCAGTTCCCCTGAAGTGATGAGTGATGCCAGCAGGGATCTCCTCCCATACCTCCTTCAGGGGCACTGGAGGATCCCAAACCCAGCCCCACTCTCGTCCCTCCCCACTGACACCCAGTCCGGGGCTGTGGGCAAACCTCAGCCCTCCCCTCTCTCAACCAGCTCCTGCCTCTGACCCCAGCTGGCACTGGGGGTCACCGGGCAGGAGTTTGCGTGACCCTGTCCAGGGCCAGCACCCCCAGGCACCCCCCAAGCGGGGCTTTCCCCCCTCGGCGTGGCAGGTGCCCCGCGGTGGCCCCAGGGTGCCGGGAACAGGATCCGTGCGGCGCCAGGCTGTTCCAGACAGGAGCACCACGTATGGCTGATCCATCTATGCATCCCGCGGCCCCCTCCGAAGGGGGGTGGGAGCTATAGGATTCGGATTTCTCCTCTCACCTGTCGCTAAATCAAAGGCCATTTGGATTCAATCTCCGGGAGAGGCAGGTTTAACCCTCTCGGGTGCAGCTTGTCCCCACGCCGGGGGGAGGACCTGCCTCGCTGACCCTGTCGCTTCCTCTGTCTCACACAGCCCAGGCTGGCCCTTTGCTCTGCTCACAGCAGGCAGCAGCTTCTCCTCCCCTCTCCTGTTTTCCCCTGATCTCGTCCCAGGTGGGAGAAGTGATGACCCACCCCACGAGGCTGTTGCCCGGCCACTGCCCGCGGTGAGGGGCAGCAGCTGGGGGCACGCCAGGCAGTGCAGATGGTGCCGCTGGGGCTCCCCGTTACTGCCCACCTCCTCCTCAGCACCTCAGCCGGGACACTGGAAAAGCCAGCTGGAGACGCGGCCGCTCTCACGCCCGCCATGAATTTATCCATGGGCAGAAACAGAGGCAGGGGCACGAGCGGGTGGTGCGGGGTGGGAGCATCCACCCAGGCTGTGCTCGCTGCCCGTGTCCTGCTATGGGGTGCAAAGGCACAGGGTGCTGAGGCACTGGGTGCCCACGGCAGGAGTCAGCGCTGCAGCAGCTCCAGCAGCTTCCAGAAGCTGGCTCGGGCTGCTGGGAACGCGTCACGGTGCTGCAGCCTGCTCACACACATTCCCAGCGATGCTTCACTGCCTGCGAGCAATGGGCCAGGCCCGGGGCTCCTGTCACCCCATGTGTGACCAGCGGTGCTGATCTGGGGCACCGTGTCCGGGACTGGAGCAGTGCCCAGCACCAGCAGCTCCGGCGCTGAGAACATCGGAGCTGCTGTTCTCTCTGAGCCGTGACAGCCGAGCACTGAGATAGGAGCTCCCCAAAGCACATCCAGGCACAGCACGGGGTGTTCCTGAAGGTGCAAATTGTCTTTCTCACATACGGGAGCAGCAGCAGAGCTGGGGAGCACTTGGCCAGTGCGAAGGGATCCTGTGCTCTTTTGGCTTCCCCCTCACTCAATCACTTTCAGGCACCAAACAGAAGCATAAAAGCAAAATAAAAATGTTTGTAAAAGATGTTGCAAACCTTTTCAGGACGTTAGGATGTTTTCTGGGAGAGCTTCACTCACACCCCTTCAGCAGTGGAGCTCTGTGGGCTGGTTCAGGGAAAGAAGAGGCACCACAGTGCCCCACATTCCCAGTGGCAAACATCCCTGTGAGGGGAGCAGATCCCAGGGTTTCTCCTGCACTGAGTGCTGCTGGCTTTTCCCAGGAGCAGGGCTCCAACCCCCTCCTCTGCCCTTGTCCCTGTGCTCCCTGGTCCCTGCACCAGCTGTCCCCCAGCAGCACATGCTGGGCAGCAGCATCCCACACTCCATTTTCCAGCATTCTGACCCAAACTGCCCTCTCCTGACTGCTGCCCAGCCCGTGGGGGCTTCACTCAGGCAGGGACCATCCGGCATCCCAAGCCTGGCTGGTGGCTCTGCCTGAGCCCTGACACTGACTGGGACCCTGGGGACCATCCCTCGCCTCCCACGGGGCACCCCACTGCTCCACGGCTGTCGGCCCTGCAGAGGGTTGGCTTTGGGGTGAGGATCACCACAAGCATCTCCAAGCGCCCCTTGCTCCAGACGTGCCTGAACGTTGTGTGTGCGACTCCACCTGCCCCGAACCCACCCCACAACTCACTCCTGCTCCATCCCAGCTCGTGCCCAGCACTGCTGTCATCCCTTCATCCTTTCTCCCGCTGCCTGCCCTCCTCCCTGCCCTGCTCAGGGCTCTTCTCCCTCCCTGCTCCCTTGCAGGCAGGTCGCTGCCTCCCTCCCTCATTCCCTCTGTCCCTGGGGCGTCACGGTCCCCTCTCCTGTGGGGACAGCCCAGGGCACGCTCAGGCTCAGCACTGGCAGAGGCTTTGCCCCTGCCACGCTCCAGTTCCTGTGGGTGCAGCACGTGCCCTGGGTGCAGGATCCAAACTCCACCTGGATTTTGAAATCCCACAGGGGATGGATCCTGGTCACTCCCACGAGCCATCTCAGCCCCACTCGCCACCATGATGGGCAGGATACGGGGCTTTTCTGCAGGGCTCATCCATCACTGTCCCCATCTCCAAGTGCCCATAAAGGCCCTGGGAGTCTCTCCCTGAGGGAAACACAGACTGAAATAATATTTTTTTTTTGATAATACCTGACCCAATCTGGCCAGCCTTGAAAAATACAGAATTTACTCTGAGCACAAAGGGCTGCAGTGAAAACAAGTCACTGTGTTCATCCTTCCCTGCCTCTCCCCTTCTCTGCTCAGTCCCCCCGTGCTTTGCTTTCCCTGCTGTCAGGGGCCATAAGCTCATAGGGAACGAGCTATCCATGCAAAAGGCCTTTGGAAATATTCATTGCTCATCTCCTAACAAGATTACCCTGAAATCCTCCATCGCTCTGAGGGAGATTTAAAACCTTTCAGGCTCTCGGTAACCATGGCAGCACAGATGTGAGAACCGAGGGGAGACAAGTGATGTGAAAAATCATCGGGGATGCAGAGCCCAGCTCCGTGTGCCTGTGTGTGCCTGCGTGTCCACTGTGTGCCCACAGTGTCACAGCTTTGTCTCAGCGCCCAGGCTGGCCCTTCACCCTGCCCACACCAGGCAGGACACTTCCACCTCTGCAGAAATGACCCAGACCAAGGACAGAGGTTGTGACATGACCCAGTCCTGGCTCCTGCAGCACCAGGGTCCCCTTCCCAAGCCCAGCTTTGGAAACCCTCCATGGATGGCACTGCTGCCTGGCATTTGCCACGCTGGCTCCTTCCCTGGGTGCCAGCAATAAAGGGGATGGTTTAGAGCCAGGATGGGGTGCTTGGAGCCTGGAGTTCCCATTCCCTCCTGCCATGGGCTCCTCCTTCACCCTGCACCTGTGAGAGGGACGCTGGGTGTTGCGAGATTGAACAGATCCATGTTTGGAGGCCCTTTGGAATGAAACGCTGGGAAAAAGAGCAGCAGCAAGGGCACCACAGTCCCCCAGCACATCCCGAGAGCCAGCAGAGTTCTGCTGTAGCAGCTGGGAGGGACTGTGGGAAACCCCTTTCATCTCTCGTGAAAACCAAACAACGAAGCATTAACCAAATTCTCTCCTATTAAAAAAACAGGGGTTTGGCTTTAAACAGCTTCCAAAGGTTGGCTTGAGATTACTCATCGTGCTCTGCTGCCTCAGAGAGGCTCTCTTCAGTTCCTCATTTCCACTGGTGCTGATGTCACGCCGGGCACCAAACCCCCATCATTGCTTCCTTCACGCACCCTCTGCTCGTCCACCCCTTCTCCTGCTTTTGAGCCTGTCAAAGCCCTATGGCTGTGCCATCAAATCTGCATTCCCAGCTCCTTCCGGCTCCCACAGCTCCGTCCTTGGCACTGCCTTTGGGATCTCCTCATGGCTCAGGAGGCGTCCCCAGAAGGAGCTTCATGCTGGTGAGTGAAGGTGCATCACCAGGCGATACCGTGGGGCTCGGGACAACAATGCCACTGCCAGTCCTGCTGGGGACCCAGCCTTTCCCTTCTCCCAGGGCAGGCTGACACCAGGACGGGACTCTGCTCATCCTGATACAATCTCTTGGCTCTCCTGATAATAAGATCAGCTGGGAAAGCTCCTAACATGGCTAAAATGTAACAATAACTGGAGAATTAAAAGGCAGGAATAATTCCAGTGAAAAGGGTTTTGGAATCAACAGAAAAAATTCATCCAGAACTAAATGCTGGAACTGGTCCTTGGCTGTGGAAAGAAAACCAACTGCAATAAAACTCCAGAAAAACCACACATCCACAAATTTAGGATAGGAACTTATTTGAACTTCTGAGCCTTTGTGTTTGCACTTTGCATAAATCAGCTTCTGAGACAGCTCCAGCACGGGGTGGAAGGTGAGTGCTGAGCAAACACACCTGGACAGGGCAGCCTGCACCTCCAGAGCAACCCCACTCCTGGGTCACGGCCGTTCCTCCCCATGGCTCCCGACAGCTGCTCCCGGAGAGCGCCGTGCATCGTCTTCATGGAGATTTTATTTCCCCCTCTGGTTAAATATTTCACAAAAATCACCGGGTAACTGACAGCTGAATGAGGAGGTTATGACAGACGGGAGAGCTTGTTTTCCCCCTCCGGCCAAATATTTCATCGCTTCACTGGAGACTTGGGCACGTTCGCAGCAACCCCGTCTGCAAACAGGTCCCCAGCCCCAGGTACACGCAGGAAACGCCGCGGGTGCCACTGTCCAGCCCCGGGCCACGAGCCACCCCACGGGTGGGGATTGCCCCTGAGTGTCCCCGCTGCCAGCGAGCCCACGCCAAGCAGCTCCCGTTGCTGTGTGGGGAGCCGGCGGTGCCGGACGGCCGCGGTGCCGCCGGCTCCCCGCGCTACCGGCAGCAATGCAGCGCTCCAGGGCTGGAGTGGCTTTCCAGGACTGAACTCTGCGGATTGGCCCGGAGCACCCCGCTCTCCTCCCTCCCTGCCCTCCCTCCTCCAGCACCCGCAGCCCACGGAGATTGGACAGCTTGGTGCCACATGGCAGAGAGGAACCAGGATAAAAAAATGAGCCGGACTTAGGGATTGTAGAGTCCGCGGCAAAGCAGGCGGGAGAAGTTTGCGGAGCGGTGGCACTAACATTCCCTGGCTGCGCTGAGTCAGTGCGGGGAGGACAGACAGACGGACACACCGGGGCTGCAGCCACCCAGGGACACCTGTGGGGTGAGCACCAGCTGCGGAGCATCCTGTCCCCTCTGTGCCAGCCATGTCCCTGGTGGCGAAGGAGAAGAACCACGTCCGGTTGGTGTTCCTGGGAGCTGCCGGCGTGGGCAAGACATCGCTCATCCGCCGCTTCCTGATGGACACCTTCGAGCCCAAGCACCGGCGCACGGTGGAGGAGCTGCACAGCAAGGAGTACGAGGTGTGCGGGGCCACGGTCAAGGTGGAGATCCTGGACACCAGCGGCAGCTACTCCTTCCCGGCCATGAGGAAACTCTCGATCCAGAACAGCGACGCCTTCGCCCTGGTCTACGCCGTGGATGACGCCGAGTCCTTCGAGAGCGTCAAGAGCCTGCGGGAGGAGATCCTGGAGGTGAAGGAGGACAAGTTCCCTCCCATCGTGGTGGTCGGCAACAAGGCGGAGAGCGGCGGCGAGCGGCAGGTGCCGGTGGAGGACGCGCTGTCGCTGGTGGAGCTGGACTGGAACAGCCGCTTCGTGGAGGCGTCGGCCAAGGACAACGAGAACGTCCTGGAGGTGTTCAGGGAGCTGCTGCAGCAGGTGAACCTGCCCAGCAGGCTCAGCCCCGCGCTCTGCAAGAGGAGGGAGACGCTGCCCAAGGAGCAGGCGCTCAGGCCGCCCATGAACAAGACCAACAGCTGCTCCGTGTGCTGAGCCGGCCGCCCGGGGCCCAAGGGAAGGCGCCGGCACCGGCTGGAAACTCAGGTGGGCTGGGTGGGGAGAGGCGCTGCCTCGGCCAAAACTACCCCTGCTGCCTCCCACCCCTTCCCTCCTCTTCCCCACCCAGCCCACGGGAGCGGAGAGGGCTGGAGGTGACCAGGAGGAGGGAGCTGGAAGGGATGCTGGTCGCTGGAAGGGTGTGGGGAGAGGGGGAATTCCCAAAAAAGCAGGAGGCTCACCTGGGGAGCAGCCGTGGGTCAGCCAGGGCGCTGTGTGGGAGTTGGCAGGCACGGGCAGGGGGGACCAATGCCAGGGCTCTGGCAGATGTGGGCACCTGCAGCTGCATCAGCCCTGCCAGTGCTGCTGTCCCAGGTCACTTAGGTCCGGTGTCCCCTTGTCCCAAGCACCTACAACCTCCTGGCGTGGCTCTGGCACCCACGGCACATCCAGTGTCCGAGCAGTCCTGAGTTTGTACCTGGTGTAGAGCATGTGATAGGGTGGTCTGTGCATCAGTTTGGTTTTCTCTATTCTCTTTTTGTTTGTTTTTGTTGGGTTTTTTTTTAAGCCTTCCCAATAAATAAATTGTTGCAAAGTGGAGCTGGAAAATGTCTCGGTTTCTTTCTCCTGTTTTTCAGGTGCTGCAGGGCCTGATATCAGTGTTTTATGCTCTTATCACTGCATTTTGCTTTCCTTCCTCTGTGCTCCAGCCTTATGTGGAGGGTCCTGGCACTGGAGGAGCCTCTCCAGCTTCCCCTGGCAGTGTCAGGACATTCAGAGTTATGATTTTTCTAATAATTTAACCATGCTGAAGTTTTTACCAAGCAGCAGAGACTAACAATAAAACACCTTCTCACCTCTGAGCACGGAAAGTAACAACCAGCCATTAAAAGACAGCTGATCCACTGAAATAAAAACACAAACATGTTAAAAGGAGATAATAAACGGCGCGGGGGGAGGCACAGAAGGGCTGTGTTTGCTGTGCTGAGCGTGCCCTGAACTGATTTACCCTCCCCTCACACAGCCCATCCTGGCTGTAATGAGCACTTAACCTGCTCAGCAGCCACACACACACACACATACACAGACCACAAATAGAGATATTAAAGCCTGATGGATTAAAGAGTCACCCCCCAGATCCAGACCCAAGGGAGACGAGCATTTTGGGGTCTGCAGCTTTCAGAAGCCCAGCCCTACAGGATGGTGTGCCCCTGATCAGCTGGGGAGGCACCTGGGGATTCCAGCCCCTCCCCAGAGGAGCAGGTGCCAGCAGGGACAGCAGGGAGAGCCCAGCCTCCCCGTGGGCATCACTTGCTGGGCCACCCTGCTGCCACCTCTCCTGGGGGCACCGCAGCCACGACAGCGACCTCCAGGCACCCAAATCCTCCTCCTGGAGTCTGGTGTGGGATGAGGCTGGGGACAGGTGGGGTGGGACAGGCACTGAGGGGGACAGGCAGGTGCCACCAGGACCTGCTGTGGTGGCTCAGGGTGCCCTCACCTCTGTCTCACAGCCACATACCTCGTGCTGCCACCACGACGCTGTGCCAGGGTGTGTGGCTGTCCCTCGCCCAGCGCCTCGGGGACACGCAGAGCTGCTCAGGGTGGAGCCCTCCCTGGGGAAAACGGGGGTCCTGCCTGCAGGGAACGAACAGAAGCAGCTCACTTTGGGCAGCTGGCCTGCCGTGGGTGTGACGGATGCAGCCACAGGGATGTGCCCACCAGGAGACACCTGCCAGGGCTGTCCCTGCCAGCCCTGCCCACACTCAGCCCCGGCCAGGGTGCCCCAGCCATGCAGTGCCTCCACGACCCCACCTCTCACGGACCAGCCAGTCCTGCAGGAGTCCCACACCTCCCAGGGAGGGGTTTGGTTTGGTTTGGTTTGGTTTGGTTTGGTTTGGTTTGGTTTGGTTTGGTTTGGTTTGGTTTGGTTTGGTTTGGGTGATGCAGGATCAGGAGCACCAGGCCCTTGGGTTCACAGCACTGTGCTAAAAGCAGAAGGAAAATCTCTCTGCAGTGTAAAAAGAGGAAGCTGGGATGAGCAAGGCTGGCTGCCAGCCCCCTCCTGTGAGATCCATGGTATGGCCTGGAAACAGCTCCTCTTGGGGGTCCCAGCGGCCTCCCCAGGCTCAGGCTGGCAGAGCCCCCCCGAGCTTCCAAAGGAGAGGCTCCCCTGTGCCCATCTCTGCCTCCCCTGGGCGGAGCAGGAACCCCCGGGGGCTGCAGGACCCCAACTCCCAGCCAGCCCAGCCCAGGACCTGCGGGGTACAGCAGCCACTGCTCTGCAGATGAGATCCTGGCCGAGCTGCTGCAGCTGCAACAGATGCAGAGACCGAGACGCTGGAGCTGCAGGAGATGCACAGGGAGATGCTGGAGGTGTCGGAGCTGCAGGAGGAGGTGATGGAGCTGCTGATGAAGGCGCAGGAGCTGCAGAGGGAGACGCAGGAGGTGCAGGAGCTACAGAGAGAGGTGCTGGAAGTGCAGGAGGTGCAGAGGGAGATGCTGGAGGTGCAGGAGCTGCAGAGAGAGGTGCAGGAGGTGCAGGAGCTTCTGGCACAGGTACTGGACCCTCTCCACGGGCCCACGTCCTGCCCCTGCAGCGCCGGGCTCCAGCAAAGAGCGGAGCCATTGGAGGAGCTCCCCAGCACCAATTGCCCCTCGCCCAGTGTCTGCCAGCCTTGTAGAGCCCCCTCCCGCCCGCTCCCGGCCCCCCGGGGCCGCCCCCAGCCCCACTTCGCCCGGCCGGGCAGGGCAGGGGCTCGGGGCAGCGGCCGGGGGTGGTGCAGGGCTGCAGGGCAGGGATGCTGTGGGAGCGGGGCGCAGGGATCCCCAGTCCCTCAGCCCCCACCCGCTCTCTGGGCGTTGCGGATTTGGGGGGCTTGCATCACTGCCGTGAAATGCTGCGGCAGGGGGGGCTCTGCTGGGGTCGCGGTCACCTCGCTGGGCTCGGGCAGCTCTGGCCGTGCAGGGCCGTGCTGTGGGGCTGGGGGTGGCCGTGCAGGGGCTCTGGCAGGACGAGAGCCTCGGGATGTCTCGTCTCCAAGGCTCCGTGCAAAATGCAGGGCGAGGCAGAGCAGGGAGGCTCGGTCCCGCCGGCCTGGCAGGCACCGTGCTGGGCTGCAGAGAGCAGCTCCAATGTCACAATGCACCCAAAGCAGTGCCTGGGACCTGTCCCGGAGGATCTGTGCCAGGCACGGCGAGTGTGAGCCCTGTCCCAGTGTCTGCCTGTGCCCATCGCGGTGCTGGGGCTCCAGCAGCGCTTCTCCTTGCCAGAGCAGGGCAAGATTCTGCTGAGCGGGGTTAGAAACAGGCAGGTCTGATGTCTCCTGGCCTGAGGGGTCTGCGTGTGACCTGTGCTCAGCCTCGGCTTTAGCAGGGAAATGCAGATCAGGGAGGCCCCGGGGTCACACAGGGAGGGTGGAGCCCCTCGGGGGTGCGGAGGCAGCTGTGTCTGTGTGTCTGTCCAGCGGGGTGTCTGAAGGGCCGAACACCTGCAGCTCCTTTTCTTTCAACAGACGGCAACAGGCGAAATGGCTTTTCCTTCCCAGACACGGAGCACAGAACCCAGCACAGCTGCAGCCCGCGCCAGGGCATGGAGGGGCTTGGTGGCTGAGCCCGCACACACGGGTGTCCCTGCAGCTGTCCCTGCAAACATCGCACAGCCACAGGCCGAAGAAGGGCAGTATTTGCCCTTCTGCTTGCCCTGCCAGGAGGAGAGGGCAGCTGGGGTCTCAGGGGAAAGCCTGGGGAGAGCAGGATCCATTCAGACATCGATCCAGGCTCCCCCGGCTCAGCTCTGCCCTGAAGCATGCGGTTGTCCCCGGGAGTTCTCTGTAACCCTGGGCACCTGCAGCTCCCGTGGGTCAGGGGAGCAGCAGGTGGAGGAGCTCTGGCCTCCAGCACACAGGAGATCCAGCGTGCAGAGGGGAGCACTCCATGGTTATGGCCCAGGGCAGTCAGGGCTGCCGAGGGCTGCTGCAATGTCCGGGGGCACAGGATCCAGGGAAATCTGTCTCCAGGGAGCCGTGCACAGGCACCGCCCGGCTGTCCTGGCCCGGCAGCCCAGGCAGCAGTGGCTGCTCTCCCGATGCCATCGCTGGGGCTGCAGGGCTTTCATTGCCTGGGCTCTCGCTGATCAGCCCAGGTTTAAGCTGGAGCTGGTTCTCCATAGGTGGGCTGTGGTTACTTCCACGTGCAGAGGGGCCTGGTGCCAGGGACGGGAGGTGTTCTGCAGGGGACAGAGGCACAGTGGGACAAAGGCACGGCGGGACAAAGGCTCTGCCTCTGCAGGGTGACCGTGGGTGTTGCTCTCCCTGCACAGGGATGCTCTGGAAGTCCCAGCCCCTTGGCTGTGCCAGGACCCACCCGGCCCCCCAGTGCTGCCCTGGCTGGTGCTGAGGTCTCTGGTGCTGTTTTCTCTACAAAAATCGTCGCAGTGAACTCAGAGAACCGAGGGCTGCTCTTCCCATTCTCAAAATACCAGAAAGACCTGGAACATCTTCCCTTTGTAGCTCTTCTTCCCCTTCCCCCAGCTGGACCACTTCACTCCAGACTCGCCTCCAGCGCCGACGCCAGCCCTGTCCCCACGCTCACCCGCGTCGCCCCGGGAGAAGAGCTCCGTGTGGTCCCTCCTGTTCTGTTCCACATCACGTAGCACATCCCATCAAACGGCCGCGAGATGCTCGCGCTTAATTTGTGTGCACAAACAATCGGGGGGGGGTCGGGCTGGCGGCCGGGGCCGCACCAGCGCCAGCCGCGGGCAGGGAGCAGCTGCCGCCCGGGCTGTGCCGCACTGGCGCTGGCTGCCGCAGTTTGCTCAGGCCCTGATTGATGGGCGGCACGAACACCCACGCCGAGGACACCCGGCGGCAGAGCAAAAACATTTTAAACCCAAAAGCGGCACTTATTCGTTGAGGGGGTCATTAAGGGTGTTTGTCTTTAGGAGCTTTGGCCGAGCGAGGCGCAGCACCGGGGAAACGCTGAGTGCTCTGCACAGAGCAAAGCTCGTCACATGAGCCCCATTAGGGCTCTCCCGGCAGGCTGGGATTCGGAGAATCGGGGAGCTGTTTAGGCTGGAAAAGACCTGGAAGGTCGCCGAGTTCCCCGCGCTGGAGAGGGCAGGGGAGCATCCTCAGGGCTGCACCCTGTGCATGCAGCACCCTCCCGGCTTCAGGCTGAGAAATGCCTCGAAGGAGCTCGGAGCAGGGGGGAATCGGTCTCTTCTCCCGGGTAACAAGTGTCAGGATGAGAGGGAACAGCCCCAAGTTGCTCCAGGGGAGGTTTAGATGGGATGCTGGGGAAAATTTCTTCTCCGAAAGCTTTGTCCAGCCCTGGCACAGCTGCCCAGGGCAGTGGTGGAGGCACCATCGCTGGGGGGATTTAAAAGACGTGCGGATGAGGCACTTCAGGACATGGGTTAGTGGTGGGCTTGGCTGACAGCTGGACTCCATGGCCTTGGAGGTCTTTTCCAGCCTTGGTGATTCCATGACTGAATCCAGTCATGGTCCCTGGTCCCGGCGTTCCCCACCCTCCTGCAGCTCACCCCCTGCTTGCCGTGGAACCAGCCCCGTGCAGCGCGGCCCCAGCACCCCCTGCTCTGCACCCGTGCGGCAGAGCAGCCTCCAGCACACAGAGCTCCTCCGACAGCAGCCCGGGACACAAAATCCACGTGGAATTGTGTCCAAGCAGAGAATTTCATCCAGAACCGCCCCAAAAGCGGGCCGGGGCTCGGAGCGGCGCCCTGGCGCCACCCTGTGGGGACACCGGGAATTGCAGCCGGGGGACAGGGGACAGCTGCGCGCGGGACTCGGTGACCCCTGCGACCTCTGACCCCGGGCCCACCGGCCCCTCTGACCACCGACCCTTCTAATCAACGACCCCTGCGACCTCTGACCGTGAGACCATCAATCCCCTATGACCACTGAGCCTTGTGAACACCGACCCGTGTGACCTCAGGCCCCTCTGACCACCAACCCCTGCAACAATCGGCTCCTCTGACCACTGACCCTGCGACCACTGACCCTGCAACCACCAATCCGTGTGACCACCAGCCCCTGTGATCACCGATCCCTGTGACCACTGATCCCTGTGACCACCAACCCCTGTGACCACCAAACCCTGTGACCACCAAACCCTGCGACCACTGACCCCTGCGACCACCAGTCCCTGCTAACATCAGCCCCTGTGACCACTGACCCCTGTGGCCACCAGCCCCTGTGACCACTGACCCCTGTGGCCACCAGCCCACCCTGCTGCAGGCGCGGGGCCGCCGCAGATTTCTTCCCCGGACAGAACAGATTGCAGGAGCTCAGGGAACCGCCCACTGCAGGGCTCGAAGCGTTCGCAAAGAGGATTTACAGTCCTTTGCCTTTTAATTGACAGCTCAAAGCTCAGCGTGCTGAGCTTTGCTTGATACAAAGGCTTTTCAAAATCAGGAGGCTCCAGTGGGGAGCCCCAGCTGGTCTGTACACATGGGTGTTCATGCCCTGCATCCTTCAGAGTATCCTGGCAGCCCTCAGGAGAGCTCTGGCCCTGTAGGCTCCATGGTCCTGCCTTCGTAGAACACGGCTGCTGGGGAAAAAGAGAGGAAAAGTGGGGTTTGCTCCCCTGACACAAAGTTGTGCCTCGAGCCGTGGAAGGGCAGTGCCTCCCCTGAGCCTCGGAGGGCAGAGGGGCTCCTGGGGCCAAAGGAGCCAGGCAACACCTCCAAAAATGCAGGAATCTCCACTCTTAGCAGAGACTCCCCAGCTTTTCACGACAGAGCTGATCATCCCCACTCTGGCCCTGGCCTTAACCCCAGGGCAGCAGAATCCAGTGATGTCCGTGCAGTAGAAACCCCGATGTCCCTTGTGCTGCAGTCTTGTAACCCACAGGGAGATGCCAAGGTGCTGATTAACATTTCTTGTTTTGTAGACTATAAAATTTCAGAGATTTCTGAGATAAATATGTAAAAGAAAAAGGAAAAAAGAAAAAGGTGAAAGGGTTGATAAATCCTCTGACTTGGTATTTCTGGTCTCAGGTCCCACACAGGACAGCAGTTGGACACACGACTGATCCCTCCGTGGTCCCACTGACAACGAAACCAGCAGAGCACTTTGAGGAATGCATCAATTCTTGCTGTGCCAGGGGAATGCTGCACTTCAAATGTCTTGTGTTGATAAGAATTCTAAGAATAACCCCATCTGAAAAATGTGATATTTGGCCTCCTAACTTTGTGGAAGGCCCAAGTAGAAAAGGAGACTTCAACCAATTCCCTTTAGATTCACTTCAGAAAGTTTCCCGTTCTCATCTAAAGGTGCCCACAGTGGGTTCCAATGTCCTAGAATACCTGGATTCTCTAAAACAGATCAAAAAATCAGTGTTCGAGCTGTAAGGGCATAAAGATCACTGTCTCTGCTGTGAGATGTCTGTACTAGATGACACAATCTCTCACCTTTGTACTGGGTCCTGTTATTTTTTGATACTTTGCTTTTCCTTCTGCTCCCCGTTTAAGGATAGAAGCAAAAATTACCTACACTGTGTCTTAAATTTCATATTATGAGGGTTTAGTGTTTTGTGCTTAACTTCCACTAAATAACAAACAAATAGTTCTGTGCTGCTGACAGTTTTAAAGCTTTAAATTTTTATTTCCTTTAACTTTTTATTCTCTATGAAACCCAGTCTGAGTCTCTGAATGTCTGTGCTCAAAAGCAGCACCAAGGGGTGTCCAAAGACTTGTCCTAGGCTGGAGTCACCGGGTTCCTTTGCTGGTCCCAAGTGCCCAACTTCATGTCTTGTATCTCAGAAGAACCCCCAGAAAAGAGATTTTTCCAAGAAAGGTGCTGAAGCACCCTGGGGAAATGATTTTGAAACTACTCCCAGCTGTGCTCCCAGCCAGGTCACTGTGGAAGCCATAATTCACAAACCAGGAGGCAGAGAAAGCTGAGCAGGAAATAAAGGATACAGGAAATAAAAGGCCAACAGAGTGAGCTGGACACAGCTCCAGAACCACCTCACTGCATGCTCATGTTTACACAGTGATGCTGCAGAGAAATGCATCACTGAGCCAACAGGGAAACCAATTTTTTGGGTTTTACTGTGGGTTTTGTTCTTGTTTTTTTTTTGTATTTGAGCCATTTTTAGCTCTTCCAGAAATGAGCCTCCCCTATAAATCAGACAGATCCAGGTGCAATTCCTTCCAGCCCTGTCCCTGGGCTCTCCACCCTCCCCACACCAGCTGCATCCCACCCTGGATGCTGCGGGCTCAGGCAGCTGGGGGAGTGTGCTGGGAAACACCACCCCAGCAGTTTTTCGGGCCAATACTCGTCAATAAAGGCATCACAGGGGAATCAGAGCTGTCTGCAATCTTTTCCTTCGGGATTTGTGGTTATCCCAGCAAAGGGGCGAGGGCTGCTTAGCTGTGGGGACCGATGTCTGTCCCCTCCTCTGTCTTTCTGTATTTTCTGCTTCTGCTCACTCTCCCACTGGGATTACAGTTCTAATTAGGCAATTTACAGACTTCACACAGGCAGAAGCTGCCATTCTTTACCTGTGGAATAATCACCTCCTCTGCCTTTATCAGAAGTTTCCTGTCATCTGTAGGGAGGGAAGAGATGGGAGGGACAGAGACAAGTGACAGGGAAAGGCAGAAAAAGTGGGTCCCACTTGAAATCGGGTAAAATAATGAAAAAAACGTGAGCTTTTCCTGCTTCTGTGAGGTACTCCTGTGAGTAAAACATAATTGTAAAGCAGAATATTGCAGCAAGGAGGCCTACTGCAAAAATGGAAAGACAATCTGGTCCTTCCCACCGCCATCAGTCACACAAGTCTGCAGCCTGAATATGTTTTCAGTATAAATGAATAAATTCAGATAAATTAAGAAGTGGGCGAAGGATCCAGGAGGTGGAACAACAGAAAAATTATAGGGGACTCTGCCACAGTTGTGAATATTAATAAGACCATCCCTTGAACAAAATGAACATTTAAAATCATGAAGCAACTCGGGACAGACAGATGGGACACACACCTCTACCAGGAGTCAGCAGCCCCGCAGGCAGGTCCAGGCAAACCCCCTTTACTAACAACCACGTTTAGTGAAAGCAAAGCGATCTCCCGGCTTATTGTGTTTTATACCATTTTAATAACCCTGAAATCATGGCTGCACCGGGACCACGTTTTCATCGGAGTAAGATTTACAAGCGACTCGTTTCCAATGCACCGGACGGGAAAAAAAAACAAACACGGGGGGCACACGCAGGACAAAGCGTCATCTCCTACCAATGGAACATCCTCCTGGGAGAGCAGGGGCGGCGGCGCTCACCGCGGCTCTGTCCGTGCGGGGCCGGCCGGCGCTGCGGGATGGAGCCTGGCAGGGTAACCTGAGCGATCGGGTGCATCCGCGGGGGGAGGCACCTGGAGCCCACTAGAACATGGGCGTGAGTCCGTCCTCCCTCGGGAAAGCTGCGGTGGGGTGAGTGCTGGGGCCTCTCCCGAATTCCGGGGCGCGCGGACGGGGTTCCCGGCGGAGGCGGCTCGGGAAGGAGGGGAGCGGAGGGCACAGCCGGCTGCTCCCGCAGTTAAGGTTTCACGGGTGCGCTGCCGCCTCCGAGGCGACACAAGGACGTGGGTGAGACAGTCCCGGGAGCTGCAGGGACCTCGCTGGGAGCCGCGGGCACTTCCAGCCCCGCCGGAGCCGCGATTCCCCCGGGGCAGGCGGGCGGGGCGCGCCGGGCAGCCGGGCAGGTGACACCGAGAGTTCCTCGAGCTCCGTATCCCGTTTTCCAGAACTGCCCGGCCCCGGAGCGGCTCCGCAGGACGCGGGGTTGTACATTCAGAGCAGCACAGCCGGACGGGGCTCGGCAGCAGCAGTTCGGGTGCAACGCCGGGGGATGCTCAGCTCACCTCGGGTCCGCTGGCACAGCTGAGCTCCACGCTGTAGCTGCCCACAACCCAAATCCTAAAGGGTTCTCCAATTCCATTGCCAGACTCTTCCAACTCCAGTAAATTCTTAACATATACAGATAGCCATATACAATTTTTTTGTTTTTAATTAAAAAGCTCCTTCACATACACAATCATATATTGAATTAGCAAGAACAATAATATATTTCTTGGAGAATAGCAAAACATCTGCTCTGCCAGTGCCACCCACAAACTAGACAAAGAACTAAGAAATCTGACAGTTCCAGACCACTTAGGAAAGAGAAATTCTCTTGGCCTAAAGACAGGGAGCCATGCAGTGAAGGTGCCATGGAGGGTACAGCAAACGCAATATACAGAAAAACACAAAGTGTTCAAAACGTTTTCTTGTAAAGATTCTGCAGCCAGAGGGTGAATCCTGATCATCAGGAGCTTTCTTTACAATTTCAGAAATACTGGATAGCATGGAACAGACGAATGACACTGAAAAAAATAAAGAGCTACACAAACACTAGAAGACTGATTTTGGCCAAAAGCTGAAATTTCCTTTAATGTATCAGGAGGGGTTCTGAATTTTAAGAGTGCATCTGATTTACAAAAAGTCGTTTGCCAGCCTCATGGAAGAATAAAACATCTGACTCCAAAAGGGACCTCAATGTCTCGGCAACAAAGCCCAGAGACACCAAAACTGAAAGCTCTCCTTGCCAAGGACAAAACGCCCAACAAAATACAAACCAAAGAAAGAATCAGAGAAGGCAAAGAAAAGGCAACTCTCTTTTAAGTTTCATTACAAACACTTGGAAAAGAGAAAAAAAAAATGGAGGTGGGAGAGGAAGCAGCTTCCAGTAAAAACCAGCTGTGCGACTTCGGGGCCAGATCAATCAAACTGGCAGAACAGGCTCCAGACTGGGAATTTTTGCTGTTTCAACAACAGAAGTTACCCCAAAGCCGGATTTGAGTATTTTAAACTGTATCATATCTGCCAGCAAAACTCAGACCTCCCTGCCCCACTGGGTCTTTCTTCTGGAACTGTGGCTCACGGACAATCCCAGCGACAGCGTGGGTGCTGGTTCAGGGCTGGGAACAACTCTCAGTAACCCAGCCGTTCATGCCGAGTTTTCCTTCCCAAATGGGGTGGGGGAATGAGCTCCTCTGGACAAACTCAGAGCCCTGAGAGCCGGCGCCGGCCCTGCTGAGCATCACACCCAGCACCAGTGGCCCCGGTGCCAGCGAGGGCTCAGGGACTGGAGCAAGGCTGGGATCTGTCCAGGAACCCTCGGCCCTGCACCTCCCGTGCCTCAGGTTGGCGTCTCTGGGGTAAAACAACTCTCAAGTGGTGAATATCTTCCTAAACTCAAACCCTGCAAGGCCAAACATGAAAATATTTTGCTGCTTCTCCCCTTTTTAGGGGCTATTTGCTCACCTCAAAAACATCAGTGGAACTGGCACTTTGGAGACATCCAGGCCCAGAAACTGGGCTGGAGCCAGGGGAGCCCCCAGGCTGGCTGGAGGGGGTTACAGACTCACCTACTGCGTCACTAAAGACATGGATAAATGAGAAAAACAGAATTTGAACACGAAAATGGGTACTGCTGCTCCTGGATGAGACGTGCAAAGCGTTGATGGAAAAGCTCATGAGTGTCACCAGCAGAGAGCAGAGGGGTGACCACACGCACAGGAGGGGTTTGCCTGGCTGTACACGGCATTCTCATTCAGAATTAAACTTCTTCCATGAAATACCTTCACAGATTTAACAACAGATATATATTTAGTATCCCCTGCATAAAAGAAAAATACACATTATTTCAACAGCCAAGAAAAAACTGCAATTTATTAAGTTTCAAAGAATCTTCGTACTCTTGAAAGCAACTTTCGGTGCATGTTCTTTTAACAATCACATTCTATGAGGAGAATAAACATTAAAAGCCACAATTGTTGGTTTTCTTTTTAATCTCAGAGTTACAGACATCTTTAATTCAAAAGG
>VZTF01007412.1:569195-667730 GCA_013397755.1 Cnemophilus loriae
CCTAAAAACGAAACCCACCCACCCCCCTCAACCCCTCCAACAGAAATTTCCATTCCCAATTTGAAAATATCAGGAGTTTTTCTACAACTCAATGCTAAACTTCAGCATGGAAAATTGTATGTAAACACGCACATACACACATACATATTTTATATAAGTGTGTGTGTGTATATATATATATAAAATATATATGTAGGAGGCGTGTAATGGCAATGAGATGCAATTACTCTGAGGAAAGGTTATTCAGCTAAATACACTACTAAAACTTGAGGAAAAAAAAAACAAACGAAAACAAGTCTTGAACCCAGTTTGTGCATAGTTCATGATCCTCTATAAAACCAGCTTTTGTTAATTTGCAATCTTGCAGGACCCTTTAAATCTGATAAAACCATTAAAAAGCTAATCTTCCAAAAAAAAAAAAAAATGTAATGCACAAGTTTCCTGATCCAAGCAGGCAGGGAGCACAATGTTCATATAATTTTTAAAACATACTTGAAGTGTATGTTATTCCATTGTCTTTCTTCCTTTCAAAACAATCAAAAACATTGATCTTTTTTTAAACATAAAGCGATTTTTTAATATATAAAGCACTCTTCAAACATCTATTTCTTTTGAGTCCATTATTTGGTAAATATGTAACTGCTACACATTAGATTAGGTATTTTCTTCTTTCTTACTGTCTTTTTTTTTTTTATTTTATTTTGTTTTTTAATAATATCTTCAGTGCTAGGAGTTGGGTTTTAAAAATACATGAAATGGTGTGGAGTTGCTCCTCGGGAAACCCGGCTTTCCTGAGACATCTTCCACCATGTGCAAGATAGTGATCACAAAGTTTTCGCCACTTTGACGAAGAGGAGGAAAACAACAACAAAAATAGTACACAGCAATGGCCAAAGAAAAGGATAATACAACAACACTGTTCAATCCCAGAGCTCTGAAGTAGCATATCTTCATTCTGAAAATAGTTTTCTTTACGATGGAAGTCTTTTTTTTTTTTTTTCCTCTTTTTTTTTTTTTTTTTAAATTCCTTTTTTTATTTTAAAGTTTGAAGGAGAAAAAAAGGTCTGTAAACAGGTGGGAGCCAAAATTCCTGGCTCCTCCAAAAGCAGTCAAAACTTATGTCCAAGTGCTTGTTTCTGTTCCTGCTTGCAAGGGAACTCTCAACTCTTTACAATTATCTATGGCCACAGTTCAACAAGAGTATTTTTTTTTTTTTAAACTTTATATTCCGAATGGAAAAATGGTGCAATACTCCGGTAATAATTTTCTTGCATTAGTCCACAATAAAAAGCCGCTAAAGGTAGATATACATATTATTCTCCAGAGATACACACTGTAATTTTTAAAATGCAATAAGAGTCCTTGAGTAAACATTTACACGTGAATTGTCGCCGGCCCCTTCTATCAGTTTCTTTCCATTTTTTTTTCCTTTTTTTTTTTTTTTCTTCTTTTTTTGTTTTTTGTGTGTTTTTACCATTACAGGATTAGCTACAAGAAGGGCTGCGGACACTCAGTGCAAAGTTAGAAGCTAATAACAATTAAACATTTGACCAATGAGCAAATAAAAAGCATATACTGAACCAAAGGAAAAAACTTCACACGTTGAATTAAACCACACGTGGGCACACGCACACACAGGCACACACACACACACACTCACATCTGTCCCAACAAAAACATAGAGTCTGAACTTTTTTAAAAAAAACTTCTTAGAGCCTGTTTTTTGTGTACTGATGCTGACCTGGAAGTGTAATAATTCAACTTAGAAAGTGTTCACATTTTGTTATTGGCCTGCTGGATTCAAGTATTTGCATGTTGATATGGTTTGTTGCTTTTTTTTTTTTTAGGTTTTTTTTTTGTTTCTTTGTTGATTTTTTTTTTATTCTTTTTTTTACTTTTTCTATTTTTTGGGATTAAAAAAATGACATGAAAAAGTAATGAAACAAGGGTAATGTGCATAGGCAGATCCATGGGAGTAGTGGACACAGAGATACCCCAACCCTGCCCTCCCTCCCCCCCTCTCAACCTGTACAGTCCGGAGTCGCCACTCGGATTCGTCACTTTTCTGTACCAATGGTAAATATCACACTTCACCCTTTCTGATTATTGGGTCCGCCTCTGTAATGTGCATAATAGTCACAGGCTCATTTAAATAGGCTTTCATTTCCCCTTCCCACCCCCCCCAGGTTGATAAAATAACCCTTTCCAGCCCAAATTCTGAAAAGTGCCCTTCATGATAGACCTATTCTAAGCAGCTTTTATACTTGGTTTTGAAAAATCACCATACAAACATAAAAAGACGACATAAAACAAAACAAAAGCCATGAAAAAAAATAAAACCTGTCATTAGCATGTGACACTGACCAAAGGAGCCCATACTGTTTCAGGAACAGTTCACAAGGACTTCTGCAGTTTCGGATTCGATATTGGACAGAGGTACTAAGGAGGGCTGCCAGTCTCATGGGTTAAAGCTGGATTCTTCATCAAGCCCGGGACTGGAAAGGGTTACCAACTTTTTTTTTTTTTTTTTAATTTTTTTTTTTTTTTATTTTTTTTTTTTTTTTTTTGTTCTCTGTGTGTGTGTGTGCCAGGTTNCTTTAGTGCTGATGATTGTTATTTCCGTTTTGTTTTTCTCCCGTCTCCTAGATGGACTCCCCGCTGAGCAGATCCCCCGGCAGGAGGGTGTTGAGGGGCGTGGGGCTCCCGATGACTCTGCCGTCGTCGGCGCTGGGGGGGCCCCAAAGGCTGCTGGAGTACTGGGGCACCCCCCCCCAGAGCAGGTCGCTGCTGCCCTTGCCCCCCAGGCACGGGGGGTTCCAGTGGCCGGCGTCGGGGCGCACCAGCCCGTGGGAGCTGCCCGAGGAGCCCAGGCGGCTCGGGGTGGATCCAGTGTTGGACTGCCAGCTGGAGGTGGGCGGCAGCGCCTGCCCCTGCGCCAGGAAACGGTTCACTTCTTCCTCACCAGCAAACTCCGCCAGGATGGTAGTGTTGCCCAGGACACACCTGAGGGCACGAGCACAAGGCGAAGCAAGATGTGAGGCATGGCGTGCAAAGGGCGCCTTTGGTGGACGTTCTGTCGGGAAAGGCTGAGGGAATTGGGATCGTTCAGCCCGACCTAAGTGCAGCCTCCCAGTGCCTGAAGGAGCTACAGGGAACACGGAGAGAGACTATGGACAAGGGTCTGGAGTGCAGGACAAGGGGAATGCCTTCAGACCGACAGAGAGCAGGGTTAGATGGGATATTAGGAAAATATTCTCCACTGTGAGGGTGGGGAGGCCCTGGCACAGGGTGCCCAGAGGAGCTGTGGCTGCCCCTGGATCCTTGGAAGTGTCCAAGGCCAGGCTGGATGGGGCTTGGAGCAGCCTGGGACAGTGGAAGGTGTCCCTGCCCATGGCAGGGGTAGGACTGGATGAGCTTTAAGGTCCCTCCCAACCCAACCCATTCTGTGATAGGGATCCATCTTCCACCAAGCTGAAATTGAGGTGAAGATTTCTATCACATCCACTCACTTTGAACAACCTCTGTCTCTTCAACCAAGCCTTCTCTGTCCTGTTTTCTATCCACCCTTCTACATCCACAAACACCCAAATCCACACATGTGGAGACCACCTCCTGTAACTGACACATCCTGGAGCCTCAATTCTCCTCAGGAATAAGGACAGAAGCTCACCAGCCAAGTGATGCTCCCACTACCTCAGTACTTTCATTATGCTCATGCTATAACCTGTTGATACAAGGAACTGCTTTCCAACTCTAAATACTCAAGTAATTCTCCTGAAAACATCCCTCTCTGTATTCTTCATCCTGCCCAATGGCACTGATTTTATCATTCACATTCTCCAGCCTTATGCCAGTCAGTCCCATCGATTATAAACTCCTAAAAAGCACATTTTGTTGTCATACACTTCTCTCATAACTCCTTTTAAAAAAGGTGACCACCGTGAACACATTCCTTATTTAGCATTGTTTGACCCTCTCTAAAGGTAAAACCTTGTCCTCTGCTCTCTCTGAGCTTCCTTTGGAATCCTTACCACATCTTACACATTCTTTGTGGCCTTGCAGGTGACAGGTCCTAACTGAAGATATTATTAATAGTGAATAAAGTTTTGTAATGCCCTGTCATTCAGTATCTACCCCCAGTTAACTCTTCTCTCTTTCAATAGGTAATTTTGAAAATCAAGATTAAAGTAACTGGGTATCAGTTATGCCTAAGAAAATATTTTCTGAGCTAGAAGTGGCTTTGTAACAAAAGCAAGAGGGAGCAGAAACGTACATGTGCAGAGACTTCTGGGCCTTGGCTGCTTCCTCCTTGGAACTATATCGGACCACAGCATTCCCTTGGGTCAGGTTCAAGTGGAATGTGATGAGAGGGCCGTGCTGCAAACACAGTGTCCGCAGTGTGGAACCATCGATCTGGGGGGAGGCAAGGGCAGCAAAGGTTACCTGTGCTGTTGTGATTTTACCTTAAATCCTTATTAAACAAGTGTTTAAAAGCTAAAGAGTGAGTACAAGTGAAAGGAAAAAAGAAGTACTTAATTACACACTTATTGCTCTCTGCACTGAGGGAGACATCCTGTCTTTTTAAGAATTCCCCACAGTCCAGTGCACAAATTTTCCCAATTTAGGTTATACAAATTAAATTTATCATTAGAAGTCCATAGAAATCCAGAAATAAGTCAAAGGAGAAACACACTTCATAAATGTAATTAAATTTCCCCCAAGATGAATTTGGATGTCTGCATCCAAGGCTTTGTGGCTTACGTTCTTCCTTTGGAATGACCCTGTGAAGGTCAAATAGAGGATTTGACAGACATATGAGAAGAACCCAAAAAACCCATAGGAAGATCAGATTTTACATCTCTGTATGCGCTTTATAACATCATTCACCTCCAAACTTACACACACAGAAATGGTGCCCACTGAATGACTAATTACAGGCTTGAAAGTTCCTACTTGATTTGACAGCACTTTGAAACCTTAACAAATTCCCTGCAGAAGGCAGATACTTGTAATAAATGCAGAATAATTATTCTCCTTTCAAATGAATCAAACGGCCAAGGCTGCTAAATATTGTTCTCCTCGTCTCTTAAATCCAAGTGTCTTTTCCTGCCCGGTTTTGTGCAATTCCAGTTACCTGGGGGGTGAGGTTCCGAAGAACCAGCCAGCTGCTTGTTCTCCCTGAGCTGTCAGTACTCCATGCAGAACCTGCAACACAAATTCCACAACAAAACATTTGATCGCGGTCTCTGGAGAGCATCTTAAAGGCAAATTTATCTGGAATCACAACACACTAACAAGCCTCAGTGCTGCTGAATACAAATCCTACAGCAGTTTCCTCACATCTTGATTTACTGCCTCCCTTGGAAGGAAAGGTTGCTGAATGAAAAGCTGCTCTTGTTACATTTCAAAGATCTGTGGCGTTTTTCATACTCCCACAGTAACTATTTGGAAGCTAACAGATGCAGGTATGGCACTGCAACGAACTGGATCCTCAGGATGCATTAGAATTAATGTGGAAGACACATTTTAAAAGCAATTCTGATGTCCAGGCTCAGCTTGCTGCTTGCTAATAAAGATTTTTATAGCACTGCAGCACTCTGCTCTCTTGCCAATAACAGATTAATGTGTATGACTTATTCAAAACAGGTATTTCTGCACTGACAATGTCCTGATTGAAGATACAAGGACATAACCAACAAAACCTGCTCTTCCAGCCTCAGCCTGATGCTTTACAGCTTGGTGGTTTACAGTAGGAAGCTGAACAAGCTTGGTATTTATGAATGGCATTTGAGAATCACAGTGGATCCTGTGGGTGCCCCAGAGAGAATCCTGGCAGCAGCTTTATCTGCCCCCCCAGGTGGGGGTTTGGTGAAGAAACATCCAAAATAAATGGCAGGAAGAGGGAAGAATGTTTAATTCTCAACTTAGTGTAAGCAGATTATTAAAACTGCTTTATAAAATAGGTGTAATACCTGCATATATACCTATATTTATATACATAGAGCTATTTAAATATAGATATATATACAGCCAGATCCATGGCTTCTCATATTTGTATTAAAGCAAAACAATGGCATAGGGAAAAAAAGGGCCTGTGTGGAAAAGTTCAGGCATTCCCTGAGGGCCCTGCAATGCCATCAGGTCCCAAATGCTTCACATCCATGTGTTCCATATTCAGTTCCATGGGCTCCTCTTGAAGCCTCGTGGGCAGCCTTAGATCACA
Organism: Cnemophilus loriae; assembly: GCA_013397755.1. Lineage (NCBI taxonomy): Eukaryota > Metazoa > Chordata > Aves > Passeriformes > Corvidae > Cnemophilus > Cnemophilus loriae. The sequence continues at coordinate 575,419 of VZTF01007412.1, forward strand.
CCACAAAACAGGACACATGTTTGAAAGACATTTTTAGAAATTAAGGAACTGGGGAAAAAAAAAATCCTAGTTGGGAGTTTAATAAATTGGACAACTCCTATGTAAAATCACTACCACGACCAGCTGCAAGATGCTTCATTTACAACTTATCCAAACTGAAATAAAGAGGCAGGAGGTGCATCCCCAGAGCAGACCCACTCCAGCTGTGTTAAAGCTCTGGTTTCTGGAGCCTCACATGCAGAGCAGAAGCAAAGAATGCTAAAAAGAAGGCGGAAGAGAGAAGTGTGAGTACCAGAGGAGTAAGAGCTGGTCCAGCCCAGGGGACTGGCACCCCACGTGGAGGATGGCTTGGTGTTGGTTAAGCCTGGAGGAGGTCTCGTTGGAGCTGTAGTGTTTCTGGGTACCTTCCAGAGTTCGTGGGACAGAGAGGCTTGGGTGTGAGAGATCGGGCCAGAGGACCACGTGGACTTGATGTCTGACAGTTTACCTGCAATGCAAAAACAGCACATTGGGGTATTCTTCATTCATGGGTGTCATGGGCTACATCCTCCCAGCTTCTCAGGAGGAAAAGAACAACTTTCTGTACCATCCAGTGCTATAAATCCTATTTCTTTGAACCTACTTACACCAGTGTTCACCATTTCAAGTACTTCTGTGTTCAGTGAACCCCACACTACCTGCTACATACACAGTTCCCATTTGAAATTCTATTATTTCACTTTCTTGTAGAAGATGGTACATGGAAAAAAGTCCAGAAAATGGATGCAGGTATTTGAAATCTGATTTCACCAAAATTATAATGAAACACTTCAAGATTGTCTCTCTCAAAGGTTTAACAGGACTCAAACACTTTTTTTTGCACAACTCATTTTACCTAGTATAAAGAATCCCGTATATCCATATGTTCTTCTGATGCATTATTAAAATTCTAAAGATCAAAGACCAACAAAAACTTTATTTCTGAATATTTGAAGTAACTTATACTATTTTTTCCAAGTATCTTTGAGAAAAACGAAGTCTTCAGAAGACCAGACCACTTCACAACCTGTCAGTCTTTGTAACTTTTTGCTGTTGCTTGTTCTTTCCCTGATCAGCTTTCAAACTCTTACTGCTGTTCCTGCCAAATCAAAGTTTTATAAAATAACACAAACCCAAGAACAGCAAACACAGTACAGCATTCAGATGGGCAGACAGCACTGATTTAGATAACAGATAACAAAACAAATCTTTTTTCACCTTTAGACTTACACATCCCTGCCTTTCCTCCTGATACCAACATGTGCTGTGGAATTAGAGCCCAATTTCCCTGTCACAGCACAGTCCTGCCGTTACCAACACTGGCAGCACATGTAGGGCTGGAATGGACTGAAAGGGACACAATCCTGCATCTTCTGCCCCAGCAAATGATGCTGTGACTGTGCTGCCCTCATGCTTTAATGCTGATTGCAGAGAACAAGAAAATATTTAGTCTGACAAAGTCTGAGATAGATCTTGTGAATTTTTATAAAACTAGAACTGGCAGATTTAGGTTTATACTGGATCAGTGCTTTAAGGCATCAGGCAAGCAATGAGTAATTTTGAGTCCCAAAGCCAAATTTACCAGTTGCAAAAATCACAGACTCAGTTAGATACACACACACTCCCCAAAGTGCCTCCATTTATCTATATCGTTTAACTCAATTACTTCATATTGAATCATAACAATTTAAGTGAAAGGGCAAACACTCTCCCATCTTCTGGCAAATGGCAGCAACAGAAATAATTTGACAATGACAATGAGGACATTAATGAGTGTAAAATGGTGGGAGGAGAGGGGGCAAGCCTGAGTTTGAGAGCTCAGAGCAGCCCAGCCTGTGATGGGGCACCCAATACAGGCACAGCACCACAGGTCAGATGTTGCTATGTCACTAATTCTCATGGGGGTAACATAAACATTGGATGACACTGCAAAAACAAAAAAAAAAGGCAGCAAATAAAGCAGAAATGCATGGCAGATAAAGAAAAGCCAGCCACTCCTTTCTTTTCCTTTCACTGGAGGAAAACATCCCAAAAAGCCCTTTTTGTTTTGCATTCTGCAGCATGACCTGGAGGCTGCACCTTCAGAGAAGTGGAGGGTTTTCTGTGGATCAGCATTTTCTTATCTAATCCATCTATACAGCCCAGCACATTTTTATAATGGGACAAACTGGATATTTAGGTAGCTAGTTTGCAAGCAAAGCTTCCATGTTTTGCAAAAAGAAGCTCCGGAATTTAGAGCTCATTAAAGAAAATGGGGTACTGATTTAGCTCACCTATCAGCTCAGCCATATAGGGGACCATCAGGCTTTGGCTTGACTATTAAAAGACACTGAAGAGCCCCAAACCCAACCCCCCAGAGCCATGCCAAAAGTACCTCCTGGAGGTACTACTAAAGCTTTTCCTGAGCTGAAGATGTTTCACTTTTAACAGTGAGTTCGTTAACACAAACTTCATATCAGCTCTTCCTGGAAGAGTCTGTTCCTGCCGAGGCCCTGGACAGTGTTTCTCCCAAAAGATCTCGATGCCAGCATTGAGTGACACCAAGTGGAATAAATCCATTTTTCCTCAGCACAGTTCCAGGCACACCACCCACAATTCCCCGCTGCAGAGCTGACAGGAGAGCTGCCACCTAGCACAGGGCTACAAACACACTTCTGCCTGGGGGAGCACTCCTGGAAGCACTGGGAGAGCACTCTCTAGGGCCTTTTCCTGGGAATGCAGAAGCTGTGGAAGCAGAAAGGCCGTACCTGCAATGCTAGGTGCAGATGCAATGCTGCTGAAAGAGCTACTGTAGCCGGAGGCACTAAGCGGCCAGGCACTCGATGAAGGCAGCGTGGCATTCTGAGATGATGTTGGGGATGACCCTGCAGAACCAGCAGAGAAGCAACTAAGAAAGATGGGCATAATGATGTTTGGTGTGACATAAGCAAATCTATTATGTGCAAATACAAACCATGCAAGGCATTCTCCTTAATCAGCCTGGTCTCTGAAGTCTAAGAATGAAATGTTACTGGAAGCGTGATAAAGTGAGGCAGAAGTCTTTAGTAGGAAAGAGAAGAAAGCTGGCACAGGAACAACTGTAGTGCAGAAGGTCAATTCTGCATTTCCTTTAAGATACACGACTCGAAAAATCAGGGTTGAAGTGTTTAGTCTCAGAGGAACAGGCTTAATTTGAAAAGGTCCTCTGCCAGCTGACTTCAGCAATGGCAACTGTAGATGAGCAGAGATGTGTATGATAAACTAACCTCTTACCACGGGTGATCTGCCCTGAGTAACTCCAGGTGAACACTTCCCCTACATCCTAATGCCCACAAGTATCTTTAAATTTTTGCAGACTTTCAGTAAAAGCAAAGATATATTTCAGCAATCTGTTCTCAAGCTGATAACATAAATGAAGTAGCACGAAACCACCTCACTAAATCATTTACAATCTGAGCAGCTATCTAAGCATACGTACAATTTCCTTACTGGCAGCAAATGAAAGAAACTGAACATAAAATAAAAAAATCTTCATTGCAAAGACCAAGAGAGCTGGAAGCATTCTCTCTAGCCACCAACAAAATCAAGTGTGTATCCTGGGTGATTTATCATTCCTGACACACAGAGATGGGCTGTGATACTGAAATATCTTTAACTGACTAATAAAAATAGGTGAGCTCTGTAGCAAAGAGCAATGTGTTGAGGTAGAAAGGAGGAAGTAAAAGGATGATCTCATCCCCCACAGCTCAATAAAAAACACAGGCTTTGTTTTCAACCGGAACAGCAACCAACCAAACTTCACCTTAAACAGACTCCCTGTGCTCCAAGGGATCAATACAGACATCAGTTTCAAGCAGCAGAACTCTGTATCAGGCCTTCTCTGGAAATAATCTATTCCCCAGGCAGGAACTACGGAATTATAGCAGATTCAAAGGTCCACAGAGCTGAAACTGGTCCTGATTCCTCGTGGCTACAACTCTCAGCTCATAGAAGCTGCCCCTCCAAAGCTTTGTTAGCAAAAAGGGCAAAGCAAAAATTGACCCAAAAGCTGAAGTTTTGCCTGTTTTTAAGTTCACAGGGCAAGGACAGCACACCCCACAGCCCGACCCTCTAACAGGGGAGCAGCTCTGTCAGCACAAGCTCTGTGCTTCACGCTGCAGTTATACAAGCATAAAGAAACAGATCCTGCAACTATAGTTCTTATTAAAATTCTATTATTACCAAGCTAAAAGGCTAATGAGGAAAGGAAGCACACGCCAACCCCCACAGGCACTGCTTTTCAGAAGGTCTGAGCTCCTGAGGGCCTGTTGACTTCTGCAAAGACCATGTCTGCTGACCCTCTCTAAGGAGAGGAGTTATTCCTTCATTCCACAGGCAGATTATGCACAGAGCTAATGTTCCTTCTCTAAAGCAGCAAGACCTGTAGTGGGTATCACCTGATTTACAGCTACAGCTCTGTAGGTTTAGGCTTCTGGCCTGAAGGGTATTTCTTGGGTGCACTGTATCTGAATTGCCACTGAATTACATCTTCATGCTTTTCTTTTTATAACTTCAAACCTGCCTGTCCCCTTGAAGCACTCTGGAGTCATTAGAAGTTAATTCAACCTTACTCATTACCCAAATACTTCATGTTTCAGCTGAAAGAAAGGCTGCGTCCTGCTAAGAGACAACTAAAATCACCGCACGCAATCAACACGCCGCATTCCTTCCCCTCATGTGTCACATCCCTTGCCTGAGGTAACAAGCTCAGAGCTGGACACCCACTTCAAGGATAGCCCTGATTTACAATCTGTGCTGGTATCACAGATGTAACTGTTAGAACAAACCCCACATTTTTAATCCTGACAGGCCCTTCTGGACAGCCTGATTATGCTATTCAGCGCGCACTGCAGCGCTCTGATAGAGTGCAGATAACTTGGCTATTTTGGCACTGAGATCACAATTAACCAAGCCACCTTTCCCTTGATCAACTTCCAGCACATGTAGCTAACAAGTAGCACAGTTACAATGCTTTATTGTTTTAGAGAATTCCCTTTTTATTCTGAAGTAAGCACTGCCAAGACAAAAGGAATGGAAATAGCACTAGGAAATACTAGTTTACTAGTCAATTCCCTATTTTTTTCTCTTATGGTTTCGGAGATAAAACAGTTCTAATTTATTTTGCTTATTGATCTTCTAACAAAGCTCGAATTAATTAGCGTACCAGAAGCCTGCTGCCTCAGCAACAACTGTGGAACTTTTGTATTGTGTCTTCCGAGAATATCGCAAAGTGTATGAAGGAGGGTGGGCAGTGTGGAGAGCAAAATCTTGTTCAAAACCATGTGATACAGGTTAGAAAAGCTTCCAGTGACCACAGAAGTTTAAATTACATCTCACAACCTTTTCCAATATAAAAATAATCACATTCCCATGGAAAACAAGAAACTTCTTAATCCCTTCTTTTAAAACAATTATTTCTGGATATTCAGCGACAGTTTCGAGCAGAAGCATTATTAGATTAGGAGCACATGCAAAAATATTCTGTATCTGTAACAAATGAGGTCAAAATTTTTTGGAAGGGAAAAGAAAGTATGCACAGATGTGGAAGCAATTAGTGTGCTTACCTCCACTCTTGAGCAGATAGCGATTCACATCCTGTATCGTGGTGTTTATGGTAGGCCCAGTTGGAACACTGCCAGGAGTAACATCAGGGTCATTTTCAGGATCAATATTCTGCAGTCCTTTCCATGGCACTCCTGGGTGAAACTCTGTTCCAAACACAATGAAAAGGGAAGTGTGTGAAGCCATAATTCTCCAAAGCTCCTGCGCATCAGAAGGACTCGACAAACCCATCCAACAACGTGTTTTAGGGACATCAGTTCAACACCAAGGCTTTGGATTGGTTACCTGGTGGCCAGTTTATGCTGGAGCCATTGGAAATCTTATCACTATCGGATTTGGCACGTGACCAGCTGTGAGGAACAGCTACGGGTGGGCTGGCAGGAGACTCACTGTTCTGGATCAGATCATAGCGGCCGTAGGAGTCATCGAGGGAGGACTTTCCCGGAGGACCAATACTCAAACCTCCAGGGATAGCACCTGCGAGGAGTGAAACGGGGATTTTGGGTATGGAATTTCACCAGGCTATAGTATTTTATTTTTTTTTCCTTCTGTATTAAAAAGATAAAAATAAAACTAAAATGCGAACGCAGTAAGCCAAGCTTAACAGCATCTGAAGCCTCAGCAGGGATTACAGCTGAGACACACTGCTGGTACAATCTAGACACTCAAGTTAAAGAATTCTGCATTAAATGCCTGCCAAAAAGAGACTAAGTAATTCAAATCATCACACTGATGGTAAATAGGAACTTGCTGAGACAGCAGACTAAGGAATATCCCTCATCTCATCCTTCCCTAGGCATTCAGTGCTGACAGGATGGATGATTTGAAATGGCTGTTCTCATGTTTCCTACAAACTATCAAACAACAATTTGGCATCATCAGTGCAGCTACTTGCAGAATAAAAAACTGCTGTAGAAGAAGTAATTCATGCTGCTCATAATAAAATCCAGGATATAATAAAGTTAACAGAGCCCCACGTTCTAACAGAATAAATTTGGTACAGGAAATAAAAGAATAACTGGCTCAGGATACTGGAGGCATTTGGGATAAAGGTGCTCAAACAGATTAGCAGTCACTTCTGGAAAAGTAAGAAGTTTGTGCCCCTAACTCTAGGCTGAGTAACTGTGTAGTCCATCGTACCTCTGTACAGGGAAAGGTTGATGATACTGGAAAAATCATGGGAGAAAGCCAATGTAAAGTTTTTTTGGATTGAAGGTATGCAGGTCTGGAATAAGGGCAAGATTGTGGGACTTGTTTTGCCAACACTGAAGGCTTGTTTTACTTGAACTCCATGTTCTCAGCAACAAAATTCAACAAATGAAAAAAACATTCCTACACTGCATGTAGGGAGTGACAGCTGCAAGCCCTTCACTGCAGAAATCATCTATAAAATCTCACGGGCTCAAAGGCGCTCGGTACCAACCATTTGTGAGCACTTAGACAAAAAGGGAACATGAGAGAAATAATTCCAATTGCACCGTGGCTGGGTCACCCCAAACCAGGCTGGCAGGGGGCCCCAGGGGACATTACCGTGCTTGCTGGAGTTCTGGTCAAGCGAAGAAGCAGCACTGGACAGATTATCCATTGAGTTGGGGTGTGTCCACTGAGGAAGGCGAGACTGGGACTGAGAAGTGTCCTTCACTGACAAACCACCAGTAATGTCCATGTTATTTACATTCATGTTCGGGTTCAGTCCAGCTGCGGGGGAAAGAGATCCTTAGATATCCATCGTACACTGAGGGATTGAAAAGCTGTGTTTGAAAATCCAGCTGCAGGAATTACTCAACATTGATTTTCAGACATCTATATGCATTTACAATGCACACCTTCAAGAACTTTTGCTTTTATGGAACACCAAAAGAACTCCCATGAATTCAGAAAATGTTAAAACCTTGCTAAAAAGAGGGGGTGGGAAGATGTAGGGATAATATTTTAAAGCTGTCAGTGTTTCCACTTGCAGTCTCTTCACTTGTCCCAGAGGAATGCACTGGAATGCTGTGTTTAAACCAGTTTGCAGCATTCCACGGCTAAGCCAAAATATTCCTAATGTCTCCCCAGCACCCCTGCCACGATGTCTGCCACTTCATTTTGCTAAAAATCCCCCCAAAAAGCAACAAATTAAAGGTCAGACAAACAGCTGCTGTCCATCAGAGCAGGTTCTGCACTAGCTGGGCTTCTATTTTGTATACACAGAACAAAATCACTCAGACTGTTATTTAGGGAATAATTCTGACATGCTTCTGTGACACGAATCTGGGTCTTTTTTGATATATAATCCTGAATGTTAGCAGATCACAGAAAGCTGAGATAGCGTAAGAACCTCTCAGACTTAGGCCTTTAATTCACAAATTCTTTTGACTTCTGATGCTGCCAGCCATAACAGCTCACCACAGCAGTCAGAATTACCTTCTTAACTGCTGCATGGCAGATAAAGCTTGGCAATACTATTGTACCCAGCATAAAGAGAGTCACAAAGAGATTAAATTAATTCCTTTATGTCATAAAGGAAATCTGTAGCATACATCAAACAATCACACAGCAAACAGGTCTGAAAGGTTGCTCTGTTCAGTCTGTCTCCAGGCCCAATCAATTACTGTGGTTTCAATCATATTTGACAGATCTGTGTCTAACCTACCACAAAATGCTGGAGAAGAAGATTTCAGGAACTTCCCAGACAATTTATTCCAGTACTTTACTCTGCTTAAGCCAAGCGATCCTTAATGTCTACCTAGTACTCCTTTTATGCAACTCAAGTTACCGCTTGCATTAGGAAATGCAAGAAAACTTCTTCCTAGCTCTCCTTCACATTTTTGAAGATTCCTGCATGCCTCTTGAATCTTCTCTTTAGACTGGTGAGCAGAGGATTTCATGTTTTCATTTAACAGTTGTGTTCTTGAAATGTTTAATCACCTCCCCTGCAATCTTTCTGCATTCCTTCAGACCGATCCACGTATTTCTTGAAATACATTGACCAAAGTGTTAATTACAGCAGAAAGAAGACTTTGCACAACTTTTTCCCAGATGATATTCCTGTTTATCAATATGACATTAGTGTATTTTACAACATGACGCTGTTAATTTAAATTTAGTTCATAAACAGCAACATATGTAAGCAGTTAATTAGGCAAATTTTCTGTTCTGGTATTTGTAGGCAGAACACAGGTGAGCAGATAGAGCCCAGCTGAACAGCTACCACACAGGCACGATTTTGTTTTGGCATTTCAGTGCTATTTAATAAATATAAATATATTTATGTCTGTATTTGTTACACTGTGGGGCAAAATACTGAGATGGTGAATTAAGGAGATGGACTCCCTGTGTGTTTTCCCCACAGAGCTGCTGCAGGAGGACACTCACCAAGAGGGTAAGGAGCAAAGGTGTTCGGTGAAGACTGTTGCTCTTTGGTCTGCAGGTCAGGAAGGCCGGGAGCCTGGGGATGGGGTGAAAAGCTATCCATGGCTGATTTGCCTGCAGAGGGGTGCAAAGATAGATGTGGAGGGGGAGGCTGCTGCTTCATAAGCAGGGCCTGGGCCAGCTGGCGCTGGTGCTGCTGGATCTGCTGCTGCATGTTATTGATTGTACGTGCAACCTGCAGAGAGAGAGCCAACAAACAACTGTCAGTGCTCGAGCCACAGAAACACACTGCATTTCTCTGCCTTCGCCTGCAGTGAAACAACACACTGCACCTCCTAACAAATCCCAGCTGGCTGCATTAAGGGCTGAAGAGCTTTCCCCCAGCAAGGCTGTGGAGCAGCTTTATCACTCAGCACCTTCCCTGTCCAGGACTCAAGCCATGCACTGCATTCCTGATTCAAGGATGCTTTAGCTGCTTTGGTGAATGTCACTCAGCCTCTCCAAGCTACTGAAACCAAACCCTGAAGCAGAGACTGAGCTGGCAGGGACACCTACTTGCTGCTCCTGTTGTCTCATGGGTCCGGAAACGTTACGCTGAGCCTGTAACATCTGCTGCTGGATTTGTAAACGTTGGTACGCCTGCGGGGACAGGGACAGGTCAGACACAGCACACACAGCAAGCTCAGCACGCTCCCTTCAAGTGCCCTGCTGCACCACAACTCAGAAAAGGCAAACTCTGCAGTGTTCTGAAAACACTCCACGAAGCAACAGTAAAAATCCTGCCTCCAATCTATTTTATAATACATTTATTTAAGTACCATGTTCATTTCTTTAAAAAAAAAAAGTCCACATGGCAAAAAAAAGAGAGGTCATTAAAGATAGGAACTCACTTTTTTTTCCTGAAAAAACTGGAACACAAAGCAAAAAAATAAAATAGAAGTTTATAATAGTATACAAATAGGAGAAATGCCAATTGTTATTTTTGGTTTGGCCATTTTAAGTTCTGACAACATTTTGTAGTTAAATCACTCGTGCTCTTTTTGCCTGAAAAAAATCCACAATTTTCAAGTGGTTGGCTCGGCGGCAAATTTTTTTTACAAGGTAAGTTTTTCTGAAATACATGAATTCAAAATCCAAAGGAATTCTGTACAGGTATTTTTCAAGTAGCTGGGTACTGTTCACTTATTATGAGAATAATGCTGTGCTCCTCAAAACTAGGGAGAATAATCAGAATTGAGTAATAGTATCAAACACTGTTACTAATAGAAGAGTTTGACTAGCACACTTAGACCAGCAACTGAACTTAGTTTGTCATCTGTAATTTTAATTTTAACCCTGGCCAATACTGAGTTCACAGTATCTCTTTTTAAAATATTCTTAAAATCCAATTAGGTATTTTCATATGCATTAAAAATATAGATGTAAAATTTGCAAACACAGCAAAAGCACACAGAAGTGAGTAGGTTCTTATCACATGATGCGTTTAATATAAGCCCCACCAATTAAAGGCAATTCACCCCACACTTTATTTTTTAGTGAGGCAAGTGAAGAAGTTCTGTAGGTAACTCAGGTGACCAGAACTGCCAAGATTTCTCTCGTTATGTAGTGACACACATGTCCAGTTTAATCAGTTCTTCCTATTGACATGTAACACACAGACCAGTGCTGTTTGAGAACACACTGTGTTCTTCATACCAGCAGGAAGACAACTGACTTTTAGTTCCACTGATCAGCTGGAAAGGATAATTATTCCACAAATGACTATTTATAAAGCCCAAGGCAAAAAATACGATTGTGTTTCTTTAAATAGAAACTTTACCAAAGAAATCAGCAGCTGATTGTTTTGAAGATCTGTCATGTCATTTAAAAATTTAGTCATTCTCCTATTTTATCTTCATGCCTTCAATTCTGATTTGGAGCTTATCTGCCACGTCTTTTAACTTACCAGCTGCAGCTGATAGAGCTGGTTCAACATCGTCATATGCTGAGGATTATTAATTGGCGAGGTTAACTGTGCAGGGCTGAGACCAATGTTTTTTGCTGCAAACTGCAAAAGCTGTGCTTGAACCTAAAGAAGAGAGGAGTGTTAAACATTGTACATTTACTTTTAACAGTGGCAACTGTGTGAGCCATTAGTAAGAGTCACATCAGCTGGAAAATGTTACTATCACCAGAAGTAATAGTGTGAACTATCCAAAACATTAGCAGGAGGCTCTAATACAATCTTAATAACTGTACTCAAATGTTCATTTATAAAAAAAGAGATGAGAACAAACTCCTCAGAAACACCACCGTGCAAAAAGAAGCATAGAACGTGCTCTCAGAGGTAATCACATGATATGCACGTGAGAACACCTCAGCCATGCCACATCTTCCTGCCTAGGAAAGAAATAAATAACACGGACACAGCCAGGCAGCAGTGGCTGCAGAGCCTCAGGAGCATGAGAGAGCACATGGGAAGAGATCCAGGGAAAGGGAAAACGTATGAGTGGGGTGTTGTCTGACCTGAGGGGATAGAAACTGAGGCACTTGAGCACGAAGACTAGGCTGGGATGAATTAAGAGGTTGCACTGGCGGTTGCTGCGGCTGTTGCATGGTCCTGGCTTGTGCTGCTCCGCTATTGCCAAACATACCCAGATTGCCACTCGGTATCTGCAGCAGGACAACAGTGACACTGGCACTTAGTGACACCACTCAGCACATAACCTGGGTGTTACTCGTCTGTGCAGGCTTTATTCTCAGTGATGATGACAGGTACGAATCAAGAGACCAGCACATACAGACTGTATTGAAAACCAGGTTTAGAACTGGGCAGGGCAAAGATTGCTGTGTGCCCAACATCCCAAACCTCCGGAACTTTGCTCAGGTGCCTGAACAAAAGGCAGCTGAAGTTGAAGATGGCTTTTGTAAGGATGCAGAACCCTGGAGGGTCACAAGATGAACAATCAAAAGTACTTGCCAAAAATGTTGGTATTTGTATAGCAAGGGGCAGGAGAATGGAGGCATTAAACTCACAGCAACCCCATCCTCCAGCTGGCTAAGCAGTTTTTTTACTTAGTCATTTTACAAAGCTGCTGATAACGGACATGCTATTAGTGGAGACTGCTTTGGAAAGATGTGCTTAATGGGCTGTAAGTGCTGGACAAGTATTGCCTGAAGAAAACTGACTTTAAAAGAATATACATAATAAAGAGCCACAATAGAATAATGAAGTTTTTCTGTGCTGTTATTTTGTATCTTTGCTGGAACTTCAGTTTGATGGCAAAAATAACCCTGTCATAATCAACAGTACTTTATGGCTTCTCACTCTCTTGGTGGTTATCAGTTTCCCCCTGCTTCATCTCCTTTCCTTCTCTTTCCCTCTCAGCCTGTTCTACCCAGGGGCCAGAACACCCCCTTAACTCGATGCTCTACCTGACCCAGGTGCTGGTTTCTTTCTTGCCACCTGTTAAAACCATGAGCTGCCTTGACACTTGGAGCAGGAATAAAAAGCCTCCATCATTTCTCCCCCATCTCATCACAGAATAATTGTACCAGCCAGGAAAGATGAATTAGAGCAATCTCACTGCCTTACAGTCTGTGACATTTAGCAATGCCTCAGAAAAAGAGATTTCCCATCAATGAAGGCAGAGCCACACCAGGGTTCAGGGGTATAAATCCACAACACTACAGTCTCTTCTTGATGGATATGTGTCATCAGCAGGCTAATCACAACTAAGCAGTTGTTTTATGTCCTGTAAGGTGACATGTTTACACAGCAGGTAGCTCCTCCTCTGGTATTTCACACGAGCAAATCTGCTGCACTTCCAGTTTAAACCCAGTTTTCCCTGGGGAAGAGGCTGGCGGGCACTAGCAGCTACTCCAAGAGAGCCGAAATTCCCCTCGGGATCTCCCCCAACAGCCTTACCTGTCTAGAAGAATTCAAGTTTTGCATGCCCAGCCCTGAGGCAATCCCGCCCAGGGTCTGATTAGGGAGTGCACTGTTTGAAAGGGGGAGCTTCAGGCTTGGTGAAGGCAAAAATGGTGAAGTAGTGGGCTCTTCCACTAGGCCGCCATCCTGATTGGAGAAAGAAAGGGTGAGCTGTGTGCGGTGCCAGGAGCCCACAGCGCACAAAACAGTGTCCCATGGAGACAGAAAAGGGCGTGGATGAATAAAAAGAGATATATAAAAAAAGGTATGAGTAACAGGGAATGAAAAGCATGGAGTGAAGGGAGAAGAAAGAGAGAAACAGGATTAAGGTACTGTTTGTCTTAACTTTGTTGCACTTAATCCCCAAATGCACAATCACCCTCACCCACTTTCCAGAGGAAAGGAGGGATTTTAGCATCTTATTGCAGAGCTATCATGTGGCCATTGCCTTCTCCCCACTTAGGTTTTCTCCTTTCTTCTCCACCACACTGAAAGGTGGAAGGGGGAGAGGCCCAGTGCATTTCAGGGAAGCCCTCTGTCTGTCTGGAAAACTCCAGCAGCGGAGCACAGACATAAACCAGAGCTATAGCAAACTCAAAACTTGGGAAAGGCCACATCAGCTTATTTGACACCAGTCTGGATTTGGTTCCACATCACAGCTCTGCTCTTAAAAAAGCATTTTTGCATTAATCTCCTCTCTTAACTGAGACACATGAGCCTCTTTTAATATTCACATAGCGCCAAGTTATTAATACCCACTCTGAAACATTACACTGCAAGGCACCCAATGAACACAAACCACCAAACCCAGTAATGACAATATCGGCTGGGCAGCCTTCCTGAACATCCCCAGGAGGAGGCAGATTTTAGCTAGGCAGGAGGAGCCCCCTCTGCTAACTGGGCTGTGAGGAACCACGGCTGAGCGTGGATCCGATGCACAGGAGGCAGCCCCCACGGGGGGCAAGCAGCAAGGCAGAAAATACAATAAATTAGAGAACTCCCAATCAAACAGGTAGATCTCTGCTCGTGTTTCAGTGGGGCACCGAGTTCTATCTCAAACTGTGCTTTGATGTCTGGGAAGCCTGCGGCAAGCATGATCAAATAACACTGTGTACAAAGTAGGGCTCCAAAAAAACAGGCAGAGAGAAAAAGCTTTAATTTACAATGTGCTGGGCTGGTGTTTTTCAGGCAGTATGTTCATTGCAAGGAAAGGCTTTTTAAAGAGCTGAGGAGCTACGTTATTTTAACCAATAAATTCAATGCCCCAGAAGACTGTGAGATACTGGTGAACCTCCTTTGTTCAGAAAGCAGCCCAGTCTGCTTACCACATACCCAAACAGATGACCTAATGCAGCAAGCATGCTCAGTGAATTATATGTTTTAAGTTAATCCTGAAAAATGCATTTTCTACAGCTCTCCTTTGAAGCAAAGGAAAAGTTTCTTTACTATCAAGCAAAGTGACACTTGACATGCTATCTGACTATCCTGAGGGGGACACTGACATTTTCTAATGATATCCCCAAGGCCTTTCAGCTCGAGATATTTTACATTCTACTGGACATCAGTCACACTCCACAAACAACTGCAGCTTGCATGACAGTAACAGGTTCAAAGATTTCTCTTTAGATCACAGACATATGTTTACAATTCTACCCTTCCCCCTTCAAAGTGAAAATAATTTCAAGCTTGGTGCTCGCTCTCCCCTTCAGATGCCATTGTTTCCTATGTGAACAGACCTAGTGACCATGAAAGACCCTCCCTGCCCCCCAGATTTATTCAAGTCTTGTCTTACTGACATTGTTTTTTTCTCAATTTAAAAATAGGCAGTGCCAAGGATGGTGGAGGACAAGCCACACTGGAGACTCAGGCATTTCATTTCCAGACTCCTTCACGAGTGTGTTCCTTGGCTGAACTGCAGCAAATGGCTTTTGTATAAGCTTGTAACACTTTGTTCATATTCACTTGGTTCTATTGTATTTAACGTGAACTTGTTGCATTGTGCTGCACAAATCTGTGCTCTACAACTGAACTCAAATCAATTCATTTAACATGAAGTATTTTAGTTGGTAAAATTAAAGCACCCTTTAGCCATTTTCAAGCCAGACTAGAGGACACTTTTACTGCTCACAGAGGTTTCTGACCCATTATTTCTCAGGATCCTTTGTGTAGTAATTGTTTCCTGAAGAACAATCTTTTCTACCTAACCTTTCCTCTTCAGTGATTTTCTTACAAATTTATGTTACACTTCTTCCTCAGGCTACTCAATTAAAAATTGAATCATCACATTAATGCTCAATCCAGCACTGCTTTTAACTTTTTTTTAAGGGACTTGACACGCTCATAAAATCCTAGTGGTAGCAGTGTTTCCTACTACAGTTATCTAACACAAAGCACCACAGTGATGTTTTTTAGGATTTTGGGAAATCTCTCACAATAGTCTCAAGTACCAAATGTGACAGAATGCAAGCGGAATTACTCAAAGATTTTTAGCCCTGTGAGATATGGACAATTGAGCAGAGGATGCCTGGACACTTTGGCAGTCACCTGCCAACAACTGCCACTTCATGAATCAAAATGTCTCAACAGACAGATGAGAGGCTGATGAATCTGCCAGAGGTCTTTATACAAAGTCAGTTACAGAAGTAGCTGGCAGAAAATACACACTGACTTCTTAAAAAAAAGATCGAAAAAAAAAATCCTTTCCTAGAAGACTAAGTTAAAGTAATAAAATCTCATCTAAAAATAAGTTCTCTTCAAATCAAACAGGAATTAGGCAAAAGAAACCTGGAGGAAATGCAATACTCAAAGAAGTGCTCATCATACAAGGGATGATGAAAATGGTTTTAGTCACTGGATCACAGGTAGCAGAGATGGAGGAAAGAAGAATTTAAAAGTTAACCTTAAAATCCAAGTGATTATTATGTAATTGAGACATCTCCAAAAGAGTTTCTCCACGATAATACAAGATCCTACTTGTTGTCCCAAAGACAAAACCCAATCACAGTAATCAGAGATTACTGGGCTCAGAATGTGAAGGATGAGGCTGAAAAAACCAAACAAACACTATGTTCAAATCAGAAACAAGGAAAAGGTCTAGTCAGAAGATTTTTGGAAGAACAGGATTGCAGCTAAGAGGCATCAAGGCTTGTAGACCTGGATTTTGCAGTAGTAGGGAAGAGGAGCTGATCACTGACTAAGAGGGTAGGGAAAAGGAGACTTCATTTGCAAGATGAGAATTTCAGAGTCCCAAGCCAAACTCTGTACTTGAAAAAAAGATCCCTTCTCTGGGCCTATTTCTGGTATTTTAAGGATGCTTCCAGGAAAATCGGGCATGTTTTTCTTACAAATCTGATGGCTCCAGAAGACACCAGGTAACATCTTCAGGCAAACCTGACACCCAAGCACAGCACGCCTGCCACCAAGTGTGGGGTAATGCGGTTGAGATCACGTATCAGGGCTGGATCTTTATTCCCTCAAGGCCACTGGATTTTCTCCCTTCTCCTTTCATGGTGCTACAGGTCAAGATAACATCCTGAGAAATAATAAATTAACAAAGCACCAAGTGCCGAAGATTGACTCGGTGTGACACGGAATAAAGAGCACCTGCAGCAGGCAGAGAAAGCAAACACTCCAAGGTGATGCTGAATTGCACAGACCACTCCTGATCCAGAGAGAACAGGGAGTTCAGCGGGTCCAGAAGCAAATATCAGGGTTGGAAATTTTCCCTCCTTAAATGTATAATGTTAAAAAAATAGTAAGGGCTGGCTTTAGCTGTTTAGAGAAAAATGATGGAGCCTCAATGCAGGTGCGCTGAGAGACTGGTAACAATGAGCACACCAACCCAAACTACAACTTCATGAAGAGGAACCTTGCAGAACTGATTGAAGACTCAGCAAAGCCAACAAAAGGATGACGACTTGATAAAGCAGGAAGTAAAACAAGGGAAGTTGGCTGGAGTGCTCTGTCCAGCTGTGTGGAGAGCTTGCTCCTCACCAAGGATGACCTAAGCAGAAACAAGACAGCTCCAGACTCACATGCTCTGAAACAGTACCCCGAAGGGCAAAAAGGTTTTGGAGGAGTTGCTCTACTAGCATGAGCTGTAAATCTGGAAAGAATTTCTTTGGGGGGGGGGAAAAAAAAATCTGTTCTTAGAGTAGAAACTATATTTATTTAATTCACTTAGCAAGTTGCTCAACACTGTGATAGTTAACAAATACAGTGTGGGATTATTTCCTTTGTTAGAGCAAAGTCACTGTGACAGATTATGCCTAGACTGATAGATTTTACTTGCCGTATGAATATTAATGATTTTAGTACTCTTGTCTCAATAGTTGTGTTTAACATATGTTTCCAGAATTATGCATCATGCTGCACATAATGCACCTCTCTCTCTGGCAAGAACTTTACTGCTGAAGATTCTTGTTATCCAAGAAAAGGAAAGGCTAACTGGCATGCATGCACCTTTTGTGGCCTTCAATTAACAATTAATATTCATTAAAGTCTGCCATGGCTAAGAATGAACTTTATATGAGTGGATATTATTACTGCCTCACACCCTGTACATGGCTCATATGAAATGAATTGGTTTCAGCACAGTTTGTCAAAAGCACTGATTTCTGCGTTCAGAATCCTCCACCACCCATCTGTATGAGCCTTTAAATAACCTGTGAAACACAGAATGACATCTGAGATTCTTCTTTCCTTATCAATAATTTTCAGGGGGATTCTTAGCTGCTTTGGTGAGTCTCTGCAGGACTTTCTGTCAAGGCTCACTTCCCAGTGAAGATCTGGCTGCACTTTTCCATATAGTCTTTTCTTTAGTCACTTTGAATCCTGGGCACCACAAACTTCTGGAGCCTTTTCCTCAGTCATTAAATGGTGCTGGAAGATTTGTCATATGTGATCACAGAAAAGTAAGCTCACTGGAGAAGCTATTTATGACTGTGCATGTCTGCTCTGAGACTGAACAAAAATACCTGAGCTCCTCATTCCTATTTAGGTACTGAACTTTCACTGAAATCTCTAAGAAGCTCAAAACTAAATGAAAAGAAATTAAGAGCCTAATTCTTGAAGATTTTGGCCTTGGTCCTGCCTGATCGTGAATTTGGGCAAGGGTCACTGACTGGACTCTCACAGAGTGAAAAGATTTCTGTGCTTCATTTTTTTGCTCTGTTTTTCCATTTCTAGTTCCATTACTGATTCCTTAGCAAGTTTTCAAGTGTAAAAACTGAGGATGACGATTCTTTATTTCTATGTGAGAATCAAATCATCGATCTTTTCCACGAGGACTGAATTCCCCACAAGATTGAAAAAAGACAAGAAAAGGAGTAAGGCCGTATCTCTAACATTTCTTTCAATGCTTTCTAAACAGACAGTGAAAATCATCGGTATTTCTACACTGTGCACACTCTGCCTCGTGCACCACGTTCCTGCTGCTGAACTCACCTTGTCAAGGAAGGTGGGGCGGTCCATGGAAGACTCTTTGGAGATTGGTGGTGGGCGGCAGCCAAGGGGTTTGGTGACCATTCCATTATAGTCGGTCACTCCCATTCCACGCTTGTCCATTTCCACCTTCTTTTCCAGCAGAGCACCTGCAAAAAAAGGGGAAATATATCGGAAAAGGTGAGGCAGGGATAGTCAAGCTGCCAACAGCAGTTCAGAGAAATACATTTTGCTTACAAAAGCAAAGAAAGAAAATAAATCTTATCCAATTGGTCTGGACATAACCAAATGCTCAGAATCATGCAGGGTTCCTGTGTTGCTTTAAAGACAAAAAAATTACTTACACAGATACTTACTCATGGCCTGATCGAGATTCATACTGTTGCTCTTCAAGGCCTCTTCCGCTGGCTCTCTCTGTCAAAAACAGGAATTATGTTAAGAGGAAAAGCAATTGCACTCGTATGATTTCAAAGTAACCTGAGAAAACAGACACGTCTCTTAAATACTGGGTTTAGTATTTACTCAGCAGCCTAAATAATGTCTGCGTGTGTTTTTTGCTGCTTTCAGCAATTCCCACAATTCAGGTATTTCAGTTAGTCAAGGAAGTACCGGCTCTACAAGGTGAAACACACTGGTCTGTTTAAACGTCGTCCTGTTTTCCGTGAACAACTCAAATATCACACTGATATGACTTTCTCTAAGAAACAACCCAGCTACGCTCTCATTCCACCTGTTTAATAAAAAAAGAGGAACGGGAGGGAATTATTACCGCAGTTCAAAGTAACACCTGTTGTTTTAAAACTATGAACTTCAAAATATTATAAATGCCCTCACGGAAAGCATATCCCCAGTTGACCTCAGTGCATTCTATGGGTTTAGAGCAGATTTCTGATGTGTTTAAACACAGGTCTGAGCTACTTCCTGGCCTGAGACTGAAGATCTTGGTGTAGCTACAGCCTGAAACAGCCACAGTCAGAACTACAAGCTAAAAGCTAAGGCACAGTGTGCTGGCTGAGCACTACTCACAGGGAAGCCCATGTCTGTGAGCTGTTTTATCAGACGGTTCATGATCCAGGCCTCATCCTGCTTGCTAGATGTCTTCATGCCCTTAGTAAATAAATGGGAGATTCCATTAATGGGCTGGTTGCCACGTTCATTGCAGTGAGATGTACACAAAAGAAATGGTAAGTGGTTTTTATTAATAACACATGCTACTGAAAGATGTATTAGTACATTAATTCAGAAAGTATTGAAGAACCCTCCGAGCAACGCGACTACGATTCTCTTCCCCCAAAAGTGTAAAATTTTATCTCAGCTGAATAGGTGTTCAGTGTACTATTTAGTATTTGATTTGCTGGCCACTGAATTAAAGCCGCCTTCGAATTTACGTATTTCATTTTAATCCTTGGCAGAAAAATATAATGAAATAAAGCTGAAATAGTACAACACTTCCTGAAAAACATTCCCAAAAACAAGTTTGCAACCTTGAAGTTAAGAATGTTACTCAGTGTATTTTCTTAAAAACAAACAAGAGCGTCTAGATAAACACCTTTAAAAGATCTCTGTGCAGCTTTTCTATCACAAAATCCTTAAGAAGTCTCTTCCTTTCAGTTCTCCAGAAAGTACCAAGGGACAAGCGCGGATTTGTTTTGGGCTGCGGACAGTACAAGAAACAACCATACTTGATCAAATCACCGGCCTAACCGTTGGCTAATGGAATAACAAACAAAGTGGCTAAATGCATTCCCAATTCCTTTAAGTTACAGCCTGGCCTTGTCCTGAAATAAAGACTGTGCAATGGAAAATTTCCTCACACAACCGGCTACGTTCTCGGTTGAGTGCAACATTAACACAAGTTTTGTTCTCACACACACACACACCGTCCTCACAAACAGAAAACAGCTATTTCTGTTAAACAACTCCATCACAAAGTACTGCTTGCTTTTCCACCACCATGGGAAGTGTCTGAAAGCCCCCTTCACACCTTTTCCTCTTTCTGTTAATACATTATCATTTCTTTAGAATACATGGGAGCTTATAAAACTTAGAGAAAACAAAGGCAACAACAACAGAACTCCCGAAGCATCTGACATGCCTAAATTCAAAGATCTCCCATCTTCCCCTGGGAACAAGGTAGGCTGTACTTGAACCACTGTAGTGGCAAGCTGTGCTTGTGTTCAGGTGTCAGAGGTCTAATTTCAGGTGTGATGCACCAGCAAATTTGTGACAACTTATTCTACAAACATTTTACTAATTCCACTCTTGCTGGAGAGTCGCTTTATTTTTGTCTTACCTTTTGAAGTCCTTTCTTCGGGGCATTCCCCCACGAGTTACAGGAGGAGCTGCTCTCTTGTGAAGCAGTATTATTCCACATATCTCCTTCTTCATCTTCCCACTGACTAGTACTGAGATTCACTTCATCCCCACCACTGCCCCAGCCTTCTTGCATAGATTTTGAAGCTGTAGGGAAAGAGGGAGAAGAAAAATCTTATTCAGTTTCCTGCAAATTTTACAGAAATATCCTTTTGTGCCATATCCAGTGTGCTAACGTGAGTATTTTCAAGAGATAAAGAGGTTCATCAAATAGCTTAATTGGCATAAAATGATAAGAATGCCTTCTTTGAAGCTAGCAAAAAAAAAGGAAAGTTCTCTAAATACTTAGAGGAGAAAAAATCCAGCAACTGCAAGCCCTGCTTTTCCCAGAACCACTAAGATCTGTGGTCATGGCCACTCCACTCTCCTAGGAACAAGGAATGAAAGTATCAGCACACACTTGTTAAGTGCTATTTTGCTTTCAATGAATCTCATCATTTTACCTGCCACATTCTTCCATGAACAACTCCAAATTTCAAAGTCATTAATGCTCAGAAAGTCATTCCCATCTGGGAAGAATGGAATCTGAAAGGAGCTTGTGGGCTGCAGGGAACACTTTCTATTCAGTGACGAGGTTGTATCACCTCAGTCCGTTTTATTCTGTTTACTCTGTTTAAAGCTGGGATTACTCATCTTAAGAGCTCTCACTCCCTCCTTTTATGTTTTCTGGGACTTCTAACGATGTCTCACTATGGTATTTTGCAAGAGTGAAACTCTAGGCAACCTCCACAGCCCAAACAGGAGTCTAAAGCAATCACTGTGGCCTTCAGGACATTCAGAGATGGAGGATATTTATCAAATACCATGAGTTTGGAATCACGAAGCAGGAAGTAGTTCAGGATGTTCCTGAACCTGCCAACAGGTTTAACGGCTGAAGAAAACACCCACTCACTCAGTTTAACCCAACATGAGGTTGTTACGATTAGTTGTTCTCAGCTGTTGCTTTTCCTACCAGAATCAATTCTATCTTGACTGTTCTCCACTGCTTCTCATCCCAATACAGGTTTATTTTAGACACCAAGGCTTGAAGTCCTAGTCACATTCTTCTGCAGTTTCAGTTTCCTGCACCTCTGCTATGCTGCTTTCCAAACACACAAAACTACTCTCCTTTAAATTTACAGATTGATGCACTATATTCGTATTTTTTAATTAACTGGATATTTGGAATAACGTGGCCTTGTGACAGCTAACGAAGCTTTGAGAATGAAATCATGAAGGCAGCCTGTGACTGAAATGCAGGGAAAAGCAGAAGTAGCAGATGCAAACCCCCCTGCCCTGCCAGGACAGTGGCAGCCCCACGTGTACCTGGTTTGCACAGTGCTGGGGCAGCAGCTGGAGCGTTTGTTCTTCCGTAGGTCGCTGCCGGCTCGGCAGGATTCTCTCCCCACCCGGTCCCACTGCTGGGGGGCTTCCCCCACGCCGAAGTGCCATTATCAACTGCAGCAGAAGGGGAGGAGGGCTCTCCCCAGGAAGCTTCGCTCTTGGTGTGGACAGCAGGCATCTCTCCCCAGCCTGCTGGAGCAAGGCAAGGAGAACAGTGATGAGAGAAAACGTTTCTTCAGACAGTAATTCCAAAAAACTTTTAATTTTATTCAAGAGTTTCTCTGGAAAGAGCGTGAACCAGTAAGTACACACAGTGATTCTAGTTAAGTGTGTTGGAAAAAATCCCTTAAATTTGCTCTCAAGAGTTTTTTCTTAATTCAGTACTAATGCCAAGTTGTCAACACAGAAAGAGGGTTTTTCTCCACAGCCAGAAGCATCCAGGCTGCCAAGTGAGCACCACACCTGGTCCCAAGGAGCAGCTGCTCCCAACTGCTCAGGGCCAGCGTTCCAGAGACCAGGACCCCAGTCTGAGTTGGGCCTTGCTTCACTGAAAGATTTTAACCTATTTTAATTCCTTTTCGCTATTTACTAACTATAAATTCTCTTTTCTCATGCCCTGGCAGTAAGACACTGTTTGATTGTTCCCACTCTGAGTGAAGATTATCTGTGCTGAACGTACCCTTTAAAGCTTTTATTACAGCTCATGGTTACCTACCTATCCCTCATCACTGACCCTCTACATTATAACAAATATTATTTTAAGGGGAACTAATCAAGACTGCAATCAGGATCCATAATCAAACCATGGGGAATGGCAGGTAGCAGGCATTGTTTTCCTACAGAGTATTACATTAACCCACTGAAAGACGTAAGCTACTCCAAAGAAACAGCCTTAGTCTGGCTCGGCTTGAATGTAATGCGCTTAAATCCATCTGACACGATTTTAGCCCTGCAGCTGAACGTGGCAGGAGCAGCCACAGGGCTCCTGAGCCTACAGAGCAACACCGACCAACACAGCAGAAGGGTAAATTGAATTTACAACCATCGTTATCAGAGATTTTCTGGAGAGAGGACTTGGATCACAGATGGAGTTCGAGGTACTTTTTAAACATGCACAAAGGAGAGGCACAACAAGCAAGAAAATAAAGTTCTTACGGACACCTGACACTAACCTATTTTTCTACAATGGTAAAAAAAATTACATCCCATGACATGACAGCTGAGATCTCAACAAATATTGTAGAATTCAGTCGGCTTATAACTTCCACTGATAATTAGGCTGCTAAATCAGGAACTTGTTCTCTTTTCATTGGAGATGAATGTTATTAAGATGAGTATTTTCTAAGTGAATGACCAGATGCTGCTTTGCCACAGCAGTATTTCCATTTTTTGCTCCACAATGGTACCTGTAAAAATACTCTGGAAAGGCTTCAAAAAGCAGGAACAACATTTTCTCCATAAACTGACACCCAGAATAGGTAGGCAATGGCAAGGGAGCTGTATCTAAGAGTATCCTGAAATACACTGGAATAACCAAGCAATAGTTTTTCACTGAGCAATAAGTCCTTGCAGAACTCACTGATTTCTACAGAATTCCCGTTCCCAGAAACTGCAGCAACATCCACTGCCAATAACAACTCAAACCATGCCTGGCAGAGAAAAAATTCAACTAGATGGGCCCAGAGCTGTGCATCGCTTCAGTGTCCCTGCATTACATATTTATTTCAGGCTCTATTCCTTTCAGCCACTGCAGCTCTCATAAAACTCCTTCTCTACCAGCAAGAGGCACTGAGTTTAAAAGCCAGCTCCTCAAACAACCCAAAATGTCACTATTTCGTTCAAAGCGATTTCCATTTGAAACAAAATTACCGTGGTTTAGGCTCGATGAAGGTACCTCATATTTCTGGTTATTTTAAGGTGTGTAAAGAAGATAAACTGGCAGATCCACAGACGTACCTAAATGAACCTGTATGTAACATGACAGCTTCCTTGGTGTTGCACCTGAAATGCTTATTTCAAGGTTTCTGCTTGTATCTTCAAGCCAACTTTATTTGAGGGAGGCTTTATTTGAATTTCTGCCTCACTACTCAGGAGGCAACTGGCAGACAACTGCGTGTATTTAATCATATTGGCAGCTGAAAAAGATTAACTGCAGGCAAATGAAACAGCAAACAAAACATCTCTACAGCACCAACCAGACTGCAAACAGAAACAGTGCAGAGCACTAACATCTCCCTGACTTCATGCAACCTCTACTGGAAACTCTACCTAATTCAATTTATGAAATCATCCTTGAAACACAATTCATATATTAAAAAGCCAAAGTGTGCTGTGTTATAGAATAAAAACCTCAAAAAAACCTGGTTTCTCTGTTGCTCTTATGAATTCAACAACTTCAACTAAAGGCCACAGATGTGTAATGTCCAAATTATTTTAAGTGCTTTTAAATGCACTGAGCAGGAAATAATATGGGATTACAAATAATGGGAGAATCAGCCGTTACTAATAGAAAATAATACAAGTACATAAAAGCAAACAAAATAAATCAACAAAAAGTTTTCCGAACTATCTTAACAGATAAAATTAAGTGCAGGAAATTAGTAAATAAAACCTGAAGGCTGCTGGAGAAATAACCTGTGCACTGCAAAAAATAACCTGACCGTAAATTCTGCAGCACTTCTAATTGCAAACCTGTTTCCCCTCTGTGTAAATACTGCCGTCTCTGTGCTACCTTTCTATGACTCCAAATGATTCTGTTTTAGGAAGTTTAAAGGTGAATAAAGCTACATTTTTTGAATGAATGATGCAAAACTCTCCATGGCTGTTGGGAAGGCAAACCAAGACCTTTGAGTGGTCTCAAAACCTGAACCTGCCAAACGTTTACAAAAATTCTGCTTGGAGAAAACTTACTATTTGCTGATGAAAATAATACAGATTTAGGTTCTCTTGGTAAAAACGTCCTTAAAACCCACCCAGATCTGCATGAATGTTGTTTCGCAACAGAACGCGCTCCATTTAAAGGCTTCTTTGGCAAGCAAGTGAGGTTTTAGTACTGAAGTTTTTAAACACTGTTAGAATTGCAAGAAATGAAAAGATCACAGTGAGTAATAAACATGGACACATTGGCAGAGCTTTGTTTTATAGAAATAAAAACATAATTAACATTGGGCCACAGCCAACAGGAAATCCTCAAGGGAAAGTGAAATGTTAACTAAGCCGTGGCAGGATGCAGTTGTTTTCCCTCAAAATAAGCCTATAGCCATTTGGATGTCAGAAATTGTTTTCCTTCAAGTTGTTGGTCCGTGATAAATACCAGAGCACATGACTACAATACAGGCAAACCAAAATATTAGAACCTTATATAGATTAAAAAAAGAGAAGATATTAGGTAGAAAAGAGGTTCTTTACTAATTACACACCAGTTATTCTGGGTTTTATATATTGATTCAAGAGCCACCTACAACCCTTAACCTTTCAAATCCTCATTTTCTGAAAGGGATTCCAGTTGATCACTGAGCATTCAGAAAGCTCTAATTTGGGTTTCAGCAGTGAGATCACCCTTGTGTGAAAATTGAGGGCAGCTCTCTCAGCACCACTTGGCTGCCCCCCAAAACCTGGCTCTTTGTGGGCTAAGCACCCACCACCGGGTTTTAGATTTTCACATGAGCACCCTAAAGGAGCCCAAAGCTGAGCTGCTTTCAAATCCGTTCTGATGGAAGTTCGAAGTAAGAAAAACATTGTCACGTGAGCTGCCACTTAGTGGCACAGGATTATAAAAAGAACAGAGATGTTTGGAGCTTTCAGAACTTAGACTCAGTTCAGGTTTTTAAAACTTAATCTCCTCGCTCTCTAGTAACCACAAAAGACCTTAATTTGTGCCCTACTATCCCCACAGGGAAGCCTAGGTTATCTTTGGTTGTTTCTTTCCTCAGCTGCAGGATGGTGGAACCCTGCCAGGCTCTCCTGAGCTAATGAGAACAGGAAAGCATCAAGCCCACTCCTCAGCACTTGGAGGGAGGATCTGATGCTGTCTGGTATCCAAAAATCTCTTTTAATCATTTCTGCTTGCAAAACCTTTTCTCACTCCTTACTCCCTTCGTATCAAAGCTGCACGAGTTAGAAGCGCTAGGAAGAATTATGCACAAGTAACTTAGATTAAATCCCAATCTAACTCAAACCCAGCAGCTTTCTGCTCATTTTCTAAAGTAATTCACCACTGCCTTGGGAACAAGCTCCTATAACCAGAAAGGACTGTATCTATCGATCAGATTATCTATCCCTTTCCCCCCTCTTGTTTTCCCCTTCTTTTCCAATAGAAAATGAAACTCCTTAAAGCACTCTTCATTTTCATCGAGTGTTTACCAACATCTGCTTCCCATCAATGGCTTTTAAGTTCTGCCTTCAAAGGATCTGGAGAACTTCTGCGGATGGGTGACAACTCGAATAACAAGACTGTAACTTGGCCTCTATTTCCAAACTAATAAAGCATAAACTTGGACCCCAAAAGGGACTGTTAATTCTTTGTGAACTCCAAGCTAGTGCAGTGCAGCAAAATTAAAATTAACTTCTTTGACTGCAGGATGTGTGACTGTGACAACTTCCATCTGCACCACACCTCCCTACTTATACAGGAATGGAATCCATGATTCCTTATTCATTATATTCCCTGAATGTGACTGGCAGAGCACGTCATGACCCACACAGGTGACAAAATGCCCATGGTAATTACGTAGTTCCAGAGCTGTAGGATTTTAGATGAGCACTTAACTGTGCCCTACAGCACAGCCTCTAACGACACAATCACGCTTTGCATGGAAATGCTGCACGTGGAAAAGAATCCAGCTGCTGCTGGATGAACTTTACGGTTGTGGAGCGCAGAAGCCTCCTGCTTACAGGATTCTTGTCTCCCTTACTGCAGAGGCTGGAAATGCACAGCCAAGCAGAGAGGGAACTGGAGTAGAAAAAAGAGTTAAACAGCACAACTCCAAAGTGCAGGTCCCTGTCTGCGTGGGAGGGAAGACACTCGCTACTCGCTTCCCGTGTTTTGGCTGTCCCAGATGGGAGATGATTTGTAGATGTTTCAGGGCTGTGTACATTTCCACCCGGAGCACGAGGATGTTGCTGCGCAGCTGCCGTGCGCTGCCGGCACTGGGGAAACGGGGCCTCCTGCACTCCGAAGGGAAGTCACTGGGATCACTTGGAATTGCACTGCTGCTCTCTGTGTGCGAGATAAGCACGGCCATGGGCCCTCTCTGGCACACTCACAAGTAAACATAGCAGAGCTCAAGACATGACGGACTGCTCCTCACTTCCATTTAGACAAAAATCCTTCTAAATATTTCCATGTTTGGCCTTTATACTTGTACCTCTGTATTAAGTTTATGGAGCAAAATTACAAAACATAAGGCCTAATTTATGCCTACTACAACTTGATCTAAAATTTAATATCAGAACCATGTTTTAAATTGGCTGCACTATTACTCATTTCATACTTTCTTGCACACTGATTTAAGTAGATTCTGAGAACTGGCTTTGCTTATCTTAGAAATTCTTTTAAAAAAAGAGAAGATAAAAGACTTCCTTATCTTAAAAGATCTTAGAATCTTTCTAATTCATTTTTTTCAAGAAGCCCAACACTCACTTTAACCTGGCCAGGGGGGCAGCTTGGTTACATGTTCATAGGCAGTTTTCTGAGTATATAAACATATCGCTTTAAAGAAACCCTTCCTTTTGCTACTGTCCATTCTCCAAAGGAATCACTGCAGATTAACACCAGCTTTTAAATTCCATTTTCAAAATCTGAAGGGCTCAGGACTGTAAGTTTTCCTCTACAAGGTGTTAATTACTTGAATAACATTAACAACGCATTGCTGCGTATGAACAGTTTTACAAGCACCAACGTAATCCTCCAAAAATCATCTTAACGAGAAACAAAACCTCACCCAAACCCAGCCAAAAATCCCCTTTCATGATATTTCCATTACAATTCAGGAATCTAAATTCTTGTTTCATGGGTGAAGTTTTAAAAATGGATGAAAGAAGTTAGTCACATATGTCGGGCTGACCAAGTACAAAGCCATTTAAAGATTCCTCCTTCTGCAGCACATGTTATTTTATTAAAATAGGTACCCTCCACTGTTAAAATATTTGACCAGAGTGGGGAACACAAGGCTATTTTTACACAGACATTAGAGCAAATTTGAATCATTCCAAAACATCAAAGAGAAAAATGATGGAAATGAGAGAAAAATCCCACTTGGAGAAAAAAGTGATTAAAAAGTCAGTACTTAGCCATGACCATGATGAAACAAAAACCTAGAAACAAAACTCAGATGGAGAATCTGAAAGAGTACTGCATGATTAGATTTATTTTGGAGAGGTCTGTGGTCATGATACAGTTATGGGCTGCTAGTGTAACTTTTATTTCAATTCCTCTCTTTTAAGCATTTTTCTCACTTTTTATGCATTTTTATTCCTTGCTGCTTGTCTACAACAGCACCTTGCCTTTGATTAGAAAAATTCCTAAATGCCTAAAACCTTGTCTTTGAAACATAGCTGAAGTTAGGATAACCTAATATTAACATCTTGAACCAGTCCTGCTTTTTGAGAACCACACGAAATCCAGGATGCTGCCTGTGCCCGAGCCCTGAAGTACAGAAAAGAACCATTTCTTCATAAAAGACAACAAACCGGACCGAGAAACAGCAGCAGCCTAAATTCATGCAACCGTTAACAAACATCTGTTGCCAAGAGATGTTTTGCAGAGGAGAAGCAGATGCAGACTGTCTAAACACTCCGGGCCTGCGCAGTGGGGACAGCAGACAAATAACAGAAGAAAGGTTTGCCAAAACCCCCCAACCTCTCAAATGGCCGAATTAAAAGGTGTTAAGTAACCACGGAAGAGATGCTAAAATAAACATGGATCCACAGTCTAAGAACCTACCACGCTATTGACCAAATAAAAGCCTTTCTTGCATTCATTTGGACTATGGAAATTCGTGTCAGGTTCCACGGATTCTGTCCTCAAGACAAGACTGCTTCAGAGTAAAGCAATGAACCTATTCTGGACATAAATACAGGATTTCTACCCAACACACTGATAGGACAGACAGCATCCAGCAACTGGTACCAGTGTAAAGTATCTCATAAACCTGTTTTATGAAGTATTTCACAAAACTGTTGTCATACCTGGGCCAAGCAGCGGGGACCGGTTCGGCTGGGCACTTGACTGGTGCGATGGCTGAGGTTCAACCATGTTGGTGTTGATAATGGTGCTAGTGGTGGTGGTGTTGGTTGTGGTACTGCTCTGAATTATAGGATTATTTCTATCCCACATGTTTACAGTCTTGTTGTTGTTGTAATTTGGGTCGCCCCAAGCTGAGGTACCATCATCGATTTCCATCTTGCGGCGAATGGACGGTGGAGATGGCTCTTCCCAGCCAGTTGCCTCACAGTTCTCTTTTTGTTTGGCTGGCACTGGCCCACCAACCCACCCTGACCCCGTCTGTTTTACAGAAGCAGCTCCTCCCCAGTTACTCACATTGTTGTCCTGGGGTTTATTAGCCCAGTTTTGTTGGGGGCCTGGCTTTAAAGATTCCCCCCAACTTGTACCTGTATTAGCCTTGCTGTTTGTGCCATTTCCCCACCCACTGGTCCCAGACCTTGTGGAATCATTCCAGCCAGACCCCGATCTATTGTCAGAATCCCATCCAGATCCATTCTTCTTCCCATCACCCAAGTGTCCAGGAACAGATGATGAATCTGTCCAGTCTCCACCTCCTGAAGTCCAGCTTGGATTTGATTTCTGTCCATCTCCCCAGTTTTGAGATTTGGGTTTCTGAGGTTCACCCCAGGTAGGTGATTTGTCCTCCTGATTTGCGGTCCCACTCCAAGCGTGGCCGCTTTTGGCAGCAGCAGCATTATTAACAGTAGTAGAGCTTGCTGACTCTCCCCACCCCCCCGGGCCATTTGGTGCTTTGTTGTTATTGTCTCCCCAACCTGTATTTGTTGGAACAGCTGCCGGTGGAGAGTTGACCCACCCAGATACTGAAGAGGTATTTGTACTGTTCATGATGGACCCATCGTTCTTCCCCCCTGAGTTTGAAGATTGAGTAGCTGCACAACCCCAGGCCTCTGTTCCATTGTCATTCTTCCGTTCAGACCTTGGGGACTCTTCAAATTCCCAGGCAGTGTTTTGCTTTACAGGGGTCTGTCCCCACCCCGTATTGGACAGGACCCTGGGGTCAAGGTCATTTCTTGGCAACTGAACTTGCCCTTGGTCTATCATCCCTTTGTCTCTCCTCCTGCCCTCTCCAGCCCCCTCCCTCCCAGTACTGCCTTCATTTTGGCTCCCACCGCTGTCGTTGCTTCCTTCACTAGCCGTGGTGCCAGATGCCGCAGCTTTGGCCCAAGAGTTCATTTGTTCATTGCCCTGCTGCATGGCAGGATTCGGACTGGTAACACTCGAGCTATCCCACCCTGTTGATCCTTTCCCATTGATGTCGCTATTGGAATGCTGGTTTGGGGGCTTGCCCCACTCCCCGTTGACACCGTTGCTGGCGCTGCGGTTGGGGTGGCCCCAGGCTCCAGAATGCACACTGCCAACCCCGCCGCCGCCGCCGCCCCTGCCCCACGCCAGGACCCCGGGGCCAGAGGGCGGCCCCGAGTCCCACGCGTTCGCTCCGTTTCCTTCCTTTTGCACAGCACTGCTGGATCCGTTTTGTTTAGCACTTAATGCTGAGTTCACAGTGTCTCCATTCCCCTGACTGAACCCAGAATTGCTGTTTCCTGTGGCAGGATTACCCGGGGACATCCCCCATACTGAACTGCCCATTCCTTCACCACTGCCCCCGCTGACTTGAGAAACCGCTGTTCCGTTAGCACCAGGAAGGCCTTGCAGGTGGGGCGGGATGATGGCCCCCATGCCCACGGCCATCCCCCAGTTCGGCAGTCCGTTTGTCTGCATTGCATTGATAGGGTTTGGTGAAGAGTTCATGGGGTTAGTGTTATTTGGTCCATCAGTGTTAAGGTTCTGAGGTTGTACGCTGAAAGACACATTCTGAGAAGTGGACGTTTGTGGTTCTGTGCTCTCTTGCGGCAGCAAGTTTCCCCAAGCACCTAAGGTGCCTGTTGGGTTCCCATTCTGGTTGCCCATGTTCTGACCTATGGCACTGACTGGACTGCAAATACTGGAAGGGTTGCCTGCTCCCACAGTTCCTTCATGTCCAAGTACAGGCCAGGCAGCTGGATTGGCATTAGGGTTAAGGTTAAGATTAATGCCAGCATTCGAGTTGGAAGCACCCCAGCAGTTCTGACTTCTACCGTCTCCCATCATGTTGTCCATCTTTCCATCCCCACCACTGGCAGAGCAGTGAGCTAGGCCAGAGCCGGAGCCCGCAGCCACCCCCCACACCCTGGCCGAGCCGCCGTTGCCGTTTGCTCCACCAGCTCCAAGGGCACTCTGGTTAGAAGTGCTTTGGACGAGTGCTCCGTTGGCGCCATTATTGCCATTAGTTTTCTTTGTATGTCCAGTGAAGTTGCCTTGGGCACTCCCTGTAGCCATGCTACTGTTCTCTGAGCCACAGTTGGAGGCAGAGTCAGTGTCTGTAGTACATTCTGAGGCAGACTCAGTCTCAGCTCCGGTAATGGAAGGCCACGCTTCCTTGTCAGTCCTGTCTATTATCACTTTATCCCAGCTGCAGTTGCCTTCACTCCTGAAAGCGGGCTGCTGTCCCCAGTGGGAATTCTCATAATGGTCTCCCAATCCACTGTGGCTGAGATCTGAAAGGATCCAAGGTTAAAAATGAGTCCACTGTTCAAGCACTGCAAAAGCCCTCTATTAAGCACTGTTTTACATCACCAGTTACAACACTACATTCTGCTAAAATTCAGAGTACATTCTCTAACATAATACAGCAATTTTCCTCACTACAATGGAGCACGATGCTCGTATTAATTTGTTTGGGTTTTTTTTTTAATCTGGAAAAACTCTCAATTGAAATAACTAAACAATTTCATTTTAGAACAGAGCAAGTGCTTTGTAGCCCCCAGTGTACCAGTAAAAATAATAAGCAGGCAATAAATAAGAAGAGCAAATATACTAATCTACGTGAAAAGTCTAAAAAGCAAATTTGGAAAAAACACAGAGGAGTACCTAGCAGACTCTTACCATTTATTTTGACTCAATTCTCATTCTTCGGAGAAACACAGAGAAAGAGCATCCAATAAAAAAATGTAAAATGTCTCCCTGCCCTGAGATATCACATACACACCCACATCACAACACACTAAATTTATACTGCATTTAGGTTTGCAACCCTTCCTGGAAATGAAGAAACAAATACAGACAACAACCTTTGCTGTTAGGTGCCAATTATAAACACCACTAGTGTATATTTTAGCAGAGAACTTGGGCATCTCTACATAACTGACAGTTCTATCAGGAAACTTACCTCTCACAGGCTTTACTTGTGGTTTAAACATCATTTTGCATTTGTACACACAACCCCCTGCGTCCCCAAGCCAATGAAAAGTGATGCTGTGCCTTTTCAGCACTGTCACATCCTCAAACACAGACAACTAACACAAAAAATCAGTTAGAAGCCCTTGAGCACCTGCTTGATTGCCAGGGTATGACATTAAACTGGAAGGCACAACACGTCTCACGTTAAGAACTCAAGCTTTGGTCAAGATTTTGCATTTACTTTCCATCCCAACTGCTCCATACAAGATTATTTCTCTTAGTTTCTTCTGATAGGAATTTGATAACAAGTATTTCAGTCTGATCCAAGAGGTCAGTAAGGGAGACAATCTGCAGAAGAGTTCCTCTTAACTGCCTGCACATATCAGTGTAATAAATTTTGGATGTCAATTATTTTTACTTGCTTTAAATCTGCTGAAACATGGCTTCATACTCTTTGTGATTTGTGAATAAAATGAATATTTTTGTGGGGAAGATGGATGCAACAAATCTCCCGAACAAGTTGTTAACAATGAATGCCTAATATGAATTATTTAAATCACAAATATGTTGGTGTGATTAGCTCCTCCAATTAGTGGTGTTCTGATACTGCAAAAATTACTCCCACGATTAGAAAAAGCTCTCTCTCTCTTTGACAAAGTCTTGTTTACACATTTCACCTGTAGCTTTTTAAGGTGATTACTTGGTTGCCTTATGAAGATTTTTGCAAGACGAAGAAATAACATGCTAAATCAACCCAGATTGTTTTTTTTTTTTTAATTTAAATTAATTGAAGCAGAAGAAAGAATTCTAGAGAAAGGAAGGGAAAACATTCTTAGTTCATCACCTGTCTTCTCACGATACCAGGAAAAGACCTAAATCGCAACGACACAACGACCTAAATAAACCCCGAAAATAGAACGGTTTGGGTTTGAAGAGACCTCAAAAATCATCTCATTCCACCCCCTGCCATGGGCAGGGACACCTTCCACTAGCCCAGGTTGCTCCAAGCCCTGTTCAACCTCATCTTGGACACTTCCAGGGATGGGGCAGCCAAAGCTTCTCTGGGCAACCTGCCAGGGCCTCCCCACCCTCACAGGGAAGAATTTCTTCCATAATAATTGAAAAGTGCATGACAAATCTGAAAGAATGTGAATGGAGCCACTTGGAATTACGTGGATTCCTTCCTCTACGTGCAGACACTGGAAAGGAAGAAAGCATCCTGTTGTTCCTGGACACAGCCACCTGCTGCAGCACAGAGCTGAGGAAGCACGTTGAACATTCACCTGATGATCTAGATTTGCTACGCAGGTGTTAAACGGAGACCAGAACCCCAGATAAGACATGGAAGTGGAAGGCGGGCTGTGAAATGACTTAAAAAGGGTCAGCAGGGTCAGAGAAATGAGCCGAGGAACATTCTTAGCAGAGTAGGAATGAACAAAGGGAAAAAAGCAGCAGCAGGCCAGGCCAGAAGATAAGAAGTTGAGGCAACCAAGGAATCAGATAAGAGGAGTTACACAAGATTTTTTTTCAGCCCTGTCGGTGGTGCGACTCAGGGCTGCGTTTGAGCCTTGACAGAAGGATTCGAAAGTGGCTGGAAATCCATTGTTCCAATGAAAGGTCTTGTCAAAGCCGAAAGCTCAGCTCCGTGTGCGGGTGCTGGGAGAGCGACAGCACTGCCCGAGCAGAGCTGCGCAGGGCAGGCTGGGGAAGGAGGATCGGGAGAGTGCCCAGGACGTCTCCGTACTCACAGAAACAGCACCACGGCTGACAAGATGAGATGAAAGGGAGCTGCTTGTTTAATCGTTTCCTTTCTCCTCTCCCTCAAAGATGGTGGTTAAAGCAGTTCTCAAATTTGAGAGCACTTAGGAGACAGAAAATAAAGGGAAGTGGTGGGATTGAAGACGACAAAACAATGATTGCTCAGAGTAGGCAGCAAAACAATTCGTTAAATAAGAGACCAGATTTTGAGAAGCAGTCAGAGGAACAAGAAGAAAAGAAAATTATGAGGGAGAAGAACTATAAAACCCAAGAGATGGCCATATTAAGAGTACAAAATGGCCAAGTGCCTGGGCTTGGCCAAGCACAGCTACTCCAGGCAGGATCCCACCAGCAACGTGTGGCTGGGAAGCGCCACACGCGCAGCTCCAACCCCTGGGCTTCCCAAGGCTTTGCAAATCCAGGTGCTCCCTTTCCTGTCCCATCGGCACAGCTGCTCTTCCCGAGGTTCAGATGACTCCCTCAACAATAACCACGGACTAGTCTGAAAGTGGTGACTTTGGTAGGGATTACGATAATTCCGTGCAGGGGACGTGAAATCAGCAATCCCCCTCTGCAGTAGCCGGTCCCTGCGCTGCTCCGGGGCAGCAGCATCCCACCGGTGCCTTCCACAAGTCACAGATTCAAAAAACAGAGAAAAAACCATGCAATAACCTCGTAGTGTCCAACACCCACTGCAACAATAGGCTCTAACACCAAAGGCTGCTGCCATAAAGCTCGTAAGAAAAAGGACAGATAAAGAGAATGGAAAAAAAATTTCACAAAATGAACAGAGACCCGCAAGAACTGGGACTTTGCTGTCAGACAAACCAAGAGTTTGAGTACAGATCCTGAAGAGAGTAAGTTTTATATTCTTGTCTCTAGAAGCAAATAGCAAAAAGGCGTTTTTCCATTTTCTTTTAACTAAAAGGGGTTTGCTCCTATGAAATAAATAATGAGTAGCACAGTCTTAATCTGTAAAGACCTTAAACATTTGGGAAAAATAATGAAAGCAAAATATTTTATATGATAAAATCTAGAGAACTTTTCTGTTTATTTGGGGATTTTTTTTTGAAAATGCAGATTTCCTCCAACTTCCGAGGAAACTAACTCTTCACAGAAATTTTCTTTTCAAAGTTGTTAAGCTTGAAATGAAAAACCCATTTCAAAAATTCTTAAGAATGTTCATCTTTACGCAAAGATGTGAAATAAAAGCACTGAGCCCACCAGAAGCATTTCTATCCCTCCTCTGTGAGCTCAGCAAAGACTGTAAACAAGGCACGAGGAACAGGAACCACAGGTATTCCCTGTTAGCAAATCCTAGTGCTGGGACACCACAAAGTGAAAACAATTTTTAAATTAATACTTTGTGTTTCAAAATCTTAATTACGCATCTTTTATAAAATATAGTTCCCCTGATCAACAACATTTCTTCAGCCATCAGGAAGGAAATATTAAGTGGAGGATAATGGCTCAAATTTGTTTTTAACATGCACAGAACTTCTGTACAACTGCAACCATACACATGACCTGAAAAATGCACAGCTCTGATCAGTATAACCAACAGCATGAAGAGGTTGTTTTGTTTTGGGTTGCTGTTTTTTTAAAATAATATCCTTAATGGGGTGGGAGGAGATTGCTGGTGTTATTATGTACTGTGGCCAACACACTTGACCAGCTTCAATTCAGTACTTATTAAAAACAGAAAACATTTTTGGCTGTGTTGGGTAATGAATAATTAGTTGCAAAATCAGTTTAGTGTTTACATAGATTACAAATGCAAAGTATGAGTAGAGTGAAATGGGAGAAGCTGTTGCATGCATTTCTTAGAAAAGCAAAATACTTTGCCTGCACAAGCAACTGACCCCAAACTTCCATCCTCCTCTGAAAATGTCATTTACAATCATAATTAATTTTTTTTTATTCAACCGAGTTAAAAGTAACTGTATCTTCACAGCTTCCATTGCAGTAATTAGTTCAAATGCTGTGCAGTAAAATCCTGTCTCCCCAACTACAACACAACACTCAGCTGGCTTTGGAACCAAAGTATGGACAGGGTACGAAATGGCAAAGCCTGGGATAAACTTTTAATGGAACATTATTAATACATTGTGCTCACCCCATTTTAAATCAGATCTAACAGTGAGTCTTCTCTTATTACTCGTTTTATTTTTCAGTCCATGTTTGTCATGTAACAACACCCAGACCCCCTGGCTCGCCCTGTCCTGCCCAAAGGACAGATGACAGGCGGTGCTCCCTGCTCTGACAGGCAGAACACAGAAGAATCCCAAGGGCCACTGACAGTCCCACTGGGGATTTTCCTCGGCACTCAAAGGTTAGTGATCCTGAGTAGGAAGATGAGAAAAAAAGGGCAAATCACTTTCTCTCCCCCCACCACAAAATATAGTTTTCAATTCAACATGAGCAGATTTTTAAAATACTATAAATGAGTTTTTCCAAATCTAAATTAAATAGGAATCGCCAGGAACATTTTAAGTGCTAAATCAAATGTAACCTAATTTCATAAAGAAAACATGACATAAGCATCTATTCTGAAGCACAAAATACAACAAAGCAGAAAATTTGGGCATTGTAGTGCTAATATTTCAGGTTACTTGCTGCATCCAGCTCTAGGCATAGAGACAGATTTGAAAACTGGCATCTTATCTGAAGCCCCTGCAAAGCTCACTCACAACAAGTCTCATGGATTGAGGAAGCTGAAATCTTGCACGGCACACATAACGTGAAAAAGGCAGAAAAGAGATGGAAGCATTGAATAAAGCAGCTTTATTTATTTTAAAACTAAACCATAGCTAAGCCCACACGGGGGAAAGCCTGTTATCCCCCTTTCATTTTCTGCACTACGACATTCAAACGTAGTTCCTTCCCTCTGATGTTGAAAGCTTTCAAATGCATTAAGAAAACAAGCAAAAATAAACAAGATTTTTCATTATTAGTAGAGATTCCACTAAATGCTACCTCTCCGACACAAAAGCAGCAGTAGAAAACACCAAATCATTGCATTTTTCTGCTCAGTGCAACATATCTTTACAAGCAGCTCGCTGCGAAGACGCCATTTTATCAAACCTGAAACGCAGCCAAAAGCTCAGGACGCTGTGCTGCTGCTCTCTCGCTGAAATGTTATGTAATAAATTGATTTAACAGAAGCAGATGCTATTTTCTCAGGGTTAGGGTTACTTTCTCTCTTTTTTTGGCTCTAAAAAGGGCTGATGGGTAATAAAATACCTGAAGAAAGGAGCCGCCCAACCATCCTAGGAGACGCTACATTGTGTGCAGAGCTGTTTCTACTCCTGCCTCTACGTTCTCCAGGGCTCCCGGCTTCAATATGTCGGCTGTGTACAGTGTAAGCCTCATCCTGTAGAGCTGCCAAGAAAATCTCTCTGTGCGAGCGCGCGCCCAGACAACCTGCGAGCTCGGCCGGGCCTCGGCGGCGCTGGCTATGGAAATGCCCTCTCCACGCACAGCCCTCCTCCCCCTTCCCCTCGCTGCGCTCCTCGGCTCTAGGTGAAGGTATCAACAGAGCAGGATTTTTAAGCTTTGATTATCTAATTGCAGCTGACACTAAACCGATCTTCCTTCCTCTTTAAATTCTTTCAACTGTCACAAAACATTTTCACTTCAGGACCCAGCTACAATTAGCGCCCGTAGCTGCTTTTCTGCCGCTTTTGAAAGTCAGCCAAGAGAAGACGCGGGCGCTGCCGAACGCCTGCCCCGGCTCCTGCCTCCTGTCCGGAGTCCTCCTCCTTCCCCCTGCCCCAGCTTCTGCCTCCTGCCCAGTGTCCTCCTCCCTTTCCCAGCCCCATCTCCTGCCCCTCGCCCTCCTCCCAGCTCCAGCGCCAGCTCCTGCCTCATCGTTCTCCTCCCTGCCCCGGCTCCTTCCTTTAACAAGCGTCCTCTCTGCTGCCCCAGCTCCCGCCCGCCGCCCTCCTCCCTGCCCCAGCGGCAGCTCCCAAGTCCCAGATGTACCCTGGCCTGCTGCCAAGCCCTTAATGACTTCCCTGCCTCTATCTAAACCAGCTCTAAGTGGCAAACGCGAGCGCATTAATCAGCGGCGCGGTTGTTTATGGAGGCAGCGAAGAGCTGCCCGAACAATGCGGCAGGAGCGGGCGCTGGCTGCGCCTGCACAGCGGGACCGACCATCTTGGAACCCGTCGGGCCGGGAGCCGCGGCTGCCTCCAAGGCACAGCAGCACTCAGAGTGAGCACAGCGGGGTCAGCTTCACATTTCTAGGGCCTAAAAATCATCATAAATTCCGAGATCGCGTAGAGGGCTTTTATCAGTGCGCGCACGCAAATCTCGAAGGCTAATTCGCACAAACTCCCAGCATGTCCACTACACTCCTCTACGATTATTTCCCCTCCTACCTGCCCCAAATACATATTAATGACGTGGTAAATGGGGCACATTTCAAATTTGCTGTTTCAGTTGCTGTCAGGGGCTCATCGGGGCGGTGTCACCCTCGGTCCTGGATGTCACACCGATGGCTCTTTAAAGCTTCGGCCACGCTCTCAGGGTCGCTGCCGCTCCACCACCGAGGCACAATCGCTGCTGCTATTCTTGGCTCGACAACTGCTCCACTGAAGGACTCCTGAAAATAGTTGGTTTCCTCCTGAAGACATTTATTCTCTGTTGCTCTGCAGTAGTCTCTGAATACCGGTTGGGTTCAACCTCATTTCAGAAACAAA
Organism: Cnemophilus loriae; assembly: GCA_013397755.1. Classification (NCBI taxonomy): domain Eukaryota; kingdom Metazoa; phylum Chordata; class Aves; order Passeriformes; family Corvidae; genus Cnemophilus; species Cnemophilus loriae. The sequence goes on from VZTF01007412.1 coordinate 614,342, forward strand.
TGAAAATCAAACCTGTTTGGTTTTGTTTCTATTCAAAAAATTATTTCAAATGCACCCAGGAACGAGGCTTGAGAGTCAATTTTGCACTAACGGTTTTAAGTGGAACTATTGTTGTGGTATATTACATTCCTTTAAAACTAACTATACATGATTGAAATTTCCATTAGTTAAAATGATACATCAAAACTGGGCTCCTTGTATTTTTCCTATAAATAACACAAACTTCCTATAATTAACTTCAATTTATGAAGGGGCACCTAGTGAATGGGACCGTTTTTACCAGTTAAGGGTACACAGAAAGGCAAAGAAGAACCCCAAGAAATGAGTCAGAGCCCACTAAAAAGCTTGTGAGCAAAATGAAGTGCAGCTTCCAGCCAACTGTGCTGGCAGAGCACACCTGTTCCCATCCCATCTTGGACCAACTTTGATGGGGAATGTGCCTCATAAACTTGAAATTCGTAATTATCAATACCTGAAGACTAAAAATGGGGATTTGAGAGGTAATGCAGCCCGCTGGCCTGGTCTAAGGAACTATTCCTGGCACACACGAGGTGACATTATCCCAACCCAGCAAGAAGGCCTCCAGCAGTGGAGCCTGCACATTCCCAAGTGCTCTATCTCACTTCTCAAGACAGCTTTCATACCGGCACGGTTTTCCTAATGTTCACCTTTAATCTTCCTTGCTGAAATTTAAGCCCATTATTTCTTATCTGATCCATCACAGGCACACAGAACACAGTATCATTCCCTTCCCTGCAGGCGCCATTTAGGTATCTCAGCATTTATAATTCCAATCTTCCTTTGACTCAGGAGCTTCGATTCCTTCCTTCTTTGCAAGGCTTTTTCCCAAGATCTTTTCCCATTCCTGCTGCATTCCTCTGCTTCTTCCAAGTGGTTCCTTCTGAAGGCACAGTACCTCCAGCTGGAATGTCCAGAGGCCTTATCCCACATGTCCCATGGGAAGCAGTGCTGCCTCTATCCCTCAGGGACTGTTCTCTTTAATTAATCAAATTTACCCTGCGACCACATCCCTTTTTGCAGTGTGAGACCCACACTCCTGTATTTGGGTACAGAGCTGCTCTGGCCAAAATAAAGAAACTTTCCCATTTCTTTATTTCTTATCCAATTACACAGTTGTGTAACCACTATTCCATACTGTAATTTTGCCTTTCTGTTGCCTTGCACTCTTCTCCAGTTGGTATTGATCAAAAATTTAGTGAAGGCTGTTGTTGAACTATCCCCTTTGGCATAACCTGCTCGCCACAAACCCTGGTGACTCTGCATTTCTCTCCTGAAAAGTTCAACATGCACAGAAATGGCTGCTTTGGGTTTTTTTTCCTAGGATCATTCTAACAGTTATTCTGACTGATTTACACTTCCTCGGTTCCAACTTTCTCACCTCTTAACATTGGTTGGCTTTTTTCTCTTTTGTAGTTTTCAGACTCTTAAAGTGACCACATTGCTCCAATCCATCCTCTCCTTAGTCTACTATGAATGTCATCATTTCCAGACAACTGGAGACTATTTCCTGAAGTACTCTAACTTGCTGTAGCTTTAGTTCTAAGTTCACAGCTGAAGGGGAAAGGTATTTAAAGTATTCCTGATGCTATCCATCAGTGGGCTCCCTCTGTCCCACTGACCTTGCTTTTACTGCTGACTAACTTATGAAAGAGTTAGCTTTTTGTTCTTTGGGGCTTTTTTTTCCCGTAAACTGCTACAAACATCTTTTTTTCTTTCTAGTAGCATTAGATGGAATTCCTGAGCTATACAAATTCAGCTTTCCTGTAATTTTCACATGACCTTAGTGTACATCTGCGACTTTCTCCTCTTCCCAAGGACCAAACTCTTTTCCCCTGGTCACTTTGACCTTAGTCACTTCCTACCTTTTACTCCTCCACCATAAGGACAGGTCCTGCTACTTGGTCTCTTCACATGCTTTGTCAGAAAACTGCCACCTGCACATTTCACCAGCTTGCCAGGCTGTTTCCTGACCTTTCCTTCCTCACAGACACCTGGACAGTTCCTGTCCTGTCACTGCAGCACAGCCATCCACGCTGAAGCTGGAGAAGAGATGCAGCTCTGCAGCTCCTAAAGCAAAAGCAGCCACCTTTGAGCCATTAAGCTTCTGCACAGCCTCACTCTTTGAAAGTGAGGACAGCAAAACTACAAAAGCACCTCAGTTATTTATCCTTGCAGATTTCTATTTTTCTTTCTCCCTGTGAAAAATTCTAATCACTGTCAAAGAGATTTGAAGCAGCAGATTTATTTTTCATGCTCTGCTGCCTGATGTCAGATAACATCCACAATACAGAAAAGTTCGTTCCAAAGATTAGTTTACTGATGAGTTTTTACCATAATTTTTCATTCCTTATGCCCGTATTTGGGCTACCCAGAGCTTGCCACTTCCCTGTATTAAAAGCATTATATGAAATTTTTGAAAATTTAGATGGGAGACAAAACTCTCCACTAGCTGAGACTCCCTTCCCACAACTTTCCTGTCACTGCAGTTCAGAAAATGTTCATCCAGGAGAACATCCAGACGGCACCACAGGCTAAATCCCATCTCTGTGTTATCTGCTACATTTACGTCCTTGTGTGATGTTTTAACTTCCTTTTGTCTAAATATACACCTGGCACCAGTGACCTTTGGGAACACTGCCTGATTTCCAGGGCCACAGATCACACACCAAGTGCTTCCAAATGCTAAACAAAGCCCTGAGGAACAACACGAGGAGACAAACACAACCACCTCTTACACCTGAACATCCTCTTACAGCGCTAATTCAGCAGGACTACTGGCAGAAAATGTAATCAAGCCAAATTCTGGTAATTCTCCCACGTTTTGATCCCACTGGTAGGAAAACTTTTCCACAGCCACATTACAGAAATCCGTGTACAGTGATGGGCTGTGCAGTGCATTGCTCTGCAAATCATGGCCAACACAAGTGAGTAAAGATTGAAGCTGTCGGGAGTTTCTCGGCAGGATGGAATTGTGTGTTTGTCATATACAGTCACCTTCCACTGAAGCAGCATAAAGAGCCAATTCTGTGTTTCCAGAGAAACATCACCATGCTGCCTTCTTCATTCGAGATCAACAGCCATGACACAATGAAGCACCTCATCCGGGGATTACTGAGAAAACTTTTTTTTTAAAAGTGTATTTTCTATATGAAGTGTGAAATTATATACATAGAAAGTGTGCAAACACAATGAATAAATATCACCTAATTTTTACTTGAAAGCTTTTAGTGTTTCAACTATTACATATGAAAAACTATGCTCTGAGAGATCCAGAATAAATCCATTTCGAAAGTTTCTGGTTTTAATTGTGCAACTTTCCAACCAAAAGCAAAAACACAGTAATGTTTTGCCAGCAAAGATACGCTGCTAATGGAATTGCAGAATATGGGCCCAAAGAGGTGAAGTTCAGCAAATCATTTCCATAAAAGCACTTTTCACATGTGCTTTGTTTGTCAAAGCTCAGCCTGTTTGCAATGCCTCCAGGAGATCAAACTAAATCTTATTTCAGACTTTTGAAATTAAACTTTATTAATATATTTCAGAACTGCTTTGGCACGTGCATGCCTTACCTACAGCCATCACAAATCACCATGAGCTGAACTGCTCAAGCTGAATTCTTCAAGCATGACTTTAGCAGAAAGGTGTCTATTACTTTGCTGGATCTGATGAAAAAACTGTATGTCAAAGCTTATCAGCGTTTTCCAACTATATTGACTGGCTTTAGAAGGCATGCTATCTCTTCCTAAAACTTTTCTCCAAATTTGACTTTACAACCATATAAAATTGCCCAATTAGAGGGAATTCTGAAGTAACTGCAGTTAAAGAGTTGGATGTTTGGAATGAGTATTGTTAGACATGATTTTAACAGTAAGCAGCATATTTTAATCTTGCTTCCTAAAAAAATTATCAAAACCGAAGTTAACACAAAGAGATTATAAGAAGAGCTAACCTGTCACACAAGAGCACTCAGCAACTTCCAGCTGCCCACTTCAAGGTGCACACCACACCATGCCACGAGCATGAATCTCTAAACTGCAGCTAAAGAAATCTTCGAACACAAAAGAAACCTTCCAGCTCCAGAGAAAAGAAGAATAAAGTTCAGCACAAAATCTGGCATCAGCCCACACGTGGAAAATAAATCTCTGTCCGTAACTGCTGTCAAATTCTCACTTCACAGCAAACAACAGATAGAACAAATTAGGAGTGTAACTCGAGTTTCCACGGTGCTGGTGTGTTTACTCATTCTGATTACTGCAGGAGTTACTTGCTCTCATTTCTTTCTGCACTTTGGAAACAGATGATATGGATCTGTTCTGCAGAACACTCTACTTGCCAGTAAAAAGACGGGCACAAGTTCCACCCTGACTCCTGCAGGACGCTGTAGTTTGCTTTTGAGTTGACAGATGGTGGTTTCACAGTGCTGAATTTCAGGAAAGTCAAAGGCATCTTGGAGGAGAACTGATTACTTCTTTTGATCTCTGTTCTTATAATCATCAAACACACTGGTTGCCTGGAGACTCCTATATAAAATTCATCATTTGTAAAGAAACTAAGAAATCTATATTACTTGTTATTTTTAATCTCTCATGGTAGCTTCCAGAAATTATCCTAATTCTTTTAGATCACGTGGCAAAGGACCATTGCATTAATTCAATTAATGCCTCACACCTTACTGAGGGAAGTTAACTATTCACCTGTTTAGTGGAGTTAGTTGACAAAGTGGGGAGGGAAGAGATAAAGAGTCCCATCTTTAAATAAAAATAACAAATTAGAGTAGATAATAGAATACTGCTCATAAATTAGAGCTACAGCTTTCCTTCAGTGTAATCCTGGAAAGGATTACAGAGGGGGCAGGTCAAGAACAAGATCTGTGGCTCAAGACAGAAGTCCCAGACAAATAACTATTCTACTCTAAAGTACTTCAGAAAATAGTTCCATAATAGTTAACAATGAATAAAAGACTGTTTTCAAGGGGTAAGATTTCTAAAATATTCCATGCAATTTGAAATGTTCTAACTTTGTAACAGTTTGTCTGGTTAATGTTTTAGAGATTACTTTAAGAGAGAAACAAAAAATCCCTACTCTCACTCACTTCACTGATATTTCCAGGTGATAAACCTGACAAAGAATATATTAGTGGCCATTAATTCCCACTTGCCTTACATTGGCAGAACATCCTTTTTAATTCATGACATTGCAGTTAAATTCTGATAAGTGTTTTGGATAGGCCGAGGCAGTAGATAACAGGGGCCACTGATAAGAGAATAAAGAGATAAAATAGTGTGATTTTAGAGTGGAGAGACTGGCACTGACTCTCTAACAGCATTCCTTGTACCCAGGTAATTATAAATAAGGCCTGAAAGGAGCATGCATGCATAATTACAAATTAACTCTGAAGGGATATGATGCTATAAGAAGAAATGCTACAGGCATGAAGTCACATCGAGCACCTTCTGAATATAAGATGCTCATGTAGGGCAATCCTGACCCTTTAATTACAACAGATCACCCACAAAAAGGTGTTGCTGTGGGTCATGATGAGCCAGTCTTGCTTGGGCAGAAGGCAGCCCGGGTCTGAGGGGCTCTGGTGAGGCAGTCAGGGCAGGGAAGGAGCCCTGAGCAGGGCTGTATCACTGCCTTTACACTGTAAGGATGTCCAGTAACGCCCCTGCAGGGATCCCTCTCCCACAGTGCAGGTGCTGCTCAGGCAGACAAAACTCCTGTTTGTATGTGGCTCAGGTACCTACACCGACTCCTCTGGACAAGTTTGATTTTTTTTGTCCCTTCCCATCATTTCCCCAGAGAACTTTTACCTGAAAAAGTTCTCTTTAGTAAATGAAATACCCAGGGAGCCAGAGAGAGACATTTAAAGGAAAACAGTTCCTAGTGATGCTCAGAGGAGGAAGGCAAAAAGCTTCCTTTCAAATAAAGTATTTCTTAGTGAGAATCCTCCTGTTTAAAATTCTTCATTTTCATATTCACAAAAACATGACCAGTTTGAGTAAGATTTCAGGGACAATTCTTATGTTTACAGGATATAGAACTCCCTATTTTTTTCTAAATCTAGCAGTCATTCAAATCCCAGCAGCTGAGACGAAAAGGCTTCAGCCTTCCCTGGCTACTCTTCCTACTTCTTTGCTCTTTGTGCTTGACAAGATGAAAACAAAGCCTGTATGAGAGACTGAGTAAGACTGTGAATACGTGCAATTCATGGCTACGAAGGTCTCTCAGGAGAGAGATCCTCCTCCCTTGGCCTCCCAGGGCAGCCAGGCACAGAGCTGCTGTCGTTATAAGCCGAGCTGGACTTTTTTTTTTTCCCCTCCTGTGTCTGCAGTCAGTAAATGAGCTGATGCTCCACCTGCTGGAAAGAACTAGGTGAGCTCCAGAATTCAGCAAGTTCTTTCTGGGTGGAAAAGGCCATCAGTGAAATCTCAAAACACCACCTCGTGTCAGCAGACAAAAAAAAAACAAACATATAGCCAAGATTTAGCTTGTTTAAGACCCTGTTCCAAGGGGTCTGTTCAGTGTGCAGACCTTGTGGTGCCTTTGAAACCTTTTGTTTTGACTTTACAGAGTAAACAGCAACAGGACAATTGTGACTCTATGGGCAAACTGCTACTGAGTAATTAAAATTGCAGGTTTACTTTTGAAGTGAGGAAGAAATTATTTACTCAGAGGGTAATAAGGCCAGAGGAGGCCATGGAAATGCTCGAAGGGCTGGAGCCCCTCTGCTCTGGAGCCAGGCTGGGAGAGCTGGGAATGTTCAGCCTGGAAAGGAGAAGGCTCCAGGGAGACCTCAGAGCCCCTTCCAGGGCCTAAAGGGGCTCCAGGAGAGCTGGAGAGGGACTTGGGACAAGGGATGGAGGGACAGGACACAGGGAATGTCTGTAAGCTGAAGAAGGACAGGTTTAGATGAAATATTAGGAGGGAATTCTCCACTGTAAAGGTGGTGAGATGCTGCTGCCAGGTTGGGTGGGGCTTGGGGCAGCCTGGTCTTGTGGAAGGTGTCCCTGCCCATGGCAGAGGGGTGGAATGAGATGAGCTTCAAGGTCACTTCAGCCCAAACCTTTCCATGACTACGATGTTAAGTAATACTTTTGCTAAGAGTTTGATCTGGGTTGTTTGGGGCAATAATGTAATATTAAGCTGAAAAGTCACTGCATTGTTCCTTTTCCTCTCATTTCTGCTAGCTTTTACTGTACTCTGAATTTTTCCAATGCTAACATAAAAGAAGGCAAAAAATAAAACCCCCCAAACTAATTCCAACAGTGTAAAACATCTGCTGAGGGTCGCTAGGCTGACAAACTACACATAGAGCAAGTTAAAATAGGAATGGGGAAAAAAACAAAGCCTCAAGGTAGAAATGCATCTGGCAAGATCAAAGTCAGACAGCTCATACTACACTCTTACAAGCAAAGTTCTTTTATGAGTTATGTTATGATTTACAGAGGACTTTGTTTCATTAAACTCAAACACAGATGCTTCAGATACATCCACAACGATGCCTGGGAGAAACCTCCTGACCCTCAGGCAGCCTGAGCCACTTCAGTTGGCTGCTCTGTGTGTCCCACATAAATAATGATGAGAGGGGCAGCTCCGATCTCTGCTCCCCGGGACCTGAGGGAACGGCTGGAGCTGTGCCAGGGGAGGTTTGGGCTGGCTCTCAGGGAAAGGTTCTTCCTCCAGAGGGTGCTGGGCACTGCCCAGGCTCCCCAGGGAATGGGCACGGCCCCGAGGCTGCCAGAGCTCCAGGAGCGTTTGGACTGCCAGGGGTGCCCAGGGTGGGATTGCTGGGGGGTCTGTGCAGGGACAGGGGCTGGACTGTGATGATCCCTGCTGGCCCCTTCCAGCTCAGGATATGCTGTGATTCTATGATTCCAGAGTTCTGAAAATAAAATAATAAACATATCTCTGACACAGAACATTAGTCTGACAGTTAGCAAACATTTCCCAATCCAGAAGAAGCCAAGAATGTCAGAACCAGCCCTGACGAATTTGGATTTGCAAGGAAGATGAGAATGCTGTTAGGAAAGTTAGAGAACTGCTGGGAAATGATTACTTTCCATCTCACTAAAGCCAAACACTTGAGAATACAGAAGCAGAACCTCTTCCCTCCCTAAAAAAGAACCATTTTAATAAATAATCAATTGTTCCATTTTGTCTATTCAGTTTTGGGTTTCTGGGGAGTAGCTGAGTGATATTTTCCAATGTATTTCGATAACCATAGAAGCTGTAATTTCAGAGAGAGATTATTCTCTTATCTAACTAAAACTTCTAAGGACAACACCAAAGAATTTTCTCTGTTGTAGTTCTGCTCAGCAGCAAAAATAGTGAAAGATTTGCTAACGCCCAAAGGGAAAAACTGCAGACAGTTCAGATCCAAATTTTGTGATGTTTGACAGTGCTAATGAGTGATAATGAGCAACACTTGAGATCACACAGAAATGACTAATATTGAAGATATCAAACCCCTCCTTTATGATTTAATCCAGAACACTTTTTAAAGCCATGGATAGCAGTATGCCAGAACAGTCCCTGCTTTGCCTGACATCCACACAGAGCAGAGATGGAAAAGGGGATGTGCACTACTGAGCTCATCTCCACTGCAAAGTTCACAGCATTCTCTAGCACAGAAGGGCAAATAAGAAGACAGCTGCTTATTTCCCATCAGCAGCTTCATGACAATAAAGTTAGCTAAGAGACTTATTCCTCACCATCCTATTTCCAACAGCCAAAAGAAGGCCTGTGTGTCTGCCTGAGAGCCCAGTTCCAGTGCTGTGTCCAGCTCTGGGGCTCCCAGCATCAGAACGATGGAGAGCAGGAGAGAGTCCAGCAGGAGAGAGTCCAGAGGAGGCCACAGAGACGCTCCAAGGGCTGGAGCCCCTCTGCTCTGGCCAGGCTGGGAAAGCTGGGGGTGTTCACCTGGAGAGGAGAAGGATCCAGGGAGACCTCAGAGCCCCTTCCAGGGCCTAAAGGGGCTCCAGGAGAGCTGGAGAGGGACTGTGGGGACAAGGGCCTGGAGTGACAGGACAAGGGGAATGGCTTCTCAGTGGCACAGGGCAGGATTAAACGGGATATTTGGATTAAATTCTTCCCTGTGAGGGTGGTGAGGCTCTGGCACAGGGTGCCCAGAGAAGCCGTGGCTGCCCCACCCCTGGAAGTGTCCAAGGCCAGACTGGACAGGGACTGGAGCAACCTGGGATCCCTGCCCATGGCAGGGGGCTGGAAATAGATGTTACCTAATGTCCCTTCCAACTCAAACCATTCTGTGACCTGCAAAGGACAGAATTAAGTGGTAGAAGGGCCTAAGACACTCAACTACTTTTCCCAAAGTATTCTTTTCCTACGACGAAAGTAACAGTTGAGAGCACAAACAAGCAAAGTCACAAAAATGTCACAACAGAACATAAGCGAAGTTCCTATTCCTTACTTACAAACATGCAGAACACTCTTTAAGGAGCATTAAAATTACCAAAATGGTAGATCAAAACTTGTAAATACCCAAATTACCAATGCTTCTGTAAGAATCATCACTAAATATTTACATTTCCTGAAGATCCATTATAGCTACCAAAGAAACACGAGGGGAAAATAAAAAACAAACTGGAGGAAGACCCCACACGTCCGAGCATGTGAACAAACAAAATCTTTTACAAGGGGATGCCAGAAATGGCACATTCCTTCAGAATATGAGTAACAGCATAGGACTGGAATTTTAAAACAATCTTGACAGCAGAGGATGCAGCTCCCCACCCCCGCGTTCCCGCTCTTACCTGGCTGGGCCTTGCCGGGATGCTGCTGTCCCGCTGCTCCCTGCGGAGGAGGAGGAGGAGGGCTGGCTCCTGCTGCTGCCGTGCCCGGCGCCGGGCCGGGGGCGCTCAGAGCCCCGGCGGGCAGTGGCTGCCCCCGCTTTAGGAGCTGCTTCTGTTCCTGCTGGCGGAAGCGGGGAGGCACCTCTCGGGGCAGGTATCGGGACGCCGCAGGCTGCTGCCCGTTAGCAGACGCGCGCTTGCCATTGCTGCTGTTGGTGAGAGTGCTGGTGGAAGTACTGGTACCGGTACCGGCAGGTTGGGGCTGGCTTAAACTGGTCTTAATAGGTTCTGGCACTAGGGCAAAAGAAAATAATAATCATTGGTTTAGGATCTGAAAAGCTATGGGTTTTTGGTTTTTTTTTTACTGTAACTGAGTGAACTGCCGTTTTGCAGCCACCTAGAAGTTGGCAGAGTGTGTTACTTTTTGCGTAGGTTTACTTTCTAGGGTGGTATTGGAAGCTTTTATGCCCTACTGAAACAAATCATCCGTATGGTTTAAAACAGGAGGGAGGACAAGAGAGAGCTGTGACAATTCAGTATTGAACAGAATGCTCATTTAAAGCGCGTGGCACACTGCTGCACCCACCTTGAGTCCCCACTGCCTTTTTAGTTCAGCAGTTTTGGGGGCGACCTTGCCAATATTAACATCAAATCCCACGGCCTATAGCCATGAAAACAAACATTTTCAGGCTTCTAATAAGCTCCCAAAAACTAAGCTGAAAGACCTGATCCACCAGCTTATTCAGCACTCACACAAAATTTAGATTTCATGTGGTCTTTATCCCAACCTTTGCATCAAACACTTAGGACATCCTGGTCACCAACATCCGTGCTCCAGGCGTACATCTGATACCCCCCACACCAACCCAGCCTGCAGTGAGCCAGCCAGGCCACCCTGGAATGTGCCTGCACACCTGGCAGGAGTGACCAGCAGGGCCAGCTCCCTTTGGGACAGGCAGCAGGGAGCGGGCACGGCGCTGGGGGATGGCAGCCCTGGCTCAGCTCACCTGGCAGCAGCTGCCAGGGCTCTTCGGCCACCCAGAGAAGCTCTTTGGGCTTCTGGGATGAACAGAACCAAGCACTGCTCCAGCTCATCACAAGCTATGTCCAACAAGTGCAAAATTCCAGCTCATTCACAGTGTCACAGAATACGCTGAGCGGGAAGGGACACACAAGGATCATCACCCAAGTGCTGGCCCCGCACAGGACCCTCTTCAAGAGTCACACCTTGTGCCCAAGGACGCTGTTCAAACGTTGCTTGAACTCTGCCACAGACACTATAAACCCACGCTCAGTCTCTCTCCAGGCTCTGACACACCTGGAAAACCGAACAGCTTCCACAGCTGCAGCAGTGAACAGCACCAAGGGAACGCTGAGGGTGGGTTCAAAGCAAGCAGGGATTTAACCAAGCAAAAATATGACAAAAAGTCTGATAGAACCATCAGCACTTCACTTCTCCAAGATGTTTGTTTGGAAGCCTAGACAATTTCACCTGTGATTCTGTCTGTAACAAAAAAGGAACTCTGAGTAGAAAAAAAAATTGAAGTACCACTAATACCTGAAGAGCAGAGAATAAAGCTTCCTTAGCTTTTCAAAATACACAATCAACTTTGGAAACAAACAGTTTATCCATAGTTTGAAATTTAAAGGTAGATAGAAAGTGCCATGGAATGTAGAATAGTTATTTTCAAAGACCAACTCTGCATATTCAACATGTATGTGAAAACTATTTCGTTTCCACAATACAAAAAGATCTGCCATTCACATGATAGAAAATAAGTCTGACTTCATTTTAATGGGTTTGTTTTAGCTGCTATTGCTTCTGCTACTACTGTTACAGCAATGTAAGCATTTACCTCTACTGCCACCACCACCACAGAGATGCAAACATTTACAAACAGTGAGATCTGAAGGACTCAGGATTTCTGCAAAGTCATTTACCACAAGGTTCACCCAGAGCACTGCAGCCACAGGCTGATCAACCAAAAATAACCCACCACTGCAGCCAGGGAGGTTCTCCAGCTTGGCCGACAGACCAGGCACACACCCCCTGGTGCCAGCAGATGAGAGGGAGTGCCAGGGAAGAGGAGGAAAAGGACAAGAGAATGGAAACCACTCACTGGCACGATGCCAGCAGAGCCGGGATTTGTCTGGCCCAAGATTTTCATGAGGAATATTAATTAATTGGAAACATATTTTAGAGAGCAAGACAGGCTGCTTTTTAAAAAGCATTATATTCTCAGTATTGTGGATATATAAATCACATCTGATGCTTCCAAAGAGGTGTGCATATAGATACATTTATTTTTAAAAAATCACTAATGCAAGTCACAGAATAGACAACACTTTTCACTTTAATGTAAACTAACGAAGGTGTTTCATCACAAAGGTGAGTCCAGAGAAATCCATTTTCCCAGTGTTAGAGACAATGTTTCCCTCTACATATCTGAATCACAGATGAGAGAAAAGAACAAAGAAAATCAAAATATCACTATACTTTAGAATGAAAATATTTCTGCATATTCATGCTACTGGTTTTTCTCTAATCAACACAGCAATTTTTATTTTGTACATCAAAATCTCTTTAAAGAGTACTTAAATAGAAGGTCTTGGATGAATATTATGTCTACGAATCACGGTAGCTGGAAAAGAACTGTTTAATTACACCAATGACAGGGAATAACGCAAGAAGAGTGAACAACATCACACAAATAGGCTTCAGCCCTGAATTCCAGCTTCATCCCAGGCTGGAATTTCGACTTCAAATACAGCAACAATATTTAGAGAATATATATTACAAAGACAATACAACTGTGTTCTAAAGTCATCCTCAGCAATGTTTAACCAGCAATTTTCACTTGCTACGCACTGTGAGAAATACCAAATGTTCCAAGTGTCTGCCCTGGATGTCCTAATTACGAACTGCCGTGTGATACTGGCAATAACAGCATCTTTATAAACCCTTCAGCCATTCCCCTCCCCGCAGGGCTGCACCCTGACACGATGGGTGCCCCTTGCAGAACACACAGGGTACAAAGGGTTTTCCCCACTGCGGGGCACAAAGGCAGAGGCAGCGCCTGGGCACTGGGAGCTCTGCCTTTAATCAGCCCCAAGGGCCGAGCTGCCAATCCACGGAGAGCCCTGGCAGCCCCCAGGAGCAGCCTGTCCACCCTTTCACCTGCAAGGAATCCACCGTCACGGCTAATGGCAACGTGGGCAGCTGCTGCAAAGCCAGGAATTAAAACACAGCTTTTATGGCTACATTTGCCTGAATGTGAAAAATGTTGTTTAAGTCGTGTGGGGGAAAGGATTTAACACCCAGTGATTTTCATAACCAGCACGTGATTAAAGAGCTAAAGCAAAAACATTTAAGTGGAAAGCCTCTTGCAAAAATACAATTAAAGGCGTAAAATGAAAGCCTTGAGATTGCTTGCTCTTAAGATGTTTGTGATGGGTATCTGCTTACTCTCCATTCCGAGCTGTACATACGCTAAACAATGAGCTTGCTTGTAATAATTATCAGTACTTAATGGTATCTAAACTTCTTAATCCAATTTTACCCAAACAAATCCAATAATTACTCCATATGCTTTTTGATGATTACAATCTTGGGAATCCCAACTGCATAAAAAAGTGTTACGAGCAATTGTAGGTGGATTTTATTAATATAATGAATAGGATCAGTCTAACAGATTTCAATTACAACAATAGCTTTTAAGTACATTTCTATGACATAAGGAAAGAACATGCATAAATGAAAGAAACTGGTTAAGCCACATAATACTGATTTATGGCAGCTTTTTCCTTTCATTCACCTCATTAACATTTCTCTATATTTCAGAATCCCCCACTCCAGCTCTATAAAACTTGCATTTCTAAAGCCTTCGAGGACCAGACATTCCAGAAGAGAAACAGTTAAACCCAGAAATGCATTCTTGGCTGCTACTGTGACAGGATTTATTTACAGCTTCTATTAAACACAGCAGCTCCATTACAAAGTGCTGGATGTGAGGAGAATTTTTGATTATACAATGCCAATGCCTCACTGCGTTAAACATATCATGCCAGTGTATTATTTTTTTCCTTCAGCAATTCGTTCAGGTCATTGTTTGATGGGTTTATGAATTCATTACAGGAAACAGATGGATCCCATAATTCAGAGCTATTCTCCCAGCCAATCATATGGGCAATTTTTTTCCTCATCTTGCTCCCCCCTCCAAATCAACCTTAATGAAGCCACTTCCTCCACGGCCAGTGCCCTGCACACACACACACTGCAGCACATCCACTGCTGGTTAAAGCTCCCTCCAAACACTAAAGGCTTTCCAAATAAAGCTGGGCAGGAGCACAATCCCCCAGCCACCCCCTCCGAGGTCACGCAGAGCGCCAGGAACTTACCCAAGTCGGGCGAAGACAGCCACGAAACACAGCATTAGAGTGGGCAAAACCACACGTCCTCATTAGTGAGAAACCCATTTTTATTTGCTACAAAAGTCTGTTACGGAAAAAAATTCTTGCCCCCCCCCCCAACCCCCAGTCTACTTTCAAAGGCTGAATTTTCATTTAGCAAATTACCTCCTTTGTCTCCTAAGTGCTGGGATTTGTTATCCACAGTGACATCTGCTGGCAACAGCAAAGGTGCTCAGAAATACTGCATAAAACCTGCTTCTAATGTTTTTACACGAAAAATGGCAAATTTTCTGCCTGGATCATCCCTTCCCCCAAAATAACGAGCTTCTGGAAAAAAAAACCTGCAGGAAAGTTACAGCCTAATGCCAAGATAATCCCCAAACTTATTTTCCACAGTACTTATAATGGCTTTAATAATGTAACCAGAAGCTGCTGTTTGACATCAAAGCCCACACTGAGTGATAAAAGTAAAAATACACGTGTTATTGTGGCTTTAGAACTTTATCACCATTTATTTAAAGAAATGCCTTGACTTTGGGCCAATTCTTGACAATATCATATATCTAATACTCAGAACAATCAGTGTTTTCCTGGTTTAACTTCATTTTCCTTCTCCATCTGACCTCCCAACCGACCACGGTGCAGCTTCTTCTGCTTCCTCTTCCAGACGTTTCCTCTCCACTTTCTTCTCTTGGCTCTTACAACATTTCCTTCCTTAGTCTTTCACCATCCCAGTTCTAAAATCTCATCTATAACCCACTTCTCCTGACAGACTTCTACCAACTTGGACCTTCAATATAGAACTTGATTTTTTTTTTTTTTTTCCTGCCAGACAACTGGAGGTCAGAGTAGGCATTAACAGGAAGCTGCAAAGTTCACGGAAGACCTCTAAATCAGTTATTAGGATTTCTCAACAATAGAAGGTCTTACCTTCTTAACTGCTGGCTTTATGCAAAAGGTATGAAACAGAGAAGCATTGACGTCTTCATTCCCCACCCACCTCCACTCTGACTCTAAAGCAATGTATCCACAAACCCAGCTGACCCCTGACTCCTACCCTGACACTCGTTTGTTCCTCCCTCCCCTCAGACCCAGTCATTCAGCTCAGTTTCCACGAGTTCTGTCTGTTTGCTCACATTTCCCACCCGTGTCCCACCAGCCAAAGCTCTCTCTATATATCTTAACTATGTAATGGCTGCTGAAATGACATTCTTACTTGATATTGTCATAAGCAAAGTGGGGAAATGTGAGCAAAATGTAAAATTGGTTGAAATGTTCTCTGGGAGAATCAATGGCTTGCTGTCAAAACAGAATATTTTCAGAAGAGATTCCATGGGGACTTGATCTGAGCCTACGCTGTTCAATATTTCGTTAACAGCTGGATGATGGACTAGAGAATATCCTTATTAAATCTGCAAATGACACCAAGATGGGAGAAGGAAGATGGGGGTGGTCAGATCGCTGTGTGACAGGATCAGAGCTCAGCAGCGAGGAACTGGAGAAGCGATGTGACAAAACTACAATTCAATAAGGAAAGTCACACCATTAGGCAGGAGGAATTAAATGCAGAACAGCAAACAACTCGCTCCACAGCAGTTCTGCAGAAAAAGAAGCAATGTTTGAGCAGATCACAAAGCAAAGAGGAGGAAAAGATAATCAAGTAGATTGTAAAAAGCCAGTGGTGTAATGGGATAAACACCCAGCAACCCATCTACTCGAGCCTGGCATCACAAAGCCTTCCTTGTCTGTGCCCACAGCTGAGCATCTCTCCTCCAGACGGAGCTGGATCACCTGGAAAGGGCACAGAGGAAATGGGAATCTGGAAACGGGAACTACCACAGCAGAGGGGTAAGGGAGCAGTCAGTCTACAACACACTGGGTACACAAATTTAAAAAAAATTACACAGGAAGAGGATGAAATAATTTGCTCCACCCCACAGTGAATAAGACAAGACTTGCTGGGTTTAAGTAGCAGTCAGGGAGATTTAGACTCACATTTGCAACAATAAGGATGATTAAGGATTATCTGCAGACATGATACAGGTTTGGTGATCTTGTCTCAAGGCAAGAGGATGGAATAAATGACCTCTCAAGAACCTTCAGAGCACATTTTCTACCACTCTACATGTAAAAGGAGAGCTCCAAATCCATCCTACTCAGTTCTCCCACTTCCCTCAGCCGTGACAAAGAAATCATTTTTCTCTCAGGTTGATAGTCACTGCACTCCCCCCAGTTTCTGCTGGATTTTAAATAAGTTTCAGATGTGGCCTTTCTTCACCAGCCCTACTTGCAGATTCTCTCCATTTTGTTCTTGATTACTGTAAATCTGAAATTGTATCAATCCTGAGTGACATTTTAGCCCTTCACCACCATGGTGAATCCTCTGTGTAAGCCCAGCATAGCCCACCCTGAGGCAGAACTTCTGTGCAGCAAAGGGTCACGGCCCAACTCTATTCACCAATTGAACTTTTTTCCTATGAGCTGGAGAAGTTCCTAACAAAAACAGATCCTTGAGTACTTCAGAGCTCAGACAAGAACCAAGATTTTGGTTCCCTTTCTGGAACAGCATCTACATTTTTTTCCTTTCAGATCTGTCAGCAGAGAGGGTGACAAATACTTCTTTTGACAGAAAGATACAAAACCTGTTTGGGGTGACTCAACATGTATTTTTAAGTTTTTTTTCAATCCTATTCTACATTATTCAGGTTGGTTTCACATGAAGCAATCTTGCGAAGAATACTTACACTTTTAACAGTTTTAATATTTTCCTCGCTGCTTTCCTCCATGTTAGCACTGATTATAATTTTAATTTTAAATTCACAATTAATTAGCTGTGCCATTAAAAATGGTACAGCTAATTAGGTTGATAGGTTGTCATCAACAATAGATTGATAATCCAAAGCAAATATGATGCTCTCCCAGTGCAAGCCAAACTCTCTCATGTTTATTGAAGGCTCTGAGTGCACACACATGGGGTTTGCCATCAGCTAATTGATGAGCAGAAATTGGACCGTACACATCGGGCCTCAAACTCAGCAGTCCAAGCTAGGAACCAGGACTGTGGGCAACGGAACAGTTAAATTCACAGAGCTGCATTCCTGCAGGACGTGAACTGATAACAGATGGTAACTTTCAAGACTTAACAATTCATCTGTTTCCTTTCAAGCGAGAGTTCTCCAACGGGCGGGCGCTGGGAACTCGAATACCAGTATTAATCACGTACATCTCTCTATACAGACCTGGCCAAATGCTACCCCCTGTAAAGCAACAGAGAAAGAAATAAATGAATACACCTAACTAGAAGCTGCTCTCTGTCCTGAAGCCTCTGACAACTCAGCGCAGGCGTATTTCCTC
This sequence comes from Cnemophilus loriae, assembly GCA_013397755.1. NCBI lineage: Eukaryota > Metazoa > Chordata > Aves > Passeriformes > Corvidae > Cnemophilus > Cnemophilus loriae. The sequence continues at coordinate 631,939 of VZTF01007412.1, forward strand.
TAACACGTCATCGCACATTTAACTTGGAATTCAGACTCCTGCAAACCCAATTCCCACCTCCAGAGCAGGGCAAAACACTGGCATTAGAAAGGGAACTTGGCTATTCTAAAGGAAAATAATGAAGCTATTAGAAGTTTTTAATCACTCATATTAATAATGTTAAGAAACAACAGCATTAACAACTGTCTGAAAAGGACAGGACGGAGATAAGAGTCATTGCTGAGACGAATTAGCTAGTGCAGGAAATTACTGCTGTAAAATTTAAGTGAGAGGGCAGCTCTGAATGAAGAGAGGGATTCTCAGCAAGTGTTTAGAAATGTTGGTGGAATATTCTCATGTTTCTGACATAAGACTTTCCTATAGAGTGTTCAGAACGCTTCACAGATAGAGAATTCACATCTTGTATTCCTTCCCAGAGTATTTCGGAACATCTGAAATCCACCAACTAATTTTATAAAGACCCACTAGGGAAACACAGTAAGTTCTATCCCACCAACAGGACACGAGAGCATCACAAACGCAATCCCAACAATTCAGGAACACAGCAAAGGATCACAGCACTGACATGGCAGGAGCCAGCCACAGGCATGCGCTCTCCTCTTCACCCCCATCTCACCCTCCAAACCCTCCTCAGTGTTGCTCCAGGCAAGGTACCCCCAGCAGTAACTACACAATAAAAGAGTCAGAGAAGACAGGAAACAGCTTAAAGTTAAATTACACAAAATCAACACTATCACCACCGCAAGTACCAGTGGGAAAATTCAAGCATATAATAACAGATTAAATAACTTCATACAAGCCACGTAAGAAGTCTAGGCAGACCCAGGAAGTGAATCCTTCAATTTTAAGCTGTGTGCACTTAATCTCATTAAACAATGTTTTACAAAGCTTTCATACACAAAAGAATTTCTTAAAAACAAATTTACAAATGGCACAGCCATCGCACCAGACGTGTTCTTCTTCCTCCTTTCCACAGACCACCACCAGGCACAGACTGAGGAGTAAATATTCTTTACAGCAGAAACCCAATCGTTAAACCACACACACAGACATAAATATGCAGACTCCCAGTAAACAGTACATTCATAAGAAACTGAAAATGAGGATAGCCTCAGTATCCACTGATTTACTGTATAGAAGAGCCTGAAGTTTCCTTCACCTTGACGAGGGATGGATCTCCAGGTACAGCCCACTCTTCAGCTGGGGCTTGAAGAGTGAATCACAGTGTAAATGCTTCCAGTTTCATACAGATGTGGTTGGGTACTGTAAGGATACCTCATATCCCCATCATTTCTATCCTGGGTTGCCTCTACAGAAATCCACTCAGCGCTGGTACACAGGGCACAGATTGTACCACACTTGGAATGTGTGCTGTACCCATGGCCCGTCCATGCCAGGCGGATATTCCTGGAGTTTCAGGGTGCCCCAGGGTACAGTCAGTGCTGGCATCCCACCCAGGACAACTGGGAATACCAAGCACTCATGCTACAGCAGGTACAACCTCTTTGTCCACTTTGACATTGGAGCTGGAGAGAAGGCAAGGACTGTCTGGCTATTTTCTGGAATGCCTGGAAATTGCCACAGTGTATTTACGGATCAATATCCTAACGTGGATAGAGAGATCAATGTGTGCAGGACACCTCTGAGCTGCCGGGTGTGCAGGCAGCCTGTGTGATTTTCTGTGCCCAAAAATCAGTGTCCAGGGAGCCCCAGGCCTGGAGAGTGTGGATACACCCTGGGCCCAACAGCCCAGACACATCACATCACTACACACAAGCTCATTTTTCTCCTGGAAACCAGAAATACAGCTCCTCCAGGTATTTCATTTCTGTTTTGGGGGAGCAGGCTGCACTGATATTTAATTCCTTTCAGACATGCCCATGGAAGCACGCTGTGACTGCCTGCAGATGACAGGGCTGCTGCTCAGATATGAAGTGTAATGCTGCCTGACACTGCCTGTGCTGCTGGAATCATGGGACCGGGCACACATGTCACACTGACTAAAGGCCTGTGCCAACACAAAGCCCTGGCCCCCCTGTCACGGACATTTATGGTACCAAATGAATATTTTATGTGCGACACTAAAATAGCAACAATTTTGTGAGCAACCAGTAACAGGCCACTGTAGTTTTGGCATAATCCTTCCAGTTCACGTTCTATCTCAAAAGAAAACTTAAATGTTTATACTACAGCTCTAAAGATAGTGTAGAATTGTCTGAGCTATCATTTTAAATCAGTCAGCAGGAAAAACTGAAGCAGAGCCAACTGAGTGTCCAGCATGGACCAGCTTCCTCCACTCACGGGCAGTGTGGATTTATTCCAAAAGTTTCAGGTAGCATCACCCTGAGAAACTGCATGGAGCCAACTCAGTGAAAGGTAAACCTGAAATATTTTGGCCTTAGATGTCAAAATCTTGTGTCCTCATTAGGATAACTGAAGATGTGTTCATTTATATTTCAGAAAATTATTTTGAAAACTGTTGCTTTGAGCAAGTAGGTGTTCAACGTACAGAACCCACAGAGACATTGTTGTCACTTTAGGAGACTGTACTAATAAAATTTCACAGATTTTCTATCATAAAAACCTGTTGGGGGTTCTACATCCTACTTTGGATGCAATTCCTAGCATTGGAAAGACATGAAAATGTCATTCTTGCCTTCAGAAAGGAGCAGCTGAGAAGAACTTGAAGCCCAAAATGAAAAGTGATCCCTTATTCAGCTAAACCCAATTAAATTAAAGTCGTGCTCTGGAGATAAAACAAACAAACGAGTGTTCAAGTCTGCATACAGATCTACAATGGGGGGAGGAAGAAAATACACTGAACTTAAAAATTATATTTCATTTTTTTTAATACTTCCTTTTAAACCTAAACATGACATTTCATACGCAATAGTGTTTTTCTGAACGAGCTTCTCAATGCCGGCCTCTTTCCTGGAAGGTTTTTGTTTGGAACTCGGAGTTCATCTACCTGACAGCCAAGCCTGGAGAGTCTGAAGCAAACTCTTCATTTCCGATTCAACACCAAATCTGAAGCAAACTCTTCATTAATTCAGTTTAAGCTGAACAGATTTTTTACGTCTCCAGTGCCATCGTGCATTAATGCCACGTAAGAAAAACAGGATTTAAATTATTCAGAAACGTGAAGAAAGCAGTTCAGCAGTTTACAGACCTTCTCCTATCGAGCTTCTTCAGGAAAATTTCCTAAGGAAAAGCAGACTAAAACCTGATGGGGACTCGGCAATCATTTCCCTGCAGATAAGGAGGAGCCAAAGAAAACCCAAAGAACAAAGTGAGTTCAGTTCTGCAGGACACCCCTGCAGCGAGCAGGACCCAGGGCAGCTCTTCCCGCGATTCCAGCGCCCACACTGACCGGGAAGAACGAGGGGAAGCACTGCGGATCCATCCCGTGCTTCCAGCGGGGTTGTTGTCCCAGCGACAGCCCTGGTGACGGGGCTGTCACCATAGCAACTTTCACCAAGAACTCACAATGCACCCAAACGAACTCCGAGCTAAATTAACTTATTGCATGTCACCAGTGAGAAATGACTGTTCAGAGGTAATTTTCTGTACTAATATGTAATAGAGTTAACTCTCTAAATTGAATTAAATTAATTAAATGCCACTCCCAGTAAATCAGATTCTATTACATGAATGTTAAAAGAAATTAAAGATGTTTTAATAAAGATTACTAATAATAACTTAATATTATTACTTCATTTTAATTCAAAAATTCTGCTCAGTTTATTTTAGACACATGTCTTCCCCTCGCTAGGAAGGAATACCTAATTACTCCACATGCATTACACACAGTTACTTCATAGAAATGGGCTTAGACTTAGCTAAAAGAAGTAACACCAACATTTTAAGAAGAAATACAGCTTGGTTTAATAAGAGACATCCTAAGATTCTTCCTCCCCTCACACTTTGGGTAAATTCCACATTTTCAATGAGTGTGTCCAGTTTCCAGAGAGTTTCATTTCTGCTTTTTGCAGAAAAAAATGAAAATGTCTTGCAGTAAGGCCAATTGCAAACAAAGAGGAAAACATCCTGTCTGCCTAGGCAGGGTACAAAAACAACAGCTCTTTAATGGCTCTGCAGAGCTATCTAACAATGCATTATTAAGTTTGTTTTTTAAAGTAGATTCTTGCACTTTGGAGTAGGACAGACAGCTGGGAGGCAAGTCTAAGATGCTTCCAGTTATCCATGTAAATAAAAAGTTTAAATTGTCAGCTGATGGTGTTTGTGCTGTCCCCATGACCCTGACTTTAACTTGTAACACACTCACCGAGACACTTTGGGCAAAACCAGGGGCTATTTAACAATAATCACTTCTCAGAATTGCGAACCACATTATTCAGTTTTAGCCATTATTGAGTTTTCAGCAAGAAGCTGTGCTTGCGCCGAGGAGGCAGCTGGTGACAGCAGAGGGAGCACACGGAGCTGCCACATCTGCCACCGGCCACAGGGTGACAATGACGTCAGCCCGAGCACCAGCTCGGTTCGACAGCCAGAGGAAAGGCAGCACTGCCACTAAAAGAATGTGGTGAATAAAGATTAAAACATTCCCTGAACCTCCAGGAACGTGAAAAGCAATTCTGAGTTAAGGCTGTGGCAACCCCGTGGGGTGGAATAAGATGAGTTTCAACATCTCACCTACATCCCAGGTATCAGTAAAATGGGATTATGAATTTAAGTGTTCAGTGTTACTATGCATCTAAGTTACTATTCACAGATCTTAAGTTAGAATTAGATTTTTTTTAAAGTCCTAGTAGCCATGATAAGGCACCAAATCACAAAGTCTTCCACAGATCTTTTCTGGGAATGAAGAGCTGAACAACTGAGGAGGCTGAAGGCGACGTCTCATTTGATTTCCCACAGTGATCACTGGACAAGATTAGAGATAACTATACAACAAAAAAAATCAAATTATTACTCTTGGAAACTGGCAGCAAGATATGGAAGCTACAGCAAGATATGAATTATGATGGAGCCTATGTCAGAAAGGTGGCACTGAACACATTATTTTCTTCCTGTTTCACTCTGAAGACTTTCTCCTGTTGAGAAAGGAGATGCCAGGTGCTCACATGTACAGCAGGAAAGACCTGCCAGTGCAGGACATGACAGCCTGACATCCCCAGCACCTGCAGGAAGGGTTCTCGTGGTTTGTCAATCAAGCCTAAACAACTGCAGTGGAAACTGCGGGGAAATTAAAGCATGGAACCTATTTAAATGTATATTTCAGGGGACTACCTGCAGAGGGAAAATGGGTAGTGATTAAACAGGAGAAATGGGGAGTGAAGAAGAAACTGCACATTATCAAATCGAGGTCTTTACAGAATTAAAGAAGGCATCTGAAACTCGAGAGTTTCTCACAGAAAGCTGAGTTTAGGGACAGAAAAGTGAAAGAGAAGAATCAGCACTGCTGTGGAACAGCCTGGATTACAGAGCTATGCAATGGGGTGAGCCTGAAAGGCACGGAAAATAAATCAGCCTTAGGTTTTACTTGTAAACAGCAGCAGGTTACTGTTCCGCAGATTAACTCAAATGCTACTTAATAATTCTCCAATCACACTGTCCTGGTTTTGGCTAGGACAGAGTTAATTTTCTTACAGTAGCTGGTGTGGGGCTGTGGTTTGGATTTGTGCTGATAACCCAGGGTGTTTTCATTACTGCTGAGCGGTGCTCACAGAGCGCCAAGGCTTGTTCTGCTCCTCACCCCACGCTGCCAGCGAGGAGGCTGGGCGGACACAAGGAGCTGAGAGGGACCCAGCCAGGACAGCTGACCCCGGCTGACCTGAGGGAATATTCCACACCAGATGGAATCGCCATATAAAGCTGGGGGAGAAGGAGAAAGATGGGGATGTTTGGAGTGACGGTGTTTGTCTTCCCCAGTCACTGTTCCCTGTGATGGAGCCCTGCTGGCAGGGATGGCTGAACACCTGCCTGCCATGGCAAGTCGGGAATCAACTCCTTGTTTTGCTTTGCCTGTGTGCGTGACTTTTGCTTTACTTATTAAACTGGTTCTTATCTCAACCCACAAGTTTTCTCACTTTTACTCCTCCAATTCTCTCTGCATCCTGCCAGCGGTGAGCGAGTGAGGGGCTGAGCTCCCACCTGCAGTTAAACCACGACATACAGACACTGCATTTAAAAAAATAATTCTGCACTAACTGGAAGGACTTCCAAAGAAGAAAAACATAAATTATTATGGTTTGAAAAATAGCCTGAAAACACTAGCACAAGGAAAAACTGGATGGGCTGTTAGGTAAAAAACAGGAGACAAAACAAGGCCTCTGCAGTGGAGGGGAAGATCAGCTTTCCTGAGCAAAGCAGCCAACAAAGAAGGGGCTTAAGTTATAAGAAAGGCAGGCTGAATATGAAGCTGACTTTCCAACAATAACCAAACCAAACACCTTTCAAGAACATCTGTTGGGCCTGTCTGAGAGAGGGGAGAGCATTAAACCCATCCCTTTTGCTCATCCAAAGGGACATATCTAATATTGTGATGGTGAGACCTCAAGGTGGCATTTGAATTTTTAACAGAGTTGAAGAATCATCAGTTCTGTCGCTTAGTAACTCATGTGCTTTGAAGCAGAAGTTTATGAGAGCCTGTCTGGCCTCCCAAAGGTGAAAAGTCTGGCTGGCTCCATAAAAACCTGATGAAAAAAAGACAGCAACAGCAGCCAAATCAGAAATTATGCCTGAAACATTAAGAGCATCCTGAAAACAGGACAGATCTTCAGGAGACTATGGTAAGACAGAGAACTACTTCTGTTAACACGGGAAGAGGCCACCAGGAACCTGAGTCACACCAAGTTCAGCTGTTCCCATTGGGCACACAATAATAACAGTGGCTGCCACGCCCGGGGCGGCTGAGGAGCGTCCGAAGCGTTGGGTGCTGCTGTTAAACACAGGTCCCACAAGACAGCTTTGTATGAGCCACTGCTGCCACCCCACAGGGGCAGGATGCCTGCAGGGAAAATCACCTCCTCTCCGGATGCTAACGCACTGTGCACTGCCTGAACCTGTTCAGGAATAACCTGAAGGATCAGGTGCACGATGCACACCTGAGCAGAAGCTTCGGAGCATTTACCAGAGTGTGAGCTGGTTAAACAGACATTTTAAGCAGTCCTGTAGGATTTGTAAAGTATGGGCTACCATCTTTAACAACTCAGGAAAAACATTAAAATAATCTAGCAAAACACAGGGAAGCCAAGGGTTCTCAGAGTAGAGGAATGTCAACACCAGATAGTCAACAAGAGAACACAAGGTCCCTCAGGCCAAATGCTTCACACACAGTGTAAAAGAATCAAAAACACGTTTTCATTCCCTTCCTTTTCCCAAGACAACCCTCTCCAGCATTTGTACAGTAACTACTCCAGGAGCATCTGCTAGTGTTACAGTTCAAAGTGGATTTCATCCTTCTCAAGGAAGGGATCTGGTAACCTTAGAAACCCAGCATGTACCTCAAAACAATCATTACCAAAGTGAGCTAATGCATTTCCTGATGAACCTCTCTTCCAGCTCACAGTTTGCAGATCTTATCAACATTATATTTATATGCCTTACAAGCCTCCTCCAGGTAGCAAGATGATAATCTAGTAATGGAAAGTGGTCAGCACACTGCAGATAAATCAAAGCTGATAGGTTATTTTTTTCATGGGAAACTGTTAGCTGCCTTCTCCATGAAAACGAGCCAGGCCTCAAGGCAGAGAAGAAACTGCCTTTGGGGACATGTTTCTTTAAAAGAAGAATAAAAGTGAACAACAGACTTTAGTTCAGAAAGTAAAGGGAGAAAGAAGCACACTGATGAACAGGGGAGCCGTGCTATAAAGTCACTTCCAAGGAAACCAATCTCAGACTCTGCTGAGTGGGGAGCAGATGTGGGATGGGTGTCTGCTGCTATCAGTAGATACAAAAGTGGCATCCTACAAAGGAAACACTGGGGCATATATGCTCTGGTGGATGGCAAATATCAGACAACATTCTAATTATAATTGGAAAACAGTTCTTTTACAAGCAGACTGACAGAAGAAGAGAGCATTTGCCAATGCCTGAGCTGCTGCAGTGGCAGAAGTGCAGCAGTTTTGACCATTTCACAGCCCACATGCTCCACACACTGCACTGGGGAACAGCAGCAGGGAGGAAAGCACCCACTGTGGGCAGATAAATACCCATAAACCAGCGTGCAGTTTGACCATAACCAACACCATTATCATTGTGCAGCTGGGTTAAAATTTATCCTCTAGAATACCCAATTGTCAACAACTGTGTTGGCAGTTTTGTTGTTGAGAAAGCAAGCTGGGATTTATCTGACAGCACGTCCCACCAAAGGGCACCCCAGCAATTAGTCCAGAGTAGAAAAGCCAAGCTGGTGTTACTCAATCTGTGCCTGCTCTCTCTTCAAAGGGTATTTTTGGAGAGATAATGTCCTAGGCTAGAAATGTATCTGACAATGGACAATGTAAAGAGAAGTCTGATGATGCACACGTTGTCAAGCAGCGTATCAACCCTAACAACACCTAGAGCATTTAAAAAGTGCTTTTAACCAACTGTGTCTAGTGTTGGAAAGCTCTCATTTTTATCTAGTTCTAAAACTAACTGTTTACAGGTCAGGCTCTTGCCATCCTCAGCCTGATAAATCCAGATCATTCCTAACCGAGGAAACAGAAAAAGCAAAGCACGAGGAAGAACAGAGCAATATTCTGCCTGTATTTACATTATGAGCACCTGCCTGAATTTGCATAGCAGCAAACTACAACAGACCATCTCTAAGGAGAATAAAAACTTCCTGAGGAGCACTAGGAGAACCTACTTGAGCCCTTACCTGCTCTTCTATTCCCAGATGAGGAAGGTGCAAAGCTCACAAGGCGAGCACTGACCAGGACTGGAGGTGCTTGACTGGAGCAAAGCAGCAGCAACTCCAGGCAAAGATGTCAACGCACCTCTTAGGGGGAAGCTGTCCTGCAAATCCAGCTCAGGATTGGAGTTCATTAGGAAGAATGTATTTCATGGTTACTCTTTTATTTTCAAATAAGCCCAGAGTTACATGTTTGTTTGTTTTTCTTTAAGAGATAAATGCTTTTCCCAAAAACCTATACTAATTGCTTTGGTGTCTTGTTGTCTGAAAAGAGCATTTCTCTGAAAGCTGAGGAGTCTACACCTTCCCAGGAGCTACAGAAGACTCAAACCTTCAGAACTCAGTCCCTGCTTGCAGGGCTCAGGGTCTCCAACCCTGACAAACCCTCTCTCCTGCAAAAAGACACCAGTTCTCAATGCAAATCTCTCCTTGAGCACCTTTGACTTGCAAGCCAGCAACAGAAAGAGCTACAAACCCAAATAAAATTTACCCAAGATTATTCATACATTCACTGTTTACCTTAAATTTTTCTCCTTCACTTCACAATGGCAATGTTGAAGATACTCATAATATTTCTTGCACTTGTTAGAGCAAAAAGCCTATTAAATACCACTGAACTACTGCCTGTCACAGTCATTCCACTTGAAAGAAAAGCAGGTAGGAAACCAAAGTTTTTCTCTCTACTGTTTAACTCCCACCCTCCCAGCTCATCCTTCTTGCTTTGTCTCCTTGACTATGCAATTTGCTCCTCCTGTCTGCTCCAATCTTTTTGCATTTTCCACTCCTCTTCACCCGGTACCGGACTCACAAATTACCTCCATCCTCTATTCTGTGCAGGCTGTAAAATGGTAATTACTCCTCTATCAGAGAAGCGATATCTCAGTGGGTTTTATGAACAAATTCATGTTTGTTTAAAGATACTTATAACAGCAAAACACCCCCACGATAACGTTTATCAAAAAGAAAACATTTTTGTGTTACAAAGCCTTAACGTATGGCCACAGGTTATCATTAAGTTATCAAGTGACTGCATATTAAGATCTAATTGAAGAACTTATTGCAGTGCTCCCCCTCCTTCTGCAATGATGATTTATGGCACATTTTGTCACTACAATGTGCAGCAGTTCAGTACAAACACAGCACTTAACTAACAAGATGACAGAGGCAGATATTCAAGCATAAGCTATAAATACTCAAATGAGTCAGAGGTTGTAAATCTGTTGTAAATCATACCTGATTTGTAGGCTGGAACACATTTTCTAATCTTATGGAAAAAGCCTCTGCTGGTTCCTACAATAATATGACATGAACCAGAAAAACTCAAGACTTTTCTTTTTAAAGATGACTGATTATGTTACAGGCTGTCATAATTCTACTTAAAATATTGATGAGATTCTTTAAAAAGTTTCATTTTCCGTTATTTCCTATGGAACTACCGCTAAACATCAGCGACATCTACCATAGCCAGAAGGAGCACGTTATCAATATTCACAAACTGCATTTCTGTATGAGCAGAACTGAGGTTACAGGAAGGTGATTCACACACACGAGCACAGGCAGAGAACATTCTAAAAGCCCATTTAGGCAGGGTAAGTAAAAAATCAATTTAAAAATATGCAACAATCTACCTGGCTGATTTGGAAATGAAAATAACCTGGCTTTGGAAACAGGTGTGCTGCTACTCCTGTCATCCCAACAGAAATGCCAGAGCAGGGGATGGGATCTCAGATATTTTCATCCATTCTTTTTTTCCTTTTAACTCCCCTTTCTAATACAGCTGACCATGCTCCTCAGGTAAAATACACAGCACTGCTTGGGGGATAACAGATAACCTGAAGGAAGTACGCCAGCATTTGTGACACCACAATGGTTTACCCAGCAACCACACATTGTTAAATGTTTTCTGTTCAGTCCCCCAAAATAAAACGTATTAAAGCGTAAACCTTGGCAGAATAATCTCCCAGTCTGCAGACAACCTCCCTGACTCTGCGAGCTGCATATTAAAATCATCACACACTGAGGAGTCCCAAGGCACACAGCCCAGACAGCCTGGGGGAGGGGACAGCTCCACAACAGACCACAGACGGAAGGGAAGGATGCTCAGCTCAGGAGTCACTGCACCACTGGAACGCAGGATGGGCAGTGCTGGGCAGGCTGCTGAACCCCAGCATCACTGCAGCCACTCCAGCTTCTGCAATCCTGCTTCATCATCCCCCAGCAGTGAGCTGGAATTCCCACTTTCCCCTTGGAAAGCCCACCTCTCTCTTCCTTGTCCCATGCCATGAATGTGCCAGACAGACCTACAAGGATCATGGAGGCAGAGATTGACCATCTCTGCTTTACAGTAAAGGGATAAAAATATTTTCCAGCTAACATTTCTGATCAAAATATCTACCAAAATACTCTCTATGTTAGACTAACTGTGGTATATAGACTTAACTGTTTTTACTTCTCTGTTTGCAGATTTAGTACTTACCTTTATTGCAGATGATGCTGGAGGGCTGGATGGATACTTTGCCTTTCAATTACCAGGGTGGTTGTTTGAGTAACAAACCACTTAAGCTATTTTATATCAGCTGTAGACAAATACATTCAGCTGAGGTGGGAGTGAAACAGGCAAGGAACTGATCACCTGTGCTGACTAAACCTGCAGGAGGATGGCTAGAAGAGAAGCAGGCAGCAAAACATACCCTAATAGTATTTATGACAAGCACGGTTCCCTTATAGTCTCTGTAGTTATTAAGTAACAGCCATTCCCATACTGGTGACCCTTTACCGTACAGAACAGAACTCATAGTTACAGCTGAATGTTTTCATTAGAAAAGCCTTTATACACAAAGTTTCTTGATCAAGTGCACATAAACTGGCAAGAGTTTACACATGTAAAATAAACACTAATAGCCTGTGCTCAATAGTCCTGCTCTCAAAAAAAATTACCATAAAAGAACAACAACTTGAATGTGCAATAAAAACCTGCTCATTTCCCACCTCATCTAATTCTGCAGTGCTTCTCTCTAGCTGAACAGGAAGACTACTTTCATTTGTTTTCAAGTAATTGAGAAACATTTCAGGTCTTTATCAGCTCTCCAATCTTTCTTCCTTTCACACATTCCCTAGAATTGTTGCCAGCATGGTATTTATAAAAGATCCAGCCTCACAAAAATACCTAGGCAAACAATGTTGCAGGAAAAAAAAATAGAAACTGAAGGAGCTGTTATGTAGAGAAGACTTAAAGTGTAGGATCGTTGTTTAAACAGAAAAAATAGTTTGTTTCAGTAGATGCAAGAGCTGTGTGAGGGAGCACTTCCTAGCCCTGGACTCCAGCAGCAGCCACACACCTTTCCCCTACGGGTGGAAATGTGTGTTTATTTTGGAAAGGGTTTGTGCTCCACATCACAAATGGAAACATTCAGCTGGGGCTGAGGCCTCGGAGCAAGACTGAACTGACAACACACCACAAACACACCCCCACAGGAAACCTCCTTCCTCTTACTTCGTTTCTCTTTCCTGAGGCCTCACCAGTGACTGAACCTGCAGCAGCCCAGATCAGCTCAGAGCTACATGTACAAAACACACGAGTTCATCACTGGCCAGGACAGCAACTCCACACCTCTGTGACAGACAAAACCATTAAAAACTTACTATTAATTAAAAAGAATTAGACCTCGATCACGGGCTTCTAGCATAGAAGAAGCCAACCCAAAGGGCAAACCCTCCCTCCCTCTCAAGCCCCACTGCCCAGCCCTGCCCACCCACTTCAGCAAAGTGCCTTCTCCTCCACAAACACCGCTGAGAGCCAGCAAGGAACTGTACAAACACCCTGCCCCAGTCAGCTGAAAAACAAACTGAAAAACCCTTCCAGATCCCATCTGCACTTGTATGATTCCTTTTTCTCCGCTAGGACCCAACTGGTGTAACCACCTCTCACTGCCATGGCAACCCAGTTGCAGAACTCAGTGACACACACATAAAATTAAGCAATTTTTTTTAAGTCACTACAAACAGCTCTGCTAAGTCATATTTATAAAAATCTCACCTACCAAAATCTACATTTTGCAAAATGTCCAGCTCCAGTCCAGTTTTAATCTCCGGTTTAACACATCCTGCCCACTGGCATGCATTACCTGCTGCAGCCCATTCACTCAGTTTTACTGTGCCATCCTGTCTTCACAACTAATTTAACTGCTGTGTCCCAGACAGGAAATAAATTAACTAAATTCAATGATAATCCCTGTGTTGCTTTTTAGTTCTAGTAGCATTTGTCACTCAACCTTGAAAATGTATCCAAATAAAGCACTTGGTGTAGCACCGCAATAAAGTTTACAGTCAGCTCCGAATATTCTAGGAAGAAAGTTCAGTCAGATTTTTCCTCGCATTAATTTTGTATTAACATTTTCTGTATTTTAAGAAATTCCTGCTACCTCTCGTAACCTCACGCACATCCCTTCTAAAGAGAAATGTAAGGAACTGCACTATAAAGTGGAAATAAAACACTTCCACAGAGCAACCTGAAAAGCAACGAGTAGCTGCCAGACAAAGGAAATTCAAAGAAGGGTCACTTCCAGGACTGTAAATAATCCCTGGCCCTTGCCCTGAGCAGGAACAGGAGTTCTCTGTAGGATAGGTCCCCCCTTCCAACGATGCTGAACCACAAAAAGGTGCATCACTGCTTCTGACAGATGAAACAAATGCCAAAGCTGCTTAATCTCTAACATAGCTATCCTTATTCACTGATGTCTTCTTCCCGATTCATATTTTATAGCAATAGAAGATGCTTAAATACATGGATAGTGAACCAAAAAGATCCAACAGATGGAGAAATGAAGTCCCTAAATTTGAAAGAAACAAACTCACAAGCATACCTGAAAAACTGAAGTTATTACCTAGAAACTTAAACGTGGCAGTTTCAAGCAATTAAAAGCAAAGCTGTCACAACAGAGACAGAAATAGTAACATCCCACAGAGGGAAAGCAGAAGGCTCTGTGTCTCACTAGTAACAGAAATGAAGAGCCACTGCATTAACACGTGAAAATGAATTTAGTTACTCTGACAGCAAAAACATCTGCTGCTGAATTGTGATATTAAAAAGTCATTATAATCCATTACAGAACAGTGAAACCTTTTCACACCGAAACGAGCTGATACAGAGAACAAAACAAGCAATACTGTGAAAACAGAAATATTCCATTTAGATAGAAAGTGCTCTCACGTATCTTAATTCCAAAGTTTTTTATGTACCTAAGATTTGGTGGGACTTACATACTTCTGCTCCCTTCTCCTGAAAGTAAAATCCAGTGTTATAAACTACATGAGATCTCACAGGGCAGGTGCAACAGAATTCAAACTAAAACCTTCTGACCTCTCACTTTCTACACAGGAAAAACTTGGAAAGAAAAGAACGGAGTTTCAATAAATTACTGTTACAGTGTCTTCATCATGCAGTTATTATTTTTCTGAATTCATATTACTGAAGTAATACTTAATTTCTGCTGTATAAATCATAACAAGTGTTTGAAACATAAGTTGCTTTGTCCACCCCTTATGTTAGGCTTGGCTCTTCCCTAATTCTCAGTCCTTGGGAATCTGGGAAGCTTCACCTGCCTGTCTGTCACCTAATAACCCACCAATAAATTACAAAGCATTTGAATTGGTTCAGAACTTTTGAAATCAAAGGACAGATGACACAAAAAGATCTGTAAGCCATCAGCTTCAGCAGAGAAACATTACCTTGCTTCTCTTCCTCACCCTCCTGAAAGCCACAGCTCCATTAAGCTCTCTCCTAGGGAACCTGGCAGCCCACTGCCCCCAAAGGGGAAGGCATTCCTTACCTCAGCTGCTTCCTGACCGTGCTGCAAACCAGCTCCACTCACTTCCCAGGCAGAAAACCCACACAGAAAGAAAAACAGGCAGTGGTGGCAGCAGGGGAAGTAGCTTCTCCTAAGCTCCATGAACTGAGTTTACACATTAAATTGAGTTGAATTGTGCAGCGGGAGAGGGGCAATTACTTGTCTTTGAAACAGATAAATAACTACTAACAACTAAATGGAAAACTGCATCTGTCTTGACAAAAGAGATGACATATGCTGTGTTATGGTTCACAGAAAATTAATCCATATATTCTTGTCAAAAGGCTGCTGTAGAATACCCAGCAAGATAAGCCAAAGCTTATGCTGAGAATCCCAACAAAACTTAAGGAACATAACAATCCTAGTAAGATATACTCCCCTCATTAAACAGACACGAAGAATAAAAAGTACAAGCACATTTTTTAAAGACGCTTATAAAAATATCAAACATTTCACAAAAAATAAACATGAATTTACCTTTGGTTTTTTGTTCAGCAGCCTGAAAGAAGAGAAGAACAAAACAAATCAACTACTTGTCAATACTGCAAATTATACCTAATAATTATAGGGCTGCAGGCCTAACTTTTTGCAGAAACTGCTTACATAAATCAGGCATTTGTTTCATTTAAGGACTAGAGAATGTTAGTTTAACTCCATGTGTTAGGAATGTGCGAATGGCAACCTCTGTCTGCCTGAAGCCAGAAGCAGATGCCAAAGAAGCAGTGTAGAGCATGACAAGAGATGGCAGCAGCCCTATCCACCCACCCAGCCTTCCCTCTCCTGAGGGTCAGAGGCTTTCTGGACCCACACTATGTCTGTGAACCCTTTAGCACTCAGCAGAATGAACTTCTGTGACTTCATCCAGTATCCCTTTGAACCCACCCACACTATCAGCTTTCACAGAAGACCTGTTTATTTCTTGATCTGTTTGGAACCTAACTATTTTTTTTTTTTATGATGCCTCATTTTTATACCAGAAAAGACAGTGATCAATTCTGATTTAAAATTAAAACTAACTGTGCAATCCAGAAAATGAAGGAGGAGAATGCACAGCAGTGAAAATGAGCCTGGCATCCCAGAGCGCCTTCAGCACCCGCTGGGACTGACCCGGGTAACTCTGGCTGAGGAGTGGCCACGGCAGCCAGGTGTGGGAGCAGCCCCTTCCCAGCAGGGCACGGTGAGCAGGGCAGTGCCAAAGCCCTGGCACAGCTGCCCTGGCAGGGATTCTGTGCCCACAGCCTCTCCCCAGGCCAGGGGCAATGATCACTTGTGCCAGACTCACTCCCAGAAGTGAAGCTTCAGCATCAGTACCCACACTCACATTTAAAAGTGAGGGGATCATTTACAACAGGAACATGAACAAACCTTTTTCTGAGCACCTTCCTTCTTTTTCTTTTCTTCCTGCTTTTTCTTTTTCTTTTCTTCCATCAAATGTTCCTCTTCTTGTGTTTCTTGTTCTTTCTCCCTGATAAAAACAAAGGTTAGGAACAGGTTTTCAGTAAGATGAAGTTTCTCTAGAAAGGTGAATAATCCATATTTGCATTGCTAACATTCTACATCTCATGTCTAAAAAAGGCTGCTTCTAATGCTGCAGTGAAAGCACTAAAAAAAAGCTGTTCCAAAATTGAAACAACAAATAAAATAGCAGGCAGCGAGAATTCAGAAAGGATAGATTTTATCTGGAACCTCTTTCCACAATCACTCATAAGTAGTACTTAATATTAACATATTCTAGGGAAAGAAAGTTTAAAACTGGAAAAAAAAAAGGAACAAATCCAAGTAATTAATGCAAGTTCTGCTGGCTTTCAGCAGCTGTGATTCACAATACACCTTGAAGATCACGAGCAAGAACGTTACTTTGCAACTATTTTTCTCTTTTTGATCAAACACATGCTGCATTAATTTTCCATATATGTCAATTTTGTTCTCAAGAGTTGTAAACTAAGGCTCAGATGAATTCCAATAATCATATTTTGTGTTCATCCTATAAATTCTAGCTGAAGAATTTGCATTAATGCAAAACAAGACTTTCAGTATCGTCTTGTTTAAAAATTAACCTGAATCGTTCCAAATCCAGAAGAAAATCTATTTGAAACCTTCCTATCTCTGCTTTCTATGTCCATCACTGTAATAAATGGTTATAGCAATGACCCTCCCCAACATCCTTTTCAATAAATACCAATGCAAATAATTCATTTACTTCTCTATAACTACTTTATCTCCCTTGACAGCTCTTCAGGTCCTGATCATTTATCAGCCTTGCAGATCTTCTGAGAAGGCTGTTTCTGATGGGCTGAAGCCATTACTATCACTATTATTAGATTCAATGTCTTCCAATTACTCCTCAAGACCACTTTTAGCCTAATTTACTATTGCTTTACATTTAACTTGCCAAAGCCTGAAGTCTCCCTCCTTTTTCTTTGTTTGGATTTTTGTTGTTGTTAAAAGAGAGGTTTTTAGCTACAGAACTCTTTTTTTTCTGGTCACAATGTGCGAGACTGCTCCTTACCCAAAGGAGACAACAACCACTCTTCAGATTTTTCACATTGTGTCTTCAAACATTCCCCATGAAACATTTTGCCTCTTAACAAGTTTGCACTTTCCTACATAGTTTCCCTTTGTTACAAAAAAGGAACGTTGTAGCCTGTTGATATTTTGGTTGCGGAAGGGTGTTCTGGGATTTGGCTTTTTCACTCGTCTGAAAATACTGATCCTGGCCACTGCAGATGCTTTAATGCTTACACAGATCCTGTATGGAGCTCCAGACTAAATTAAAAGCAGATTCCTTTTCCTTGTGTCACTCCAAACTATAAACACTGCAGCAAGCAATTCACAGCTCTAAACTTAGGTGTTACTGCCTTTTTAAGACACTTTACAGCACTCAGACTATTTAGAGAAGTGAGAGGTATGGTAAGACCCAGGGTCTGGAACGGCAGCCAGAGGCTGGGCACATCTGGGAGCTCTTGGTGCACCACTGGAGGTCCAAGACAGCTGAAATGGCATCAGGTGTGTGTTTTTTAAATACTGATCCACCTTCTGTCATGACCAAAAAATTCACCACCTGCACGGCTGCTCCGCTTCTGCCAGTTCTAAAGGGCCACCCTTTAAACCTTGTGCTGTAAATGGAGGTTTGGGAAACATCTGCCCTTAGGAACTGCAGGTGGGAATTTGCATTACTTGTTAAATCGCACTTAAGACAAAGGTGCTTGAAACTGCACTTTTAAATGGCTTCTTCTAGGACTTTGCAAAGAGTGATGACTTAGGTTGCCAAAAGAAACCGAGTTGGAACTGTAATAGATTTGCCTTTATTCCTGTTAGCTCGGAGGAGAACAGAAGTCCCCAGGATCTCAGTAACTACAAAGAAACAACATCCAATCCCTTCATTTTCAGTGCTCCCTACCCAAGTCACAGCAGACTCTACAAAGGCCCTGTTCCAGTGAACTCTCCCAAGCTGTCAGACTATTGCCAGAGAAGTTCAGCCTTTTTTGGTTTTTGAAAGCAGGTGAATGAAACAAGTCCATGTAAAATGAGAAACTTTTTGGTTTCCTCTTGCTAGTACTTAAGAAACCCCATGCCATTACAGCAATTCCAGAACACCACAGTTACATTTATATCCCCTTCAATACTCAGGGCAGTATTTAAAAACAAAAAACCACACACAAAAACAAACCACCACCACCACTTCGCTTAACGTGCAGAGTTTTCTTTAAGCTACGAAAGTATGTATTACCCAGCTTCCTTGTTAAGCCTCTTTTTTTTAAATATCAAGTTCTTTCCCTAAAACACCAGGTTTACAGGGATCTTAAGGATCATCTGGTCCAACCTTTCTTGTTCCAGCCAAGCCTTCAAAGTGTCCAACCCCGGGCATCAACTTTTACCACTGTCAAAATCATTCCTTACACTGGACTCCACTACCAACTTTTGTTTCCAGGCAATGCACCATGTCAGTGGATTTACCAAATCAAAGAAGAGCAAACATGTTGCTCCACTAAAAATACAGTGTATTTTATTACCATACTATCACAGCAATTACAACATCAGAGGTAGAAGTGCCACTCCTCACAAAAACCTGGGGTTTGGTTGTGGGGTTATTTTTTCATTTCTGAGGTTAAAATAGCCTCGGATTAGCTCAGAAAAATGATACTGTAATTTTTAATGGAGTTCAATTTTCAAAACTGATTTACATAATGACACTTCTGAATACGTGTGCTTTAAATATGCTTAAAATAGAAATAAAGCTCCAAGCGGCCTCTCAGATGGCAACTCTTGCTGTCACTTTTAGGCAGAAATTAGTCATCTAAGAGCAAAACAAAAGGAAAACAATAAAAACATGGCTATATAAAGTTTGATTACGTTGTCAAAGGCACATGCTGCAGCTTTACTTCCTGAGCGACAATTTAATCTTTATTGCAGGAAATACGCTAAAACATTTATGAATACAAAGCTCATGTTCTAAAGCAGGAGCGTCTCAGAATATCCCTGTAGGAGTTTGCCTTGTTCTTACATATGGATCTGAACCGGGAGGGATTTTTATGAGCAAGGAGTTTTACTACAGAACGAAGTGGTGTTTTTATAGATTGCAAATCACTTATGAAATCCAAGCCTAACCCAAGGTTATCTTCAAAGTGCATGTGCTTGAGAGCTCTCTCGGAACAGGAAAGCAAAAGGAGCTGCAGGTCATGGCCAGAACAGCTCTGTGGCTCTGGCCTGTCAGTGCCTGCTGCAGAATTTTTTTAAATCCCTTTAAAAAATTAACAAATCTAGGCTGATTTATTTTTTAAGCTTTGAGTTTTCTAGTTGGAATCAGGCGTTGGATTGCTTCCACAGCTGAAGGCACAGCTGGTATTGTGGATCAGCACTGATGGGACATTCCGACAGCATTTTTGCAATATTCCTTTTGGGAACAGTGTTCTTCAACAACCTTCAGGTAGAGTCTATTTGTGTTAGTGCCCATACAGTGTTTCAGAGCTCAGGAGTTCCTGCAGTAATTGAGGGCTAAACAGAGACCTGTCTCTCTTGTCATTCTATGTCACACTGCTCCAAACCTCAACAACCTCATTAATACTGCTGTATATGCAAGATGCTGAAGGTTTATTTAATAAGGTAGGAAAATTGCCTTTTCAGCACAGCATTCCTACCCTTTGCCTACAGATGCCTTTGTCTGGTTTAGCCACCATACTTTAATTCCAGGGTATCTTTTGTACCTTAAATCCAACTTTATGCTGGAATAACCTCCCTTGACAGTTCTGGGAGTTGCTCTTACTGACAGAAATCCTACAACTTGCACACAACTGCTCAAGCACTGCTTTGGTTTTGACTTCCCTCACCATACAAGAGGCCATCGTGCATTCCTGCACAGGCGTTTTTCCTAACAGTCATGATGGGAGGGAAAAAAAATGGAAAAAAAAGAAAATCTCTAAACTAGAATTGTAAGGAACTGGCAAATAATCATCCAAATGCAGGCTGTGGAGGCTTTTTGGAAAGAATTAATAGATCCATGCGTTGTTACAGGCGATAACAGGTAACAGAGGGTTTGGACAGCACAGACATGAGCTCTCAAAGACAAGTTCTCTAAATCTGGTATCATACAGTTTCAAACAGAAAGGAAGAAAATGACTGTTTAGGACGTTCTTTAAGATCTGATTGTAAGAAAGAAGTGGCTGAAATAATGAAGGCAGAAAACAGCTTGAAGGGTGGTGATGAAATGGGATCAAAAATTAACATCAAAAAAAAGAGCATCAAACTCTGGAAAGGCAGGCTTTGATTCCTTCAGGACAACTGAAATACTGTCCCATAGGAAGAGGCAGGTGGTGTTTCATGGAAATCACCAGGAATCTAAAAACAGTGCAGATACCCACATGTATGGGAGGAATCCTACAGAAAGCAAGAGGTCACCAGAGCATCGGCAATCCTTGTTTTCACAAGTGCTGGAACAGATAAACTAAAATTCTGTACTTGCCTATTGCTAATTTTGTTTCCTGCTTCATCTTTACACGGCCCAGCTCTGTGACCTTTCCAGAGTAAATACGGGTGAAGGGAAGGAGCTGGTGTGACTGTTAAAGTGCCAGCTTTGTTCCCTTGATATCCAGGCTCAGTCATTAATCAAGAAGGGTCAAGCTGGTCCCTAATTACAAGCTCTCCAATCACCTCAAAAAAGAAAGCAGCACGCAAAACTAGGTCAAATAAATAAGAAGGAAATATGAAAAAAACCAGCACAAACACACGGGGGCAAACTGAGAAAGGCCAGAAAAATACGAGCACTGTGCATGTAAAAAGCAACAACAAATCAACCTTTAAGTGCTTCATTAATATGCAAGAGGAAATATTAGTTTTGATTCTCGGTGGGAAAGGGGGAGCAGTGACAGATGACCCTGTGAGGGCTAAAGTGACAGTACTTTTCTTTCTGCTTTAGCCCTCCCCTAAAGAGGTCAGCGGGGAACAGATGGCCAACAACCGCCGGCACCGGTGTGGAGCCCGCAGATGACGACACTTCTCCCAGGGATTTCTCCCAGGGCAGGAGGGACACTCTGGCCAAGCTGGTGCCAGGGGCAGCAAAGCACCGACAGCCAAGCTGCTCCTGCCCCAGGATCTCCACCTCCACCCCTGCAATGCTCCATTTCTGGCTTCCTTCCCAAAAGGGCTGCTGAAGCCAGCTCCAAGCAGGAAGCTCAAGATGTGTTTAAAAGTCCCTCTTCCCAAAATCTGGGAAGAAGGAATGATCTGGCTTCTCAGAAGAACTCAAATGAACTGGCAGGGAAGAAAACAAGATGGAGCTAAACATTTTGCTAGCACTCCAAAGAGGAAATCAGGCCAGCAAAGGCAAGAACAGCTGAAAAATTCCCGAGAGAAATGGGATGTTTCTCCACTGGCTGGGCCTGCTGTCATTTACCACGGGAACAACTGTGTCTAAGTCATTGCAGGTTACCTTAAAGCACGAGCAGGTGGATGGATGGAACTCTGGAAGAGCAGCAGATGGCAAAGACTGTGCATATAACTTAGAAGGGAAGAGAGAAAAACATCAGCAAGAGCTAACAAGGATTTGTGGAGGAGAAAAAAAGTCTGATTTTTTTCCTACAGCATAGTCCCAGGTATTTTTGGAAAGGATGAAAGAGAGGCAACCCAAACTACATAAGTGACTTTCCAATCCACATGGAGATTTTTGTTAGTAAGAATATGATTGCTTTATTGTTTAATAGTTTTAAGAACTATTATTTAATAGTTTTAAGGTACATAAGGAAATTACAATAAAAACCCACAGAACCCCTCTCACAAGGCAGGGACCTCAAGAATTTTTGTTGCAGTATGCCACAAGTCCAGCAGCAAAATTTTTATTAACCACTTTGCTGCTGGAAAAATGTGTACACTTACTTAGTTTCCAGAATATGTCACATTATGGGGCTGCAAAACAATTAAGGAGGGACAATATTCAGAACACTCTGACAAACTCGAAATGCAGAAAGGAGGCAGAGAGTAATTCAGTGACAAAAAGTGCAGGGTACCACGTTTGGCAGGAAAAGTCCTATATAAATACAACATAGGGAACAAGTGGCTGAACACCAGTTTTGGGGAAGAAAAAAAGCAGGTGCTACAGTGGATTTCACTCCAAAGGCAAAGCAACAATGTCACAGATGGTCAGAAATTCATCAGCTGCTGAGCTGTGTACAGTTTGGGACTATCTACAGCAAGAGAGACACAGGTCAGCTGCAGAGAGCCCAGAAAACAGCACCAAGGAAATCAAAAAACCACAGACCCTTGGAAAAAACTTCAGACTTGGATTCACTTAATCTAAAGAGGTGGCAACCCTGTTATTCAAAAAGGTGTTAAAGACAGAGGTAGAGAAGCATGGAGTAAAATCTTTCTCCTTTAGCTGTGGTAAGTAGCACTGAATTTAAATTGCAACAAAGAAGATTTGGATTAAGCATAAAGAAAAATCCTCCACACTGAAGAATTTTAAAACCCCCAACATTAAAAGGTATACCAAGTCTTTATAAATATACATTTTTGTAAATATACATTTGGAGAAGAAAAGAGGAAAAACACAGAAAGAAAAGAAGATTTATTTTTTATGAAGCAACACTGATACAAGGCCACACTGACTACTAGACACAAAAAACAATTAGACAGGGAACTGGAGGCCTCTACCCATTCACAAAGTGAAATCCTACAATCTCCTTTCCAGGGAATTAGTGGGGGAAAAGCCCTCAGTCACACCACCGTGGACAAGGTAAGCCTGTGGAGGAGTCACATGCACAGGCGTGATCACACAGCTTGAAACTACACCCTGGAATTTCAAAGTCTGGGTGCAAAGTTTGTTCCTGTGGGGAGTCATAAAAGAAGTTCAATAACAGTTTTTGTTTTAACTCAATTTATGATTTCTTAATCCCATGTTTTGGGGCTTCTCACTGTCCAGTTATGTCCCTGTCCTGCACTTAACTCTCCTTAACACATTATTTACCTTGACAGAGGATTCCTTCCTATGAAACATCAAGATATCATCCATTGCTAACAGATGTGGGCTGGGACTTTGATACCTCCAGTTTCTTGTGAACTGATCTTGAAGTGTGTAACAGAAAACTCATCTCCTGAACAGGGACAGCAGCCTGATTCCTGCAGCCACTTAGAAATTCCACCAAATTTGGAGTCTCTGTAGGAGCAAAGTGTAGCTGCCATTCAAAACCACCCTAGAACATCACAGCATTAGTTGAGAACATGGTGTGAAAAGCAACACATTCAATTAAAATTGGTGAAACTAGAGGTAGATTTTAGGTTGTCCAAAAGACTAAATTAACAACCCCATTCCTACAACCTGTAAAATAGAAATTCCAGGATCAGAAAGAGCTCCTGTGTTCCATACTCTGTCTCAAGGCTGCGTTTCCAGCAGTAGCACATGGTGTTTCTAACACGCCATTTTGGAATACTGGTTGAAGAGCAATAAAATCCCGGCAGGACCTCAAGTAGAGAAAAGGACAATTCCAGCTGGTGTGTGCTGCAGGATCTGGGCTCCCACTTTAAGTTTCCAGTTCACCCAGCGTTAACTTATTGTGACCCTCCTTTATTTACGTGTAAGGTAAATAGCCATTCAAGTAGATTAGATTAGAACAAAAATAAAGCAAAATAGGTAGTTACTATCATTCAATTCAAGGTATTTTTCAAAAGCACACCGACCTGGCCTTGTTTTAGCTTCTACTGGTTATTACCAATGACTGTAACAGGAGGGAAATTCAAGAGAAGAGTGTTTTATAAACCAAGGATGCAGATGAACTATGACTGGTAAGCAGAAGTTTGAAGAGCCCATATTTGAGCACTGTCAAATCCCAGTAAATGTTTGCAGTGCTTGGAGCTTTTGTTTTTCATCTAGAGACTTCCTTTTAGTTTTGTTTAACACTGCAGTTTCTCCTGGCATGTTAGCTGAGAGGGATGGGGACTGATGAGAGTACTGGAGTACAAACGGGAACATTTCAGATGTGTTACCCCTTCATCACTAAGTACTGCACACCAGAGTGGATCGGCAGAGCAAAACTGTCACTGCAGAGGATTTCCTATTCACACCATCCCTGTTTCAGGCGGAGCCTGGCTCGTCTGCTCCCATGCAGCAGGAAAGCATTAACTGCACCCCTGGAACTCATCATCCAGCAACGTTTTATTTAAAAGGAATCTGATAACTGCACTCCAGGACACATGACGCCAATCAAAGCACAGCAAGTGAGGACAATCACTTGATCAATCATGGAAGTTCCAATCCAAATGAAGAGATTCATGCAGATAATCCCACAGGGATGCCACCACGCAGGTACACCCCCTCTCCTGTGAAGGTGTTGTACTCCACAGTGCAGGCCCATTAGTGCACTTACAAGCTCCAACCTGGGGCAGCTTAAGGAGTTAGTAGGTAAATCTGGGCATGGGCTAGAACACTGCACACCAAACCTCACCCATTTATGCATTTCAGGCACGAACTATACCAGAATTTGCTTCCTCAATCTGCTGACAACACCCCAGCAGACCTTAAGCACCCCACCACGGGCACCACTCAGGAGATGCAAGGACCAAGAGAAAAAAAGACTCACATCTCAAAAAAAAGCTTGCGTTAAATTCATCACTCAAAGCAGGCTACAAACAGCAAGAAACACGCTATGAAAAACAACTCTCCTCCCCCAGCAAACACAGACTGATGGAAAAATGAAGCTACATAGTCTGAAGAGTGCAGATAACCAGATTTACTTTCCCAGCACTGCCTCCCTCCCAGGCCTGATGATAGTTACCAGCAGTTGATCTGGCATCTGCTCCACAGCTCGTCCCCAATCTTCCTGGGACATAATGCACAAAGGAAAACAGCTTTGGAATCCAGCAGCTCAGCAAGAGCGCAACATGTTTGTCTCTCCAGATACTGTTGGCTATTTTGGTTTCTGTAAATGCTTCAGAAGATGAGAGCCCTGTGCCAGTCCCCCTCGCTGACCAAGTGTCACCCTTTAGCTGACCCAGGAGCAGCAGCAACCCACGGACAAGCTGCTGGCTCTATTTAGCTGAACTCCAAGAACACTTTAGAGCAGCACTGCTTCCTGGGGCAGCTGCACAGGGATACTGCAATGCAGGAGGCCAGGAAACTGGAACAGGAGCAGCAGCTCCACAGGATGTTTTGCCACGCAGGCTCAGAGCTGACCACTCCCAGGGACAGAGGCTGGTGGAGCCAGTCAGTCACCTGTCTGGCAGTACCGGGGTCAGGAGGGACAAAGGGGTCAGGAGGGACAGGCCACAGCTGGGAGCACTGTGCAGCAAACCTTCAGAGCCCTCCAGCAAGCACAGCTAAGCCTTTATGCTCCTCTGTTGAAACAAACTGAAAAGCAAGTTCGTGTAACTAAAATGATGTACCGTTTTGCCTGTACGTATTTCCAGAATGCCTAATCCTCCCTTCTCCCTTCCATCACAGTTAGGTGCCACTACTCAATTATTTCTGAGCCCAGTCACTATCTCAGCAGTAGGTGAAAGCCCAGTGAACTTATTTATTGCCAGAGCTGAAGATCAGGTTGGTGCTCTCACAACCTACAGCATCAAAAAGCAGGAAACAGAATTCACCCTGAAGACAGACATGTTTATGGTGCTGCTCTTGTGCGTACTCTGGGAATAAGGTGGTGCTGACATCTTCAGCAAAAGACACCCAGCCTACAGCAGCCACAGGCACGCAGGTCCATCGGGTGTCCATGTTCATGAGTGGTTCCAGTGGGATTAAGCATGCCCACGAAGGTGAGCAATACCTCTCCTCAGGCAGACTTCCTGCCACAGGCACAGTGGAAAAACGCACACACACTGCCCTCATTCCTACCCCCAGGCAGGGAAACTGTACCAGGCACGTCTAAGAATAACACCAACACACACCAGCAGGACAGCGAGGAGCAGCAGTGACCAGACACACTCGTGTCACTCGACCTAAACACTCATCTGCCCATCTGAGGAGACCTAAGGTCCCCTCCAGCCTGGGTTTTCCTGTGATATTAAAATCATTTCCCAGATGCGTGGCAGAAGCTGTAGAAGCCAATCTCTAGGAAGACGGGGGGTGGGCCTCTGCTACCACAGCACTGAGATCTCCAGGTGTCACCTCGGGAGGCACAAGCCGTGGGTGATGCAGGACACTGCCGCAGCCCCGACTCCAGGAAGCTCACGGAGAGACCTGGATGGGGGAGTCAAAGGACAGCAGCCTCACAGGGAAAGGGTGTCTCAAGATCCACAGTCAGAAACAAATAAGGACATTGTTCCTCATGCTGCAGAGCCCGGGGTGGGAAGGACGAGGTGCTCTCTCTGCACACCACAACACACACTGCCTTGGGGAGCTGAAGTCCCTCTGTGCTGTGTCACCTCATCACACCTGCTCCCACATGCACAGGGTAAGCTGAATGCACAGCTCCTGACACAACAAGGCAAAACAAGATGAAAATGGGAAAAGAGATGGTAAAAGAACTTGTGTTAGAAACCAAAAGGGAAATACACTTAAAGCAAATACGACGGTGGAGATCTAAGATTTTGTAAAATGTTTCTTTCAGAAGATTTCAAAATACATAAACCCATAATTTCCTTCTGCATTTTTAAATTTGCTGAGCGAGCTCATTGAACATTCAAGCTGTTGTCTTCAAGTTTTCCAAATACCATTCTATTTAAAGGCACTGTGAATAGGGAATTCAATTTATCAAATGAATGAAAGGAGAATTCTTAGCAGGAACCCTGGTGAGCTAATCAAGAGTCACAATAAAATGTCAGGGGTCCTGGAATTCTCGGCAGGAGGTTAACACCAAATTTGATCTGAGTCAAGGAAGACAAAACACACTATAGACTAATAAACTGTACTAAAAGTTGTGCACTGCAGATACGTGAAAGTTTAAACACAAATGAAGAAAATCTACTTGCTTTGTGCACATTATACACTCCTAGTATTTAACTACAAAAATCAAAACACGCTGTTCACTATGATCATGTCATTTAACTTAAAGAAAATACTTTTTGAAGATTTTAATACATTTTGAAGCTATTAAGTTTTTGTTCCACTGCATCTTCAGCTGCAAGGCTGTTTTGAAAATTATGATAGCAACATAATTTGAGTAAGAGAAGCAACAATTACTCCGTACCTATCTTTAGGCTGGAAACTGGATTCAGTGAAGGATTTATCCTATCATCCAAAATTAAGAAAACAGCATAATCCAAGCTGGCACCTTTCCTTCCACAGACCTACCAGGTTAAAAGATTAGCTCTGCAGTGCTGAAAGGGTAATCCTTAAAACTTGATGAACTTAATGGAAATAAACTTCTCTGTTCCTCTACTTCACTTTCCATAGTAAAAGCATAAATTAGAATATCAGACCCCAGCATCAGAATGGGCCATCATCCATTTTTCAA
The DNA here is from genome assembly GCA_013397755.1 of Cnemophilus loriae. NCBI lineage: Eukaryota > Metazoa > Chordata > Aves > Passeriformes > Corvidae > Cnemophilus > Cnemophilus loriae. The sequence continues at coordinate 659,523 of VZTF01007412.1, forward strand.
CTTAGCAAATGAATAGCAGCTCCATGGGGGAGGAGAGACAGGGTGGTGGAGAGATGGGGAAAGGAAATAGCCATAAATGATCTTCCAGGACAGGAAAACTAGTTGCTGTAAATACCGCTTTGGAAATCAATTTATGGTCAATTATGATCTTAGTAATAACTATTTTATGCCTTCATTTAGTGCATGAAACGCCCAGGGGAGCAAATATTCTCAGGAATATATCCAATATGTCTCCAAGTATGTTATCTGATCAGTAGATGCAGACAGAATTCCAGAAAGAGCAGCTCTTGCTTGTCTGGATGCTGACTGAGGGATTGGGGATGGGGGAGAATGAAAGCACAATTTCAGTGCAGTTGGACTATCAGTGTTGCAGTATCACCCAGATAAAACAGATTATATCTATCAGTCTGGGTTGTTTGCTTGAAAAGCAATGAGTTTTGTCATCACTGCAGTATTTCACCTAGAAATTTGTGAAGCACATTTCATTCTCACAAATGTAAGAAAAAATTAAAGTTGAGGGTCTTTTTCTAAGCAAATCATTATGTAAACATCCATCCACTAAGCCAACCATTGCTTTATTCAATTATTACATGTAAATGTGGCAGCAGAGTATAAAGACTGACATCTCTAATGCACTGTTGGTGAAATGAGACTTACTCAGACCATTCTTTCCTGAAGTGAAGGAATTGAGTTCTATGAGACTGATTAGAAGAACAGAAATAGTAAAAATCACACATTCACCAGGCTCCAGTAAGTCCCAGATAACAAATCTTTCACCTGCAACAGTGCTATTTATACAGAGACTCTAATCCTTAACAGCAGCAGTTCTGTTACTGTGAGAGACCAAATTTAGCTCCACACCTGGATCAGACAGATGTATTTTATTTTGATCATACTAGAAAACATTAAATAGCATGAAGTTTGCTACCACCAGGCTTCTCCTCCTTCCTTATCAGAGGATGCTGCATCTTCCATATTAATTTATTTTTGAAAGACTTAAGATAAACATATACTTCATTATAGTTTATATCAACAAAGAGAAACCAAATAGTTTCATGGGCAGGAAGATGTGAACAGCACACTTATGCCAACAGGTTATTTTTAACTAAAAGCAATTTTTCCTGCATCACGAAACAGGAATGAGGTACGGTACTGGGCACTTACAGCATTCCAGCCACGACAACGTAAGGAGATAAGGACGATTAGATTTGCAGAGATGGAGCATCTTTTGTAAGAGAAAGAATTTCAAGCAGAGCACCCATTTCCGAGTTGACAGTGTGGTAAAAATTCAGACAACACAAACACTGGAAGCAATTCTCCTCTGTTAAGTAAGTTTGTGCACTTGGTAAGTGCAATTAAAAACACTGAGAGAAGAGAAAAGTTGAGACCTGCAGATCGACAGAATGATGTTAGCAGAGGGATAATGAGGAATCCTGCTCCAGACTGCCTTCGGTAATACACTTCTGTAAAGAAACTTACTTGATTTACACACGCCCCCCATTAGGTTATGCCTGCAGTGCTACCAAAGTTTTTAACTTCTTATTTCATATGCAGTATCATGCTCACAGCTACTGTGAACATACACTGAGTTCAAGCAAAAACATTATGAACGCCACCAAGACCACCTTCTGTGGCCTACTAATGACCTTGCAGGAACACAAGAAAATGGCAGCCGGCACATTATGCATCTGTACAGCTGATTTCTTTTTCCCTTGGCATTCTCCCTGAACTGCTCCTTTTTTCTAGAATGGTTTGTGTTAAAGCACTGGGTTGATGCTCTTTTGTTTACCAGTAACCAGCTACTGTTTAAAAACAAGGATCTCCATTGTCAGCACCAATGAATGACATGAGCATCAGCCATGAAAACACTTTGGAATTCTGAAGAACTAAAAGACCTGAGAGTCGGAGGCTTGAGCAGGACTGAAATCAGACTGACACAACACAGATATCTGGTTGAGCTTAAAACAGACTTGGCAGAAGTCAGCCTGGACTAACAATCGATCCCTGGACGTACTGACCACCCAGAACGTATCCAAGCCACGGCAAGCGCTCCCTCTACCCCTCCACCAAAACAAAAAGCTCTCCCACTTCCCATCAGGAAGCCCTGGAAATGCAGGATGAGAGAGAAAACTGCAAACTTCGTGCATACAGAACACGAGAAGGGAAGAAAGGAATAGGAAGGAAAACATCACATCTAAGAAAAATCAGGTAATGCCATTCTAAGACTCCTCTTGGCCGAGACCATAACAAAGGCAGCACCACCATGCCTTCAGAAAATCAGCACGGGAAAACATGCACAGACTCCACGAACAAGAAGCTGGGGGGAGAGAAGTGGAGGGAAGAATGGATCTGCCTCCGGAAAACACCCATGGGCAGCCACTAAACATAGCCCAGGGTGGTTGTTTTCCTTGTGGTGGAAGAGGGGTGGGTGTTATCTTTTCCTAAATGAGCCTATCGCTGGTAGCTGCGTGATAACTATTTTGAGATATATAAACATATTTTTCTCTGGGGCTTAATTACCACAAAGGAGGCCAACCGATTTGACAAGTCAATTTTTCTCTCAAAAAAAAACCCCAAAAAAACCAACAACAACAAAAAAAAAAACCCAAAAAAAAACCAACCCCACAACAACCTGAAAAACCTCATTGTCTAGCAATGCAGAACTTAAAAAGCAGCCAAAACATCCAAGGGATAAATATTAGGTATTTTGAATACAAAGCAATAAGCAATTGTTACCATTTCTCATAACTGAGCTCCTAAAACGTAGAAGTTCTGGACTGAAATCTAAGTAAATGTACATCTAGTTTGCAATTTTTTAAACGGCTGTACATTTCAAACCCCAGAAAAAGCAGGCTGCAGAGAGCTGTTTATTACAAATGACTTCCACCTCCTCCAAAGCCCTCAAAGGCAAACTATAAAGCTGTGTGCAAAGCCAGACAATCTGGGCACCCAGCCATAAACCATCACTGCTGCAGCACAGATAACTGTTCTCGCTCTCAGCCATCCTTGGCTGCAAACCCACGGGGACGAGCTCCAGAAACCAGACCTCAGGACCGTCAGGGCTTCTAATATTTTATGAACTTGAACTACTACTATGTTCAAGACCTCAGTGCTGAAAAATTACAGCGCTGATTCACACCCAGCGTTGAGACCAAAACTCACTCAGACTTGCCTGGTACTCTGAACCCTGAGATGCAAGAACAGCCAGTTATTTTACAGCTGCCTTCAGTGACAGAAGCCTTTTTACTGGGAGGAAGAGAGAGACATGCTACTCTTCAAAAAAAAAAAAAAAGACAAAACAATCAGATGCATATTTTAGAGCAGTGCTGCATTTTCCACCATCTTTGACACGGCCTCAAAGAGCACAGCGACTGTTCTGTGCAAGAACAGGCAGCTTGTTTATGATCAAATCCAGACATTTTTATCTTGGGCGGGAAATTTTAAAACATATTAGTGACAAGGTAGAAAGGTGCACAAACGAAGCTTCAGAAAACACAGGTGTAACTGTGTCTGGGAATCCACAGTGAAGTTAACCATGATTAAGCAATGATACAATAAGCATAAATACATCTACTTCTGGCATTTAAGATGTACAACTTAGCCATGCTTTCGGTTGACAATTTTCCTAAATAGCACGGATTCCTAAAGGGAGATCAAATAATACTTTGATTCCTCTGCTTTCATACATTAAGAATAACCATCTTTCATTTTACCAATAGCATTTGCCAGTGAAGGGACGGTGCTGAGCACATAGATCATTTAGTAATGCAATTTACTGTCACTTCTGGATCATCTCCCCATTCAATAAAGTATACTTCTCTTCTAAACACTATTTGCCCTGGCTGATATCTTCATAATACAGCTGAAAACCTCAAGCCATTATCACTAGAAGGCATCAGCTGATCCTAAATTGGCTAGACTGCAGCGTCACAGGCATTTAAGAGGTTTCCTTATCATTCATCTTTAATACTGAGGGATCGACACACTCCTACCTGCAGCTTCTAGGCCAAGAGGAAACCTTCTAATGGTATTACCATTATCTTGTAATCTGAATTTTAAACAATTAAAACAATAGCACTTTTGTGTTGCAGGTCTCCACTGTAACCAAAGATAATACATTTTTCATCAGTTTTCATGTTCAAAGTCTTACATAAAGCATTGATTTTTTAAAAAGCAGAAATATGCACTCTGCATTGAAGCTGCTGAACCTTCAAAGAGAAGCAGCACTGTAACAAGGCACTTAAATTTAAGTCATCAAGAGAGACCATTTGGTTTACTCAGGAAAGGTTTGGTCATTTTACTTGAAATCTGCAGTTCTTGTAGTCAATACGATCCGGCAATTCTTTCCAAATGAAAGCCTCTTTTTACTGAAGCAGGGGATGGCTCCACCCCTGACCTCCTCCTTCAGCTTGTTTTGGAAAGGGGCCAGATGACAGCATTTGGAAAAGCGCATGTTTATCTCGGCGAGGCCAGCTGCTAAGTTAACATATTACCCGTTCCCACATCCCCCGCTCTTGGTTAAGTCTTCGCAGCTAAAACTGAAAGTAAACGCTGCCATTGGGCTTTTAATAAATGTAACACGAGAAGAGAAAAGGAGTCTCCATCGCATGGGGCATCTGAACGGGCTGCAGAAGTCTAGGTCATTTGGAGTGAACAGCAGGCAGTAACTCTGTCAATAAAATTCCTGGTCTTTCTGAATGAAGTGAATGAAAAACTCAAAAACAAGCGGGTTTATTTCTAGAATAATTGAAAGCTATGCTTTCTATAAGACCGCCACTCAGGAACAGTTTGCTCCTCTACACAAGGAGATTATAAACTCCTGCTTGACAAAACCTTTCACTTTATCTTGTTTTATTGTTAGTCCATACTTGGCAAGGTATGGAACACGGGAGCTCTGAGAACTTCAACAAAGAATCTTCAGATTAAAAGAAGCCTTATGCCCATTATGTTTTCCTCATTTTAAGGAAATTTCATCCCATTATTTTCAAAGTTTTAAAAACCTCTTTCAAGCAAAAAGAGTATAGAATTACCTTACTTCCCTCAAACATCTCAACCTATCAAAGGCACAGCGTGTTATCTTATTAGAAAAGACAAATCCTGGAAAAGAAACCAGAAATTAAGCCAGAGATGTGGGGTTTTCAGTGATCCCAGCAAGGTCCACCAGGCTTTGCAATGAGCAAACCCATCCACTCATAGGTGATCAGCGACAGATTTTGGAAGCAGCCAAGATGCCATGGCTGAGTGTGAACCTCCAAGTCCCCAAATGGTTTTTAGCCCAAGGGCAGTGTCCCAGAGCAAATTCCACTCTGCTGTGACCAGTGGGGAAATGGCACAGCCCAAGGCTGCCCACAAGGACATTCCCAGGCACTGGGACTGCCCTGCACCAGTGACAGCTCCGAAATAATCCATGTGCCGTGAAGCTGATGTACAGCACACACAAACCACCCGTGTGTAACACAACGGCTCTCAGTCTGATGGATACCCAGACTTAAATCTGTCAACATGAGAAGCCACACACAGAACAGGAACATTACTATATCCTAACTACGTCCTGCTGCAATCCAGAGGAGCTCTCAATAAAAAGGTTTGTCTGCGCTGTTTCTTTCATTGCTACAAACAAAACCTTTAGACAAAAGTATAAAATATCGCCTAAAATACAGCCCCTACTAATAGCCATCCCTGTCGCCCCGGAGCGAGTCCTGGCTCCAGCAGTTTTCCCTATGGCAGCACCTGTTCTCCGGGGGCTGGACTGAAATGAACCTTCCTCATCTCAGGAAGCCAGGCAGATCACTTCCAGTCAGAAATGATCCGTTCCCCTTTGAAGATAAGGACAAAGCCGCACAAGGCATTATTACACTACTGCCGGTGCCCTTAAGCACTCATTTTCCCTAAAAAAAGTTCAAATTAATCTGATTTACCAGAGCTTTTTTTCACAGACTGAGCCCCGGGCTCGGAAGCAGCCAGGTGAGGTTACCCCCTAGCCGGGCTTCTGCAATCTCACCCAAAAAGCACCACCGGTGCTACCCAGGGCGGACCAAGCCTCCACGGTGGGAGCAGTTTCCTCACTGGGGTATCCAGGGCTCTCACTGATGCTTTCACGTTCTGGAAAGAATTCCAGAAGCCAGAGCAGGAACGCCAGCGCATCCGGGGGGGGCTGTTCCTCAGCACACCATTTTGAGCTCACAAATAACACCCAGGAGCAGCCAGCCAGACATCCCAGGGATTCCCGAACCCGAGGAACTGCGGCTGTGGGAAACTCTGCGATGTGCTAAGCACAGGTTGCACCCGCTGCAAGTCACCTCCTATTTCCTTGGAAAACACCAGGGGAAGCAGTGAGAATCTGTGTGTACCTTCCCACTACCTTCTCGAAATTATTATTTTTAAAAAAATGTAATATCCGAGAGGAAACTGCATTTAAATTCCCGGTCGCCGGGGAACCCAAAAAAAAACCCCACCCACCGCACGTTAGGAGGGCAGGATTCGGAAGCCGTGCCTCGCTCCCCCAGCAGCAGTGCAGATGTTCTCCTGCTCCTCCGCTCTCGCATTGTCCTCAGGTCCACGGCACCACCGACACCCACCTGATTTAAAGCTCTGCACCACCGGCCAGCCCACTAACAGCGGGATTTATTGGAATTTTAATTACCTTAACCGGCCCAATGTCCACAGCAAATTTCTGTATATAAATTAGCATAATTCGCCAGATACATACATATGCAAACGAGAGGGGAAAATATGCAACAGACACAGGTATGACGTCCCAAAGATTATTTCTAAATTTAAACTGGCTGTTAGAATAATTGAATAAATCTCTTCTCGCAGATACACTCGAGTTGCAGCAGAAAATAAACTAGCCACAAAGACCTGCAGTATTATTTTTAATGGGAAAAGAGGGGGGAAAACCCAACTGAGTTCAATAAATCCCATAATTGAACCTTCAACTAATTACATATTAAGAAGATTAACCTTTGACACAAACTTGTGATACAAACAAAGAAGCCTCGAACAATTAATAAACTTCCACTGTTTCAAGATTTCTCAGGTTAACAACTGAGCCCTCCCCATTTTCCTCCCCTTCTGCGCCACAGTTAAAGGAATAAACTCTGTTTAATATTCTCTCTCCCCCTGGACATTCCAGGTTTAGGCGAAAATCTCTCTGTGAATACTCAGGAGAAAATTACTGCGGATCCTCACAATCTCATTACGAGGGGGGAAAGAGGAAGAATAACCCAAATCTAGAGATTTTAACTTTCAAGAGAAAGCAGCCATGAAGGACAAAGCTGGAGCTCATGTGCTCGCCCACAGGGCAGCACCGCTGGCCATGCCCACAATTTTCCAGCTCTGGGATCATTTCCAACCCGCTCCGCGATAATTTTCACACGTGTAAGTTCTAAACCAAGAGCACACGGTCATGCCTTGCAGCAGAAGCTGCCTTCATGTCATGTCTGAGTGGCACAACATGCTCACAAACGGCACTTTCGGCTCGTTGTTCGGGGCGAAACAGCGGTTCTGGACAAACTACGGAATTAATTCTAGCATTAAAAAAAAAAATAATCCGGAGGTTGTTCACATTTTTAAAAAACCGTATAAAAATAAAATGGATTTTGAAATGTTTTGGGGTGTTTCTTGCTTCGCTGACTAATAAGCAGTTTAAAAATAATAATAATCTAGTTTAGACTTGTGAAAAAGGAGGGATGCACCGGCTTTGCAGGTCTCTTCCCCTGATAACTTCTACCGTGCCCGGATTGAGAGAGGCTCTTACCCCTTCTTACCTTTTAGTCTTTTCTTTATGGGGCTCTTTGGCAGCTTTCGATTCAGTCTTGCTGTAAGGAAACAAGTGAGTATTTTGTCTACCGTGTAGGGGTCTTTCTGACGTGTTCCTTTCTTATTTTTAATGCTTCTTTTTTTTTTTTTTAATTTTTTGTAAGTGTACCCGTAATTTCACGAATATGAATACGAAAAAAATCTCACACGGCCAAAAAAATTAAGTTTTTTGTTGTTGTTGTAGTCGTTTGCTTACCCCCCTCAGGGAAAAAAAAAAGTCTGCCACACAGGAGATGAAAAAAAACCCAACAGATCAACAGGAAAACACCATCCAAGTAGAAAAGCAAAGAGCTTCAGTGTTATCCAGCCCAGAGGAGAAGTGCAGCAAAAGCAGGTCCAATTCCAAAACAAGCTTTTGATTTCCAGTGAAGCAAAAAAAAAAAAAAA